>CM076581.1:1593078376-1593242057 GCA_034641835.2 Pinus albicaulis
ACGTGCGGTATTATTTGGGGCTACCTGACTCGTCTAGTACTCGGTACTGGTAGTTGAATTACCAAGGAGCTCAAGACTTGAATGCTCACTTGGGATGATAGTAACTAGTGGCCAAAACTAGGGAATCATTCCTTATAGGTGACGGTGCAAGCAACACTAGGTCGTCTACCCTTACCTTGGTCAATTTTCTTCAGTTGACTAGGGGCGTTGCCAGTTCTTTCGGGATGTTGTGCCAGCATTTTCAAGATATATTCTCAAGGCCCAGTTACATTTTAGTGTGTGACGATGATTATGTATTGTAAAATTTGAGTATCATACGAAAAAGCAACAAAAACGATATTTTTTTATTGACTCATTACATAGGATTAATCTAAAGGGAAAATTTATCTTTCATTTTCGCTTTCTTTTATGTATGCGATCAGATTTTTTCTTTGATTATAATATCTATCCTCTCAAATATTCCAAAAACCATACCTATTTTATGCCAGAATGGACCCAACGGGGCCTCGTCGATCTAGACATATTTTGGACCTCTCGTCATTACCGAGAGGGGTTCCAGGTCTTTCTCCATTTAGGTGTCAAAGAGAAAAAAATTCCACCCTTATTGGTTGATCCTTTATTGGGGAATCATTAGCTGGGAACCCTTGTATGTCTCCCAATGCCACACCTATGGGAACCCCCATTGGGTGCCACATTCCACTCCTCCCACAACCCCTAGGGGGCAGAGTAGTGCTACCCATTCGAGAAGCCAGATGAATTCACAGTCGGGAACGTTGTAGAAAAACCCTATACCTAATTAGAACACTATGTCTTCATAGTGTGAAATGGCTACCAACTCACAATCACCTTTCTTCACTTCATTAAACTTACCAGATTTAGCCAAGCTAACAAACGATCCTATTGCACACAACCCTAAATCGTCACCCATGCCCACGAAGCTCCCTTCGGACATTCCAAAGTTTGAAGGGAAGAAAGAGGAATACCGTAGAAATTATGTGATGACTTGCCAACTATTGCGTTCATCAAATAGCATCATAGATGATACTATTCGGCTGAGACTATTTCAGTGCACCCTAACTAGGCTAGCCACGAAATGGTACATGGAGCAACCAGCTGATACACATGGAAATTTTAGCGCCCTCGCTACTGAGTTCCTTAACTATTTTGAGTTACCCATCCAACATGATTCTGGAATGGAATTTCTGACTCACTTTAGGCATACACCCACAATCCATATCTCTGACCATCTCCAAGAATGGCAGCAATGTTGTAGATCGTGCAAAGCCAAACTCGATGATCGAGTTTTTTTAGACCTGTTCTTGAAAACTCTCACTGTAGAGATTTCAAAGGATGTGGCAACACAAAATCCCATGTCTGAAGAGGACTCCATTAGCAAGGCCCAACAGCTTGAGCTGATCTATACGCAGTTAGGATATATTTACAATATCTTGCCTAACGCCCCACACCTGCAAACTTACAAATAATTAACAAGCTCGTCGAACTCCACAGACATTTTTATTATATCATTGACCCAAAATAACCTAAGAAGTAGCGTTCAATACCCCAGTTATGCATATTATTCTATCGAGAACATATCGCAACCCAGCTATCAGAGTCATCATGCAAATTTGCAAAACATGACTAATAGGACGTCATCATACCACCATTAGCAGGGAGGTCCATATCCTCTAGCTCTGGGGACCCAGTATGCAACTATACATGCAGACGAAAGAGCACCGCCCAACATCCATTCATAAACCAGGGACAAGGAACATAATATGCCCAGTCCCCAACACAAAACCCACCCATGCAGAATAATGTACAAGTCAACTTTGTGCAACCCTCCCAGCCACAACTGCGCCAACCATACAATGATGAGAATCCGAGCTATCCTCCTAACGTGACAAAGAAGAAAGGAAAAAACAACCCAAAGGGAAATCCTGGATAGGGGGGAAAAAACCAACAAACCCTCCATGATCTCAAGCTAGAGGCGACTCCGGCCGAAACCAAATCCAGGAGCCAAGAAACCCCCAAGGTCAGAACAAGAGGGTGGATCTTCAAACAAACCACTCTTGTTCAATTTGTGGTGAGTACGGTCATTACACTCACCACTATCTCAATCGCCCCAAGCTGAAGAAGCTTCAAGGTAACCGTGTACAAGGGGGATCCTCACAGCAGACAACTATCATGTTGTAGCCTTTCCCCCATCAAGGGATAGTTAACACTCAAAAATAGAAAATAACTCCCGATGATTCTGGAAAAAACAACCATGAAATAGACATGACTGGTGAAGAGATTTTTCTTCAAACATGGAATCAAAACTATGATACCCCACCGAACACCAATTCGTCAGGGGCTATTACAAGCACACCAAAAATACCTTTGACCAGATCAAAGATGCCTATTGAATGTTTACCAAATATGGCTAAGGGACCAATTAGGCGGGCAAGAAACCATTCCAAAGTGGCCAATAACTATAGTATTTTGGATGATTTAGCCCAATCTCCTGCTGCCATGTCAGCTTTGGAGGTATTACAATCATGCCCAAAATAGAGGAAATATTTTCTTTCCACATTAGGTGCCATCGACCGTGTCGATTAGCACTTAATGGATTTTGATTTACATAATGCCACCCTAGCCTTCCTTCGTTGTTCACCTTCCACATACTGGTGTTAGTTTAGAACATCAACATCCACCAATGTGTCATCGACGAGGGTGCATCCACATGCATCATGTCCAAGAATTTCTGGCAGAAGTTAGGGTCCCCTGAGTTAAAGGCATCAGACATCATGCTTAGAGCATATGATAGGTGTCCTTCAGCTCCCATCTACCTCTACCAAAACATTCTGGTTTGCTTAGCCAGAAAGACGGTCCTTATAGACATTGAATGTTGAGAAACCAGCTCCAAAAATAGAATAAAAGAGATATCAACGCCTTAGAGATAAGCCACTTTGAGGGGCCAACCTCCAATACATTACATGAATGAATAATTATTGGATGATTCAAATGAAAAAACCTCCTTTCTATATAAAGGATTCCATGGGGCCACAATATAATCCTAGCCGACCTAACAATAACAATGTAAGGGCACAATAATAAGAATATTGGGGTTAGAGGGGGCTACAATAATAACAATAAGGGGGCTACACTAATAACAATAATGGGCTAAACTAGTAATATAGGGACCTAACATGCCCCTCTCCTTCAAAAAAATTTTGTCCTCAACGCTTGAGTAGCTCTGGGTGCTTCTGTATAAAATTCTCATCCTCCCATGTAGAATCCTCAGTGGGTAAGTTCTTCCACTTGATGAGATACTCTGAAATTGATCGATTTCGTAGCTGTCTAGTTCTTGTTTCTGTGACCGCTTCAGGTTTCGATATGATTTTTCCTACCTCATCAAGTTTTGGAAATATTGTTTGAACTGGAATATTTTCAACAATAACCTTATTTACGCATGAAACATGGAAAATTGGATGCACTCGTGAAGAAGCTGGAAGCTCCAATTTGTATACCATAGTAGTAATATTTTGCAACACGTTGTGCAGACCATAGTACTTTGGTGATAATTTATTATCCTTCTTAGCTTGCTTGAGGTACATTTTTTTGTATGGTTGTAGTTGTAAAAATACCCAGTCTCCTACATCAAAACTTCTCTAGCTGCGATCTTGATCTACTTGTTGTTTCATTCAATTTTGTGCCAAATTTAGGTTATCCTTTAGGAGTTGGAGAAATTCTTGTTGATGCTCGATGTGATCTTCCACTGCTTGAACCTTATAATTTTCTCTTAAAGATGATGTGATGGACGGTGGATGATATCCATAAAGTGCCATAAATGGGGTCATTTTTGCTACAGTATGGAAGGAAGTGTTATACGACCATTCAGCGAGAGGTAACCACTTGACCCATTTTTTTTGTTTATCAGATACAAAACAACGAAGATATCCTTCCTAAAATTTATTCACTATCTCAGTTTGACCATCGGATTGAGGATGATAAGATGAGCTATGAGCTAATTGAGTACCCAAACAAGAAAATAACTTTGTCCAAAAATTTACAGTAAAAATGGGATCTCTGTCACTCACAATAACCTTTGGGTTTCCATGTAGCTTTTGAATTGTTTCCATAAATGTAGTAGCAACTGTACTTGATTTAAATGGATGAGATAATGCACAAAATTTTGCATGCTTGGTAAGTTTATCAACTACCACCACGATGACACTCTTTCCTTCGGACTTAGGTAAACCTGTGATAAAATCCATTGAAATCTCCTCCCAATGTTGACTTGGAATGGATAAATCTTGTAGAAGACCTGGGGTCTTAATTGTCTCAAATTTATTTTGCTGGAAAACCAAACATTCCACCACAAACTTTTGAATATCAGATTTAAGGCCATCCCAAAAAAATTCTTTCTTGACCCTGTGGTAAGTTTTTAAAAATCCCGAGTGTCCTCCTAAAGGAGAAGTGTGCAATTCCAAAAGAATATTTTGTTTTAGTTGGGAATTCTTACAAAGATATAAGCTATATTTGTACCATAAGGAATCATTTTTTCAAATAAATGTATCAAATGTACTAGGATCTTGCTGCAACATTTGAATGAGTTTCCACACTTCTTCATCCCTCTTCCATTCATCCCTTGCTTCAGTTATCCAATCTGGTTGGATAATAGAAATGGCACAAAGCAATGCTTCCACCTCTTCATTTTTTCTTGAGAGTGCATCTGCAACAACATTTAGCTTCCCCTTTTTGTAGATTATTTCAAAGTCATAACCCAACATCTTTGTGACCCATTTTTGCTACTCTTATAAAGATAGTCTTTGTTCCAAAAGGTGTTTAATACTATCATGATCAATTTTTACCTTGAAGTGTCTTCCCATTAGGTAATGTCGCCATTTCTTTAGTGCATGTAGTATTGCTAACATTTCCTTCTCATAAATAGCTTTCTGTAAATACTTTCCTTTCATTGGACGACTTTCAAAAGCAATGGGTCTTCCTTCTTGCATTAAAACAACACCAATTACATTTCTTGAGGCATCACATTCCACAATAAAGGTTTTTTTAAAGTCTGGCATAGCTAAGACTGGTGCTAGGCACATTGCCTCTTTAAGATGTTAAAAGGCCTTAGCTGCTTCAGGATTCCATGAAAATGCATCTTTCTTCAATAATGTTGTTAGAGGTGCTGCTATTCTTCCATAATTCTTAACAAACTTGTGATAATACGTCCCTGTTAAACCAAGAAATCCTCGCAACTGCTTTATAGTTGTGGGGAATTTCCATTCCTTAATGGCTTTAATTTTTTTAGGGTCTACCTTAACACCCTCGTGAGATACAATATGACCTAGATATTCCACCTCTTGTACTCCAAAGAAACATTTGGATGATTTTGCATATAATTGTTTCTCCTACGATAGTTTGAGCACCCTGTCAACATGTTGAACATGATCCTTCCAAGATCTGCTGTAGATTAGTATATCATCAAAAAATACTAGCATAATTTTTCTAAGGAAGGGTTTGAAAATGGAATTCATCAACCCTTGAAATGTAGAAGTTGCATTGGTAAGGCCAAAAGGCATGACCAAAAATTTATAATGACCCTCATGAGTTCGAAATGCTCTTTTCAGAATATCTTCAGTCTTCATTCTAATTTGATGATATCCTGAACGAAGATCCAACTTGGTAAAATAAATTGCTCCATTTAATTCATCCAATAATTAATCAATCACAGGAATGGGAAATTTATCTTTAATGGTGAGCTTATTGAGCTCCCTATAATCCAGACACATGCACCATGATCGATCCTTCTTGTGCACCAATACTACTGGAACGGAGAAGGAACTTTGACTAGGTTGAATTATACCAGCCTCTAACATTTATGCAATCATACGTTCAATTTCGCTCTTTTGGACATAAGGATATCTATAAGGCATGATGTTTGGAGGAACACTTCCTGGAATCAAATGAATAGCATGATCATGATCACAAATAGGTGGGAGTCCTTTGGGAGTTTCAAACATCTTGGAATGATTGTCCAAGACTTTTTTTAGATCTATAGAAATAAATAATTTTGATGTTGGAACTTCTGCTGAGCATAATTGTGCAATTACACCTCGTTGTTCTTTCTTCAGAAGCTTTTTCATGACATTAGAGCTTATTATCTTTCGTGGCTTCCCTGTGATACCCCGTAATTCGACTTCCTCTCCTTCTGAAAAAAGTTTCAAGAAAATTTCTTGAAAATTAAAAGCTACCGTACCCAGAGATTGTAACCATTGTACTCCTAGTACAACATCAACACCTCCCATAGGAATGGAAAGAATTGGACTATTAAATACATATTCCCCCATGGTTAGCTTTATATTATGGAATTTTCCAGAGCAATTTATAGTTCCTCCATTTGCAACCATCACTTGACATTCTGGTGCTGGGTATAGGAAACAATTCAATTCCTTGGTTACCTTACAATAAATAAAATTATGGGTACTACCTGAATCAATCAATATTATTACCTTTTTCTTCTTGATATGTCCTTCTATCTTGAGAGTTTGAGGAGTCGTGATTCTAGCCAATACATTACACGATATGGTTGGACTTGTTTCTTCCTCTTCTAGGGTTGGTTCCCGGTGTATATCCTCTTCTTGTTCATTTTCTTCTTCCTCTTCACAATCTAGGTAAAATAATTTCTTCTCAACACACTTATGACCTTTAGTGTATTTGCTATCACAACTGTAGCAAAGCCCTTTTTCTCTTTTTCTTCCAATTGTTGTAGTGTCAACCTTGTAGGTTGTGGAAATCTAGGAGTAGCAACACTTCCCTCTTTATAGAAGTGAGTGGTAGGCTTCCTTGTCGCCATAATTTTACATTCAATTTTTCTTGCCAACCTGAATGCCTTCTCCAATGAATCAGGTTCCAAAACCTGAACTTAATGTTGGATGTTATCCTTTAAAGTACCTATGAAGAGATCAATCCTATGTTCCTATGGAATACCAGTTACCCTTATATTCAATTTTTGGAAGTCCTCAATGTGCTCCCCCACTAAACCCTTTTGCTTGAGATTTATCAATTGGCTAAAGAAGGTGTTGCTCTTTGTATCCTCATAATGTGCTATCATTTCTTTCGTAAAAATTGAAAAAGTCACGATTTTTTTATGGGAGCAAAGTCATCGATACCATACAAATGTATTTTGTTCTAAATGTAAAGTTCAATGCGTAATTTATGTTTGTTTTGCACAATATTGAGATCAAAATATTGCTCCATCTGTAGTATCCATGTTACGGGCTCATTGCCATCAAACTTCCTCATATCCATATTTGGAATATGGTGGTTCTTCTGTCGAACATTAGAGTTTATGAAATCATGATTAACATTTATTTTTTTCTCATCATTAGTTTCCTCTACTATCTTTTCGCCATTAGGAAACATTTCTTGTATCAGCTTTGACAAAACTTCGATGTCTACTTTTATGTTTTCCATTTTTTCATCGATCTTAGCTTCCATGCCATCCATCTTAGCTTCCATGCCTTCCATATTAGCTTCCAAACCATTCATCTTAGCTTCACCACCTTTCTTCAAACCATCCATCTTAGTTTCCATGCCTTTCTTCAAAACTTCCATTTCATTTTTTATTGCTCTTTGCGATAACGAAATTTGGTGCACTTGCTCTTGTAATTTTGATATCGCATGTTGTGTTTCTTTGTCTTCATGAGTCATATTAGAGCCTTTTGAAGGCTTAAAGGGTGTTGAATTCTTTTTAGGGGCCATTTTAGAACCCAATGCTGATATCTATTCTTCAATATGCATGTGGAATAAATTCCAACTAAATTTTTTCAAACGAGACTTATGTAATTCAAAAAAAAATACACACATTTTTATTTCTTTTGAGGAGTGCGATATTGAAACTAAATTATCTCTATGATTTCAGATATTCAATATCTGATATTTCATACTAAGGTATTCCTCTAAATCCTCTTTCGAATGCCAAAATTCTGACTTGATTTGGATTCTTGAAGACAAAGTTGTGCCCAATCTCCTACGATGACCTAATTATGCACTGGTTCAGTAGAGCGAACTTGTATGACTTGCCACGTGTCACTGATTCCTCCTTCAGCGCTGAAATTGAGAGATAAAAAACTACATTTTGTGCGCTTGCGTCCAATTTTTACAGAATTCCAATCCAATTCTCAGAGAGAGAGTTATGAAGATTGTAGCACGATCACCTCTTTGAGATGAAATTAGGGAGCCTGAAAAAGTCCTAACTTCCACAGATCATATCTCTGAAAATATTGTGAATCAAGATCTAAAATTTTGCGACAATGTTCCTCTGGAGTTCAGCTATGTGCTCTAAAAATTTCAGATTCTTTGCCTTCGTAGAAAAAAATTTATAGCACAAATTCCATAATTACCTATTTAAGTTAAATTTAGGAGCCCTCAAAAAGATCTAACTTCCACAGATCATATCTCCAAAAATATTGCGAACCAAGCTTTGAAATTTTGCGACAATGTTCCTCAATATTTCTGCTTCATACTCTAAAAGTTTTAGCTTTTGAACCTTTGTATAAAAAAACATTATAGAAAAAATTTTACGATGAGTTGTTTGAAGCAGCGAAACCCTAGAATCCAAAGCTCTTATACCAAATGTTGTGAAACCAGCTCCAAAAATAGAAGAAAAGAGATATCAACGCCTTAGAAATAAGCCACTTCAAGGGGGAAACCTCCAATACATTACATGAATGAAAAATTCTTGGATGATTCAAATGACAAAACCTCCTTTCTATATATAGGAGTCCATGGGGCCACAATGTAATCCTAGCCGACCTAACAATAAAAATGTAAGGGCACAATAATAACAATATTGGGGTTAGATGGGGCTACAATAATAACAATAATGGGGCTACACTAATAACAATAAGGGGCTAAAATAGTAATACAGGGACCTAACATTGAAGTCTTGGATGCTCAACTGGATTACACTATGCTCCTTGGCCAGAGTTATATGTACGCCATGTCAGCCATAGCCTCCTCCACCTTATGATCTATGATGTTCCCCCATGAGGATCGCATTGTTATTGTCGACCAATTGACATAGCACGAAAAGAAACCCCTAAAAAATAATCATGTTATCCTACCCTATGTAGACACATCTACCAAGATGCTTACATGGTACCAAGAATACAACCCTGGCCTACTCAAACCGTCATCCATCCTTGGGTCATTCCTAGGAGACCCCTTAGTGATACCAGAATTGTCATCAACTGTCACAAAAGCCCAGGTGTGCATGATGTCCACATTAAGCACTGAATCCAGCCAAGAGACAAAGACAAGCATTAACGACAAAGAGTGCTCGACCACGACAACCTCTCTAGCCTACGCAGTCTCCCAAACTCCTTTCCTCTATCCCCCATCTAGTTTTCTATCCCAGCAAGTCCTAGTTACCATGGTGTTACCAAAATTATATTTTTCAATCCTATTTTTGTACCTGGTCCCACCTACTAGGACGAGAGCCACGCACACCGCCTTTATAGGTTTAATCCCCCTTAGTCTTGAGGAGGCCCCACCCATTAAGGAACTTGTCACAAACATCCCTACGCAGGAAATTCCTACCACAAAATTGATGATTACGACTAAGAACACTAATAAAATATGGAAGAAGGTTGAAAATCCCACCATGCAATAGGAGTTACAACCTTGCACCATATGTGACATAGTAGGACACCCTACCCACATCTTCCCAGAGCTGGAGGAATTAAAACAACTCTTTAGCTCTGCGGTAGACATCATGGCAACAAGATCCCATAAACAGGAACTTCCCACCAAAATTCAAGGCAAGGCATTGCGTACAAATCACGAATGTGCTATTTGTCGCATTTATTGGCATTACACCTATCGTTGCCCAGATATTCTGTGGTACAACGAAGCCTTACACGCCATCAAGTAATCTTATCAAGAGGATCCATCCACCCAGGCAGCTGGAGATGAGCCTTGCATCATTTTATACCTACAGGAGGAACTACAGTTGCTTGAAAGACTCACAACCATCCCCCCTCCCGCTATCAAGAATTATGCACTCTGTGATGAACGCGATCATTTCATCGCCAAATGCCCAGCCATGGAAATGTTTCAACGATGGTATCCGGTCCATGTAGTATACCGAACTGATCGACCCACCTAGTATTCATGTCAAATATGCAGTGGTAATAATCCATTATGCCATTGTCATTATATCCATAGATTCCGCGTAGCAGTAGCTAGTATGCATTCAACTATAATTCGCCTCTCTCAAGAAGATGGCTCTAACTTTGAATCCATGAACAAATCGACAACCCAAGAGGATGTGATGAGTAGATCCATCCTCTCCCTATCAGCTAAAAAGAGGTCACTTGGGGAACCCTTAGCCACCCCCAACTGCCCTCCGTAGAGAATAACAACATGCGTGTTATGTAACACGACCAATTATGTGGTGGCCACTTGCCTTGTCTTGGAAGCGCTACGTCGTTGGTACCCAGTCACGACATCAAACGAGCAGGATATGAACCCCATATCAAGGATGTATTGCCTAGTATGTTAGTGTAATCACCATGAGCAGCGCTGATCCAGGTGGATATTGGTTGCCACCCGCCTATTCCACTTGGGGCCCCACCATTGTCTCTTTCAGTTTTTTTCACAACTTACTCTTTTTAGAAGTTTTTCGGGTCCTGAACTTCCGCAACCATTTTGAAGCCCCAAACGGAGATAGTATGCTGAAGTTACATCCCCGGGAAGTTGAAACACCAGTTTACCCAAACGGGGCCCATAGTGTTTGCGCTTCATCTCCTAGGGTTAGGTTTTTGGACGTTTAGATTTCTCCATTATTTCTCCATAATAAATAGGCCGTCAAACCTCATTGTAACACAGTTCAGAGGTCTATAGCCGCCACATCTCTTCTCATAGATTCGCTACCAGCACCCTAACTATTTTATTTCCATCATGTTTGTAAGCATATTTCTGTGATTTTATGGTAATGAAATGAAGCCTTATTTCCACTGTATTTCTATGTTTATGGTTATTTTTGTATTCTGTTGCGTTCCTGCATAAATCTGGATCAAGCGCTATACCTATATCCCACAAGTACACCCTCTAATCGACATGATACATCTATTAGAGATGAAACATCGAGACCTTATCGACCTAGAACCTAACAAACAACATGGAAAGTAGAACACACCTAGGCAGTCTACTCCATACCCATTGCGACATATAGGGTAAGTTAGGAAGGCCCGCCAACCGAGCATGACCTAGGTTTGACCTAGGATAACTTGATTACTATGCAACATGATTGGCCACCAGGTGAATTAGTTCAAAGAACTGAAGAACCTTGCAAATAGTTTTCGCATAGTCTCTTCCCTTCCAAAAATACATCTCTCTAACCAAGAGAAGATTACACACAGCTATTGCCATACTCTCTCACACCTTCATCATACAATAAAATTTGATAACCTATCGAAGCTTAGAGTGGCAAGAGCGGCGCTAAGTCTACACTCCCCAAGAGAGCTAGACTTACCCAAGCCAAAAAATTGGAAATGACAGCAAAGGACCCTCTCCCCTACATCTGACCACTTTCGAGCATCCACTTCTGGGAAAAATAGTAGTGTTGGTTCCCACACAATATACTCAGTTGAAACAGTGGTACCCTCCACCATTTGCACCGGCCATAACCATGAACCAGAGATGTGCCCACTAATAGAAACATTCATGCACCTTTGTACCAGGTACAACTTCGATCTGCTCGAAAGTGCCCAGCCTAACGAGGAATGTAGCCTTGCACTCATGCAAGCTCCCATCACGGAAACTCCTCCCCCACCAAACGCTGACGATACGGTACACCATATATGATTCATATCATCACGTACTAGAACCAGGACTTGGGCTACCCAACTATCTTGGGTTTCCAACCATGTTCCCCTCAGGAAAATGAAAAAGTAAACCCCTGGAGTCATCTTTCAACTCATTTCTGACTCTCTAAACATGAAAATATTGTCAAGTTCTTATCTTTTTGAGCTCGTTAAAGTGCACGAAAAATATTTTACCTAGTAGAAATTTACCTCTTTTATGGGCTGGGATAAATTATTTACGAAAAAGGAATAAATTATTCAGTCATGACTAAAATATTGTCTCTGATTTTGTTGTCTACCTTTTAGGGTATGAGGGACTATTTACGAAAAGGGGTGTCTGTAGTTTTCTTTTTGCCTCTTTTCAAATTACGTAAACATGAAAAGACACCGATTTCCTCCTTCCCAGGGCTCGTAAAATGTACCAGGATAGATTTTTCCAAAGGAAAAACTTATATAACAAGCATATTCTCTCCCCGTCAAGCTTGTATACAAAAATAATTGGGGTACTCACCAGAAATGGTGGGCGGAAATGGAAAGTAGTAATCAGTTGTGACGGCGGTATGTTTCTCTTGAACATGACACGTCTTCTATTTCATGTTGGGTTGGGGATATCCGACATTCATCGCATTTCCTCCATGTGTTTCAAAAATCTGTTTTTCCTCTCATCCATTACCATTTTCATCAACGTGACCTCTGATTCCATTTGAGTCAAATATTGCCAAACTCCAAAGTCGTGTCGCTGATATGTTCAAGAGAAGTTCCTTCTACGTCTTATTCATTGCCTGATTTTTTTATCACTTTCGTTATTATCTTATTTCCTTCATCTCGTGTCGATGATGTGGGATGCATTATGGCCCTCCTTCGATGGATCTCTTGTTGTCAACTTTAGCTCATTGTCGAGGAGGTTGATCTAGAGATCCATTTTTCAATACCTTAGAGCCTGCATGGCCTAATGGCAGGTTGTTCGCATTCGACGTTAGGCTTACATCATTAGCCTTCGATCAAATGATTTCACGAGCATTATACGTCACCTCCTTATTCGCATCTCGTTGATTGTATTGTTAGTACCTTGAGGTCCATTGTCATTATTGGTGATTTCTCTCGTGCATGTTAATAGTTTACATCATTTACTAGTAATCAACAAATTTGCTTGCATGTTCAACTTCAACTCATTTATTCACATGCCTGAATTTGTATTTGATCGGCTCTTGACCAAGCGCAAGACCCTGGGTTTGTTGATAAAGCCTAGCCTGTGAGGCGATATATATTATTCGTGAATGTACACATGACTCTTTCATTTGGATGGCTGCAACCATACCTTGAGTCTATATTTGTGATACTTTTTATTTGGATGGTCGCGACCATACCTCGGATCTTATTTCATGATCTATTTTATGGATGGATGCGTCCATACCTCATGTCATGTGATTATTTCAGAGATTTCATTTATGTATATATTTGCTTGTTTGTGCAGATTTTCTGACGACGACGTCTTGGTCCTCGCACATAATCGTAAAGCATTTCACCACTCACTCTCATTCATCCTTCATGCTTTAGGGGGAATCTGTTACACAAAAAAATTTCAATGTCCCTGTACTCCCCATTCCTGATCCTGGAGACCCCTAACAGTGACCCATGTGTCAATTTTCCATCATGAAAATGTGCCATCATATCCCTTACAATATAATTTGTAAGCTCTTTGTTGACCATTCCTGAAGCAGCTCCTTAAAAACATGATTATCATGAGTGGCGTGCCCTCTGTGTGTCTTTCTCACATCGATGGATTTTTTTTATTCTGGGGCAGCGTCGATTGACGCTAGAATGATAATAATACCCACATAAAACCTCTTCTAGATTTTTTTTTTGAAAATGGAAGTAAATCTTTGAGATCTATAAGCTTCATGGTGGAGAGCTACTTGTTTGTTTCTAAGGATAGAGCTGAGACTCTCCCTTTGGGCTTTTTGTTCCTACAAAAGTGGAACCACCCAAAGCGATAAATCATTTCCCCACCTTAATTGGATCCATGTTCCCTCTTCCCTTGCTATAAAGTGGAAATCCTCCCATAGATCTTCTAGTTAGAACAAAGATAGAATACCAACAGAGAGATATTTGTTGCTATAGGTATCAAGCTACAGTTGAGACATTTTTACCTTCATATCAAGTTGAAAATAACACTATGGAGACGCGCCTAGATACAGACCCGCCAAAGGAGAGCTACGATATCAAGGCGCATGTTGTAACTCCCCCTCTCTATTTTAATATAATACAATTTATTCATGCTTTCCATTCTTGTATTTAATGTATGATTGGATTCTTATTTTGTTGGATTTTGAGTTCTACTTGATCAAATAGGTAGATGGTATATGCAAGATACATTTTATGCTTTCACATTTTTCTGTTGTTTGATCCCTTTTCCAGGTAACCAAGCATCGACAATGGTGGGAATATAACTACAAAACACGAAAGATCAAAGGATTTAAGCGATGAAAAACGTTAGATTGAGGTAGTTGATGTATTCATGATCTGCATACATTTAAAATTAAGGAAAGTAGGCTTCTAATTGTTCCCTATTGTTACTACACCCATCCTATGGCTAGAGGGATCGTCTCTATCTACAGACAAGATATTCATACATAACAATAAGGGATATTTTTTTCATTATGAACATTCTTCTGTAATGGAGGAGGAAAAGAGTTATGATTTCATTGTTTTAATTTGAGCTTAGTTTTCAATATATAGAAGTTGATTGATTCCAAATTTGTGGTGCATCATTGGAGTTCATTTGAAGTGCCTATAGTAGCAAATTGACTCCAAATTTGTTATGCATCCTTGGAGTTCATTTGAAGTGCCACTAGTAGCAAATGTCAACTTGGGAGGGCCCCTCAAGATTGTTAATATTATATTCATCGTATTTTTAACTGAAGTTTATTTTTTTCTCTTTTTGCATTCATCTAGTATCATAGATTTATTTTCAAACTCCATTTCTCGGGTTGTATGTTAGAATTATTATTTTCTAATTTGAAGAACAGGAAAGGTTAACACAAGAGATCTCACCACTCACTTGCATGTGCCATTAATTGAAGAATCTTGTGATATCTATTGTTTCCTACAATTTTTTTTATTTAGTTTAATTTGGTTTTCTCATAGCTTAGCTAACCATTACAAGATCCATTGAAGGACATAAAAACTGAAGTAAGCTACTCGTGATTGATCACACATGAAAGACTGTGATCTGAGCCTTCATAGCACAAGTTACTTATGTATCCTAGTGATGAATCCTTAGTGGAAATTTTCTGCATCTTGTTTTACTTTGCTCATATTTTCCCCGACTTTAGATTAGCCTAGAAAAGGCTCCAATCATACATTTCTTTTGATTGCACCTTTAAGTCTACAACTCCCTGATTGAAAATTTAACATTGGGAAATAATAGTGTATATATATGGCCTGACATGTATAGGTAGTGGTACATGTACAGTTATTTAACATGCATAACTATCAACTTTCGGAGTATAATTATTTAACATCAATATGTAACATACAACACTCTATTTTGAAATCCACATACATGGTTACAGTATCATATCGACTATTCCACATCTTCTACCCTACATATTAGTAACTATAAAAATCACCAAAATCTTGTAACTGAGCATAGACCGAAATGTGGTGTATAGGGAGAACACACGTCTTGTTTTAATATTGCAACCATGCATAGGAAAGTGGAAAATCCAAAGATATTTGGGAGATAAAAAATAGTAAAGAACTTAGAACTTAAAATGGTCATCGTCATAAGGTCAATAATTCTCCTCCCAACTACTAAAAAACTACCAACAATGCAACTACCAACCCTATATTATGAACAATATCCTAATTTTCATACCAGGGATTCTAGAGTTCTATTCCACCTCCACCCTGCGTAGAGGAATTTTTTTGTGGGTTTGTGTTGGATTGCATAAATAATAATCCTCCACCCATCCATCAATGATGGGCTTCATAGATGAAAATTTCATCCTATATTTCATGGTTTCTAGAGATTGACATCCACCTCAAGGTTTTTCAACAACTCCACCTAGTGTTAGGAATCCATAGTGTACTAAATATGAGCATTCAACAAGGAATTAATATAGGGAGGGTTGAGGCCTCCACCCTTTAGCCTATGAGAGACTCCAAAGATGAAAATTATCCACCCTTAGTCAGATATATTACCCTAGAGAACTTAAAAAATATTTTCATTTATAGAAAACAAAGAGGTCATGTCTATGGTGAAATGGTTGGAAGCTTGAAGGTTGACCTAGGGTTTTCCCACCAGACTAGCTGGAAAGTAGCTAAGAAAAGCTATTATTGTTGCAAATTCTTGTTCTATGAATGGTAGTTATGGTCAATAAATAACATTATTTTAGTGTATCTCTACCATTCTATGTTGGAGTAATCACTGCACCTCTATGGAATTCATAATTCCCACCCTGGGGATCCTAGTTATCAGTTTTGAAGTTTACTAGTATCTACGGATTTTGGTGTAATGACAAACCTCTATGGGATTTTTTTTGCTACGTATTCTCTTTCCCAGCGTCTTTGTGCGATCTGGGAAATCAGAAATATTGAAAAATTTGATAGTTTCCGGTAAGGCTAACCAAAAATCTAACGATATGCCGTAAGGCTTTGCATTTTCATTTTTTTTCTTAATTTTTTGTTTTTTTTTATGCAGGAAAAGGCACACACACCAAAGAATAATAATAAAAAAAAAACCCTTCCTCCTTTTAAACAATAACAGAATCCTTTTACTATCTCACTTGGTGAGGAGTTAGTTTATGAGAATAGAGGTCTTGCGTTCAAATATCTTTCTCAAGCTTCTTTTTGTAAAAAGTTTTTGTTAAAGGGGCGGGATTTTTTTTTTTAAAAGTTGAACTCCATCATCAATTTTCAAATCATTCCCGTAACTATTTGACATCTACAACTCAGTTTTTCAAAAAGGCATAACTTCTTCATCCGGAAGCCGTTTTTCTAGCTGTTTTTTTGAATCGGCCTATTTTTTCAAGATATTTCCATTGCATCAGTTAGTTTCAGCTCTTTTCAACTTTAATTTTTAAAAAATGGAAATTGCATGCCCGGTTATTCTTAACAGCACCAATTATTTCCAATGGCTACCTCACATGGTAGATATACATAGAAGTAAAGGGCTTTATAGAATAGACACAGGGCAAGAAACTAAACCTTCTGATGATGATAAAGTTTCTAAATGGGAAAATAAACAAGATCAAGCACGAGGGTTGATGGGAATGTCCATTGCTAAAGATCTTCGATTTCATATCCTTGACATTGACACCCCTGATGAGGCCCTGGAAAATCTAAAAACTGTTTTTGGCATTCAAAATCAAATCAGGGCCCACTAGATTGAAAACGAGTTGCTTACTTTGGACCCCAATAATTTCTCCTCCATTGAAGATTTTTTGTCCAAATTCAAGACCCTTTGAACTCTTTTAGAAGGTTGTAAGATCAAAAAGGAAGATGGTAGCCTCATTTATTGCATTCTTGCTAAGCTTGGCCCTGCATACTCTGTGTTTGTTTCTGCCTTCAATTCCACTAGAGAAGCCATCATTTCTTCAGGAACCGCCTACAAGAACCCCTCTTTTGATGCCTTTTGTGATTCTTTGATAAGAGAACAAGAAAAAATCTTACACCTTGGTCTTATCACTTCGGGAAACGCTTCTAATAAAGCATTAGCATCATAACAACAGCCATATCAAAAGAATCCCAAGAAGCAGTATCTTAAAAAGTATGGTCATAAATCAAACAAGGGTCCTAAGAAATTTCAGCCGCAAACTGAAAAAGCAACTCACTTAAATGATAAGGCAAATAAAAACAAATGGAAGAAAACAGATAGACATTGCAACTTTTGTAATCATGATGGCCATATAGAGTCCAAATTTTTTAAGAAGATGGAAGCCTTAGAAGTAGCAATGAAGAAGCAAAACATCAATTTGGATCACTCTTCACCATCATCTTCAGGCATGGCACTTTCTGCTTGTGGTTGTCAAGAATCAAGATATGATTATGCATTAAATGTATCTTATTCTTCTCCTTCTCATGAGTAGCTCATTGATTCTGGAGCTTCTTACCACATGGCCAAAAATAAAGCCATGTTTTCTTCTTTAAATGATTGTAACACAAAACATATTTATGTTGGTGATGATAGATCTCTTAATATTGTAGGATTTAGAACCATTCATCTAGATAATGGTCAGTTTAATGAGGTACTATGTGTTCCTACCTTGTCATGCAACCTTCTATCTGTTTATCAGATAACTCATTCAGGTGAAGGGAAAATAGTAGAATTATCACCTCATGATGTTGTAATCAAGGACCTCAAATATCGTAGACATATTTTAGCTACTAGCATTGTTGATGATTCCACAAGGTTTTATAAGTTTGACAGCTTTAGGTCATCATGTCTTCCCTTCATTTTTGTTGCTCACAATGATGAAGTGAGCAAACTTTGGCATGAGCGATTTGGTCACTTAAACTATCGCTCTCTTCAAAATCTATGTAAAGAAAATATGGTGACAGGTCTTCCTATGGTATCTTTTCGAGATGGTGTTTTCTCAGGATGTGTACTCAGAAAACATCATCGGGACAGTTTTGACAAACGTGCCTTTTGGCACGCTTCAGCCCCTTTGCAACTTGTGCACAGTGATTTATGTGGTCCACTTCCTGTTGTTTCTTTCTCTGGTTGCAACTACTTCTTAACTTCCATTGATGATTTTTCCAGACGCACTTGGGTATACTTCTTAAAACTCAAGAGTGAAGTTTTTAACATGTTCTTAGCCTTTAAGGCCTTTGTTGAGAAACAATCTGGACATCAAATTCTCATGTTAAGATCAGACAATGGCAGAGAATATGTTAAAGACAAATTTATCAACTTCTGCACTGAGAATGGCATTCAATTGCAACATATTGTTCCATATACTCCACAACAAAATGGTGTAGCTGAAAGGAAGAAACACACCTTAAAATAAATGGCTAATTGTATGCTTCAATCTAAAGGACTTAGTCTCAATTTTTGGGTAGAAGAAATTAACTATGCAAATTACATAGTAAATCACACTCCTACTAAGGTTTTAAATAATATAACTCTAGAAGAAGCTTGGAGCTCAATGAAACCAGATGTAAGTCACTTTCGTGTTTTGGAAGTGATGCTTGGACCCTTATTCCAGATGCGAAACATAAAGCCTTAGAACCTAAGAGTGAAAAATGAATTTTTGTTGGATATTCTGAAGATGTCAAAGGATATAGACTTCTTCAACCAAAATCAAAAAATATAATGATTAGAAGAGATGTAAATTTTGATGAAAATATATTGGCCTGTGAGCCTAGTTTGGCGAGTGTGCCACCTTTGGCCTGTGAGCTTGACTCGGCATATGTTCCACCTCTCTCTCCCTCTTCTATTCTTAATAGCATTCCTTCTAGTTCAGATGATGACAACGAGGATGACAATCCCCCTCCACCTCTTGAAATTATTCCTTACACTCCACAGCTTCCAATATGGGTCTGCTCTACTTGGGATGCAACAGGTTCTCTTGCAGGTGACCCTACAGATCAACGGTGTACACGTTCTCAATTTGAAAGAGCCTCTTCCTTATTGGCTCAAGTACCAGAAAATCCTGATCTAGAAACCTTTGAAGAAGCTTTCGGTTATCCAGCTTGGGATGAAGCTATGAATGAATAATATCGTTCCTTATTGGCGAATGATACTTGGGATCTTGTTCCTCTTCCAGAAGGAAGAAAACTTGTTAGATGTAGATGGGTTTACAAAAAAAAGTTTGGACCAGATGGAAAAGTGGATAGACATAAAGCTCGTCCTGTCGCTAAAGGTTTTTCACAAGTTGAAGGCATTGACTATACTAAAACCTTCTCCCCGGTTTCCAAAATGAATTCTATCCGCCTTGTTCTTTCCCTTGTTGCCTCCTTTAAATGGGAAGTCCATCAGATGGATGTTAAATCTTCCTTCTTACATGGAGATTTACATGAAAAAATATACATGGAACAACCACCTAGCTTTATCCAAAATGACTATAGCCTTGTTTGTCACATTAGGAAGTCTCTCTACGGTCTCAAACAAGCTCCTCGGTCTTGGTATGCCAAAATGGATAGATTTCTATTAGATAATGGCTTTTCTAGGTGTCATTCTAACAACACTGTCTACACCAAGAAAGTGGGTAAATCCTTCACCATCCTTGTTCTTTATGTTGATATCATCCTTACTGTTAGTGGTCCAAACCATATAAACCATGTGAATTCTAGCCACAAAAAGAAGTTTGAAATGACAGACTTAGGAAACTTGTGTTATTTCCTTGGTCTTCAAGTCTTGCAATCCAAGGAAGGCATTACCCTCTCTCAGTCCAAATATGCTTGTGATCTTCTACACCACTTTCACATGGAAGACTGGAAGCCAGCCCCTTCTCCCTTTCAATCTGGAGTCAAGAGTTCAGTCACTTGTACTACCCCTGAAGTTGATGCTACCTTATATAGTCAACTTGTTGGTAAAATTCTGTATCTAAGCCATACCTATCCCGACATTTCCTTTG
Source organism: Pinus albicaulis (assembly GCA_034641835.2). NCBI lineage: Eukaryota > Viridiplantae > Streptophyta > Pinopsida > Pinales > Pinaceae > Pinus > Pinus albicaulis. The sequence continues at coordinate 1,593,098,817 of CM076581.1, forward strand.
TCGTTGGTCTTGTCACTCGGTTTATGTACCAACCTCATGAAAGTCATTAGAAAGCAGCTAAAACTATACTTCGATATATTCGAGGTACAGTTCAGTTCAGGATTTATTACAGTGCAGGAGCATCTCCATTGTTGATTGGTTTCACTGATTTTGATTGGGTTGGTGACCCTGATGATCGAAATTCTACTGCAGGATATGTATTCACTCTTGGTTTGGGACCTATTACTTGGTCTTGTAAGAAAAAAAGTGTCATATCTCTTTCTTCAGCAAAATTAGAGTATCGTGGTGCAGTTGAAGCCAACAAGGAAGCCATGTGGCTCCGTCAAATCCTCTCTGAATTTGGTCTTCATCAACAGCATCCAACTACATTTTGGTGTGATAATCAAAGTGCCATTCAGCTATGTAAAGATCCATTTCAGCATCAACGTATGAAACACATTGAACTCCATATACACTTCATCAGAAAGCTCATTCATGATCATGTTCTTGAAGTGTAGTACTATCCAACCAATGATCAAGTAGGCGATATATTTACAAAGGCTCTCACAGAAGTGAAGTTTACCAAACTTCGATCCATAATTGGAGTTCAGGAAAGTTTTCATTAAGTGAGGATAGGCTCTAATGCCTCCTTCCTTCTCGTATTGTGTCACTTTTGTAAATCCTTCAATCCTATCCCAATTTGTTCTTAAGGGGGGATGTTAGGATATTTCGACACATAGGAAATATGCTCCTTTTGTGTCACCTTTGTAAATCGTTCAATCCTATCCCAAGTTGTTCTTAAGGGGGGATCTTAGGATATTCTGACACATAGGAAATAATTAAGAATAACTTAGTCTATTGTAGATTTGGGTAAAGTGTGTTTCTTTACCATGTACATTTGTAACTTATAATCCGACGGTCACAATTTGTAGTGATCCGACGGTTATCTCTCACCTCGGTATTTACTACACTTGATCCATGGCTTAACACTCGATTGGTCCATGATCTCTATTTAAAGAGCATGGAGGTTCATTTGTCTGGTAACCTTTTATTAGAAAAAAATATGTAACTTTTATTTTTATATTAAGTCAAAATTGTCCTTTAGACTCCGGACCTAAAAGGGTAAAATGATCAAATAAATATTTATATAAATAAGAACTAACACATTAAGGAAATATGTAGTCAAATAAGTTTTTATTTGCAAATCACATTCATGCAATAAAAACATTATTTCTTCTTAATTCCCAAAAAGAGAGTTATAAGAAATTCAAAGACAGATTGAAGAGAAACCATGGATTTAATAAAATAAAATATAATAAAGCATTCTTCTATTGAAGTCATTTAAGCAATAATATACATACAATAAAAAATGTATCATAGGTCCCATAGTGACAAAAAATTCATTAACATGCTTCTTCCCCCTTTTCTCTTGAAAATTGAGGGTTTATATACATATCCATGAGCCCTTGATATTATAAACTAAAGCTTAGTAAATGAAAATAGTTTTTTCCAAAAATGACATTAATAGTATAACTGCCTTAAACTCTAAGGTCAAATCATAAATGCTTCAAAGTAAATAGACACAATTAACTAACGCAGTATCCATAAGATGTGTTCTAGATTCAAGTGATAGCCATGAAAACTATCATCTTAGGAATCATCACCAACATTCAGGAGATAATTAAAACCTATCTCAAATAAAAAAAAAGTAGTCAATGATCTATATCATAAGTAACATAAAGCGACTACAAAATCCTATATTGTGTAGCTGCTTATAAAACTAACAAACTAAATATAAAGAAAAAAAATGCCACACTAAGCTTGTAACATGTGAATAGAAAATTAACATCATATTAGTTAACATGGGTTTAAATCTAAGGATCTAAATTTAAAACTACTTCGATATTAGAATACTTGATGATAAAGTGTGTATCTCATGATTGCAACTTTTCCTTCAATATGAAAGCTTTGTAATCTTGTTGATTTTCCCTAATTTGATTCATCATTCTCATTTGCTCATTTTCCTATTAAAGCTACTAGAGTCTATGTTCCAGACATGGGACTGTTACACATAGTGTTGATGCCAATAGATGCTCTATGCACATCTATCAAAACTAGAATTATATTAGCATTGGTTATCACAACTATGAGCACCCTAAGCAAGAGTATTATCATCAATAAATTCAAAATTGTGATTTGGTTGGGGCTTATTCTTTTTCGATGCAGGCTTGTTGAAAGACCTGTTATCAACATGCATCTCTTCAACAAGGAAATTTTTATCTCTATATTTTTCTGCTCGAGATATTGTTCAAGCGATTTGGCTATTCTTAACTCAAGATTGAAAAAATAAACCTGGATGATTTTTTTCTTGTTTTTGTGCATGTTTAGAATGACCACTTTGGTATGGGGAGGTTGGTTTAACATCACCGATAAATTAGTGTTCTAGTTTAATGCGTTGAAATCCTATTGTCCTCAACATGCTTTGTGTTATACGTGCATGGGCTAAATTATGGGGTTTTACTCTAGCTTAATCACATAAGTTTAACCCATTATACTTGCACAAGTTATCAAGGAGAAAATTATCAACACCATCAGTCTCAAAAACCACTTAATCAGTTTCTCAAATAGTGGGAGAAACCCTATAGGGTTTTTTTTTCTGTTAGTAACTTGGGATTATTTTTAAATCATTCAAGTGAAGGAATGATTCCCATGAATCTATAGACTCAATTAAATGGCGTTTAACCGTAATTTAAATCGACTCATGATGGAACAAGTATCCTTATGGGTTCATGTGCTCACATTGGTATAATTTAGTCGTTTTATGCAATATCTTACGTAAATAATATGAGAGATTGAGCTTAAAGCCAAGAAAATTCCACTAACATCCATATTTTATATAGAAAAAAAAAAAACCATACCTACCGTGATAAGTGATAAAAAGCGTAATAAAATAAATCAAGTATTGTCATTTGGTTTTGAGAGGCTTTATACACATGCATTTCACATCATAGGAGTAGTTCTTTGAGGCCAAAAAATGAAGCCAAGGAATGTCGTGAAAATGGATTGTTTTTTACTAGCTCTTGTCATCACTATATAGATGGGCTCATGAGGTATAAATTTCATGTATACTTGCATTTCTATATCACGACGACTCACTTTTGTACCATGTAAAGTGGAAGAAAAATATTTAACCACATAATCGTTGTAGTCAGAAAATATTTTGTTGAAATCCAACCATCCAACCTCGCGGAATAAAGTAATGTATTCCTCATCTGGCTATAATCTCGCTGCCAATAAGTTATATTTGAAGTACATGTGCCATGATATAATGAATATCATTTTTTCATTCATAAAATTCAAACAATCCTGCACAAAGAAACCCTATCCTTACATAATGACATGAAAAATAAAAACTCGAAACTAGAATTCAAAGAATGTGGTGATAGAACCCTAGGACATGAATGCCAACTAGAATGGAGTACAACTATACTGAGTAGTAATGATATTGGTTTAGAGTTTTCATAAACCCATATATTTTGATATATATCAATCATGTGATGAGTATCTATATGTCAAAGCCTACGTTTTCAAAATCAGACAAATGGAGGCATGTCATAATACATACACATGATTTATTCCATATCAAATGCCATCACATGTACACACATAACCCACAGTAGTTAAGTGTTGAATATAAGAATTATTACTTATCACATTCATAGATTTATAGATATTTCCCATTAATTACGAAAGAAAAGAATGTGCATGGTGTTAAATTGCATTACCTCATGCCATAATAATCAACCATCCAAAAAGAAATGACATGGCTTCGAGATGGAAGGACCAATATAAGAACAAAATAATAACACCATTTTCACATGTAGAGTTGATTCAACTATCCTCTAGTGTCATGAAATTTCCCATTATAACAAACGGATTGTGATACCTTTGAGTTTATAGAGATGGTGTAACATTTTCTATGTTGCAAAATAGTTATCAAACAATTTTCTTTAGTATTTGGAATGTGCGCTTAAGTTATTATGATATCATCATCAAAATATGCACCAATGAAATGAAAACCATTTCAATGTCTAAAAGAAATAAAAACACAAGGACAAAATTTATTCTTAGGAATATTAATCATCATTCAAGGTTACAAAGGCATAGTAATAAAACATGAAATAAACCGAAAGGTAAGGAGATGGACCGATTTCATTTGAAAAATGTAAGGGGAGTCTATTGGGTGGCCATGAATATTGAAGGAACCTGAGGTGAAAATATCACAGACTCCAAGATGAGCATGGAACCTAAGAAAGAGAATATCCGATATTGGTGTAATTTAGGCCCTTCTAAGAATATTCATTTGTTAAAATCTCCTAGATCACTAGACATCGTAGACCAAGAAAAAAAGAAACGAAGATGGGACATAATAGGGGTGGTCACCACATATACGTCCCAAACACATCCAAGTCATAAAATAAAGGGGTGATACATATGTATGTGTCTGAACCATGGATTCCCAGACTAGCCTAAAATATATCCAGATCAGTGGATCGAGACAAGGAAAGAGCGATAATGAGAAATATTTCTAGTTAGATTATATTAGGGGTTACATAAAAATTTGTTTGTTCTTGCTTTTCATACAATGCTCCCCTCATGGAGATAACAAAGAGGACTGATACCTAAAATAGAAATCAATCAAAGTGTGTGAGAGGAATGAAAAATATCCATTGATAGATAAATGCTAAACTTCTCCAACATGCAAAGTAAGAGAACCTCTTGTGACTTGACCTTGATTTGTGAAAACTGATTGGAATCATTGAAATTATTCTTCCTATATGAATTTTGAAGCTACTCCTCACAACTATTAAATGATGGCATCACTAAACTTTAGGTTGATTCTCTTAGCAAGTATCATCATCAAGTTACTTTCTACATAAAACTATGCATATTTTCATTATTTTTTTGCAGTTCCGAGTAAGATTTTCCATCATGTTGACTAGGAGGTGGATGAGAGGCTTCTTATTCCCTCTACATGTGCAGGCATAAATAGTTATGGATGCATGCAACCATGACCCATTGGCATGTGGGCAACCCACTTCTCTTGATTGGCTTATCAAGAAACCCATTTTAGCTAGATTTGTTTAATTACTATGTATATGTTTATAGAATTAATGTATTTTTTTCTCAAAATGTGAATTTGTATTATTTATTTTTTATTTATATTACCAATTTTTACTTTTATATCATTTACATTCTTCATTTATCTAAATTGTAAAAACATTTCCCTATAGTTAATAATTTTTTAGAGCAATGGAATTTAGTAATATCACACTCTATAATATTTAAATTAATTTTATAAATTATGATATTTTGAACAATTTTTGTATCTTGGAGAATTAAAGACTTCTCAGATACTATATAGACTACAAACTTATAATATATTTATTCTTTAATTGCTATAATTTCTTTAACTCGAATTAGTACTTATAACACCCAAACTACCCATTATATGTTGACAAATAAAATTGTAATTATTAATTTTTTAAAAATAATTAAGAAATCTTAAAAAGTATCAGTTTTCTCCGACAATTCCATCTTTTCGAGTAGAATTTTGAAGCTTCATAGTTCCGTTGCGCGGTCAAAGGTTTCAGCATACAGAAATCTTCAACCGTAGGACGAAAAAAAAATCGTTTGCCGGGAACATAGAAGCGAAAGACGTGATGGAAGCATTAGAGAAAACTCTCATTTGGTCAATATTGTCCTATCCAACGTAACCTCTTTTCCTCTGCCTCTCTTGCTGTGGCTTCACCTGTGTAAGATAAGCTTGCACACAACAAAGTCTATTACCAAGTATATGGGTTAATAGAGTAAATTATAAGCCCCATAAATTTAAAGATGCGCAAAGTCTTCATTACCCTTATTCACCTCCTGTTTTTTGTTTGGAGGATTTCTTTTTGACGTGATCTTTTTGGTTCCGAGGATTTCTTTTTCAGGTGACTTTTTATTAGTAATTACCAAAATAGTTATCAAAGAAATTGATAAATAATAAAATAAATTTGAACTCACTATTATTTTTAAATAGATATTTGAGACTAATTTAATATTTGAAAAAATAATAACAAATGTATATTGAAGAAATTTATAACTTCTTTATAAGTAAAGACCAATATCTGCATCATTTTAAATTTTAAAAAACACAAATCTAGTTTGAACATGGTAAATTTTGAAAAGAATAAATCTAGTCAGGTTTTTTATGGAAGAGATAAGAGCCATGACAACTATTTCCATCCTGTAAACAAATCCATTTTATAAAAATTGAGATCTATCATGAACATATCAATACTGAACAAACAATATGAAAATTCTAAAATTTTGACAAAATACTTATTATGCCATATTTACTATTCTTATTTAATGACTAAAAAACTTTTCTATCTATTTAATCTATCTTCGTTTGTTTTTATATACCATATATATGGATCAAAGGTAGGCACACTCAAGTGTTTTTTGTAACATTCATTCCCAACGACCCAGTCTTCTTAGTGAGTGCACAACTTGTGTTCATATTAAAGTCCATGACTGTAAAATGAGAGAATTATTAAAACTTAACTACCAATAAAAGACAAATATAAACCCAATAAACACCATGTTTATCATGGAAAAGCCTCAAATCTCAAGAAAACCTAAGTAATAAAATTGAATCAATCACTCAACCAAAGCTAGGCCAAAGCTTGTGTTTTTCTTATTGTTTGTAACTAGCAAGAAAATACAAACATAGCACAATATACAGCATGGATATGATCGAAAAACCTTAACTCAGAAGAACAGAGGCCAAGCCAATGAGCCTATGCAAAAATTTTATTCCCTTGTCAAAAATAGGCCAAGAAGATCAAGTGAGCCTTCGTTAGTGAGATTTCACAGCACACCTTTATGACTATCACAATGAATTTTTCGAAGCCTTTTAAAGGGTTCATTACATGTAATCCACATGCACAAAACCATGGAAACCAAAATACCATGAGCCAAAAAACCAGTACTATGAGCTGATCAATTTTGACTCTTTCGCCAAATCAAGTTTAACGAACAATAGCCATCATGCAATGTATGCTTATCTTTTATTTTTTGTATTTTCTTGAAATTTTTCTCGAAATTATATCCCTAGTTTTGTTTATATATATTTATGTATGTGTGTGTTTTCACAAGAATTAAAAAACATCCAGTAATGCAACTCAATACCTTAAAAAACACCCATGGGGCACTCGAGTTATGCACACTAAACAATTTAAACTGAAGTTTTTAAAAAACTCTATCATATTTTGAGTAAAATTAACCAGAAAAATGGTCATGAAAAAGGCCATATTGTCTATAATTTAGATTAATCGTATAAATAATAGCTATAAAGTAACAACCATGTTATCATATATATTAAAATAATAATTTAGTATGAATATTTAAATTTAATTAATAAGCATGTAAAAACTTAATATTTATAAGAAAATTATAATATAACAGATATTGGGCCCAATTTACATTTGTAAATCAGATTTGTTAAAATAGAGTTAACACTGGAAAATAGTACAGCAAAAAACAACATCAAGTAATGTCGAGCCGAAGGATTTATAGGACAGAGATACATTATGGAATAAAAAATATTAAGAATCTCTAAGGTTTGGAGCAATTCAAGATTGAATTAGTAATAAATGCTCGAGTGTGCGCTTTTTCCTTCGATAAGTGCGCCTTCTGTGCGCACTGGAGCCCAATAAGCACACATTCCTGGAAATGGAAAAAAGTCCCTTTCTGGGACCACAAGCAGGCAAATGACACTTTCCCCTTATGTGAAAGCCGCCTAAGGACAACACCAGCGCCTCCTTAGGCCTTGTGTGAGCACACAAAATCATATTTCATCCCACAATGGAATATTTCCCCTCCCTTGGGTCACTATCCACCATGTACTAAGGGAGGGAAGGTGGTTTGAAAGCTAAACTATATAAACCTCAAAGAGATGAACAATTTTTTAGCACAAGGTTATGCTGGCCAAAGTTGCCCAAGCAATACCAACTGTTTGTGTGAACCAAGGATAAGGAGCTGAAGAAGAGGACTCAATTTTTGGCCACCCAACAATTTCAGTCTATTGCAGCATAGAGAGAGAGTTAAACTGCGTCAAAAGGCAGAACTTGAAGGACAAACATCCTTGCGTCGGGTCCTAGAGCCTCTGCCTAGGCCCTTCAGCAAGTGGGTAAGATTTGTATTCATTCCAAGCATTCAATGAGAAGAAGGCCATCGAGTCGTTTTTTACCTTGTTATTATTTGGAACTCTCTATTTAGCTTCTTTTTTATGTTTTTAGTTTTACTTTTTCAATAGAGCATACTTAAGTGTATTGCTTCATTTTAAGTCTTACACTTCTGAGCTCCCCCTAGATACTACCTGTTACTTATGGTTTAGATAAAATACCACATTCTCTAAATGCATGTGATTTCGTACACCCGAGTGTCAAATCTACCACAACAGGATTGACGACTCCACTGACGTGTTTCAAGTTTGTGTGGTTGTGCCATTATTTGCAGGAAACCCTTAGTCTATGCTGGAGTGGAGTTGATAGTCCTCTGACCCATCTTCCAGTCCCTAGACTCACTGAAGTGACAGACTAAAGAAGGCAGCTCCTAATTTTTTACTTGCAGGAATTTCGTGCGTTGTTTTTACACACAGACCTGCAGTGTGCGTGTTTAGGAGTGACCTGCGCATAGGAAGGCGCACCTGTCAGAATGTTTTACGCGCAATTTGCAGAGAGATGTTTTCCCCATATCTGCTCAATGTTTCTGCTTGTAAGTGTTTTGGGCATCCCCTAATGTATCTTCCAACACCTGTGTTGATACCCCACAGCTTCTGAAGACTCATTTTTGCTGATTTTTGTAGGCATTTAGTTAGTTTTCATTTAAGTTGATTTTTTGCAAAAAGTATTTACATAGTTTAAGTAGGGGGAAAATTAACCATTTATTTTCGAACAATTTATGTTTTTGCAAATTTTGGTATGCACACTTAGTTTAACTAGTCCAAGTAAGTGGTTCATGACCACACATGCATAAGCTAGTGTAGAAATTGTTTAGTTTAAATTTCAATTTTTGCATTTAGGATATTGTGGGACTAGGAATTAATTGCAAGTTAGAGTAAGTAATCTCTACTGTCTTTGAGCCATTGGGTGGCCCTAGACAAGCATATTAACACTCTACATTTGTGATTTTCCATCTCCCTTTAGTCACTCACATAGACTAATTAGGATATTTTGGAAGTGGCCCATTATCTGCAAATGCTTTTTATTTGAGCACGGAACAACATCACATAGTTTAACTATGGGGACATTTGTAACGGATCACCGATATCCATATGTTCAAATTATGAAAATTTTCACCATACACTCACACACACTCACCCAGTAAGAAAATAAAGCCACCTAAAAATAACTTAAACCAACTCACTAAACTCTCCCCACAGGGACCACAAGAGAAATTATAGTTTAAGATAGGATCAAGGAGGTAGGCATCTAATAAGCCGCCTTGATCACGCTTCACATTTGAAACATAGAAGTTGCATTTTTAGGGAGCTTAAAATCCACCTATCAGCCCATGGAAAAGAAAACCCGAGCGTGGCAGAGACCCGATTCAGAGGGGGTTAGGCTTAGGCGCAGTGGATGCGGTATCAGTTGGGGCTACCTAACTCGTTTGATACTCGGTATTGTTAGCTGACTACCAAGAAGCCCAAGACTTGAACGCTCACATGGGATGGTGGTTCTTAGTGGCCAAAATAGGGCATCCTTTACCCTATAGGTGACGGTGCAGGCAAGCGCCAGACCCTCTACCCTACCTTGGTTGATTCTGTTCGGCTGACTGGGGGCATCACTAGCTCTTTCAGGACGTTGTGCCAACACTCGCAAGAAATCCTCTCAAGACCCAGTTACTTTTGAGAGTGTGAGGATGTTATTCGGTCTTCTAGGTTTTTAAGTATCACGTGAAAACAGGCGAAACCATTTCTCGCTTGATTGATCACATAAATTAAATTAAAGGAAAAATCATTTCTTTTTCGCTTTGTTTTATGTGGCCATAAATTTGACGTGATCATAAAATCAATCCCCTCATAATTTTTTCCAAAACCTAACTTGACGACCCTCAAACGGTTCCAACGGAACCTTGTCGGTCCAGGCATCTTTTGGATCTCCCCCCATTAACGGGATAGGTTCCAGGTCTTTCACCATTTAGGCATCAAAGACGGAACATTGCCACAGTGGTTGGTTCCTCCTTTCTTGGAGCAACCGTCTTTGGGAACCCTGACCGGTCTCCCAACACCACACCGCACATCACTCCCCCCTCGTCCCCTATGGGGTAGAAGAGTGCGTCCCATACGGGAATCCAGCTGAATTCACAACCGTGTACGTCACTGACTAACCCCCGTTCTAACCAGAAATTCGTGTCAACCTCTCAGTCACCCTTCTTAGTGGTGTTAAATCTACCGGATTTAACCAATCTCACCAATGACCCCATCCCACATGACCCCAATTGGCCTCCCATGCCCATGAAGCTCCCTTCAAACATACCAAAGTTTGAGGGCAAGCAAGCGGAAGACCCAGGGAGTCATATAATGACCTTTCACCTATGGTGCTCATCGAATAGCATCATTGACAATACTATTTGATTGAGGCTGTTTCAACGCACTCTCACAAGAGTGGCCGCGAAATGGTACATCGCGCAACCCCCTGCTTCACACAGAACCTTTAGCGCCCTCACTACTACATTCCTCACTTATTTTCAGTTACCCATTCACCATGATTCGGGAATGGAATTACTGACTCAATTCAGACAATCTCCCTCTACCCACATTTCTGAACACCTCCACGAGTGGAGACGGTGTCGTAGCTTATGCAAATCTCAACTCGACGACCGAGTCCTTTTAGATTTATTCTTGAAAACTCTGACGGCAGAGATTTCAAAGGATTTGGCACAACGTAAGCCCACATCCGAAGAGGACGCAATCAGTAAAGCCCAATAGCTTGAACTGATTTATACGCAATCGGAATACATATACAATATCCTACCTAATGCCCCGCACCTGCAATCTTTTTAAGAATTTCCAGGCGAGTCAAACTCTGTAGACGAACTTATTGGGTCAATGACCCAAGGGTACCTAGGCAGCAGCAGTCAAAATCCCAGTTATACACATGAATCTACCCAGGACATGTCTCAACCCGGATTCCAAAGTCATCATATGCAGCGACAAAATTTGACTAATAGGCCACCTGCGTATCACCAAGGAGGACCTTACCCTCCGGCCAGGGGGACCCAGTACACAGGAAGAAAAACTGACAGAAGAACTCCCCCCCAACGGCCAGGTGCAAATATGGGACAACATTATGCTCAGTCCTAAGCACATAACCCACCAATGCAAAACAATGCACAGGTGAACTTTGTGCAATCGTTCCAAGATCAACCACACCAGTATGATCAGGAGAATTACCCTCCTAACGTGGTCAAAAGAAAGATAAAAAATAAACCCAAAGGGAACCCTCGACAGGGGGGCAGCAGTCTACAGCGCCCGTCGCGACCCCGACCTGGAGATAACTTCAACCAGAATTAAAACCAGGAGCCAAGAAATGCTCAAAATTGAGGCAAAAGGCCACCTCTACAAACGAACCATTCTTGTTCGATATGTGGTGAGTACGGGCACCAGACTCACCACTGTCCCGAACTCCCTGAGCTTAAAAATCTCCAGAGTAACCGAGGACAAGGAGGATCTTCCCAGCCAACCACATTTATGCAAGAACCCTTCCCCCATCAAGGAACGGTTAGCACTCAATAGAAAAACCCCAATGATTCTGGTACAGACAACCATGAAATTTATATGGTTGGGGAAGAAATGTTTTTCCAAACCCAGAATCATAGCTACGACACCCCACCAGACACTGGTATGTCAAGGCTAGTACGTCCGCACCGACTGCACCTTTAACCATTCCAAAGATTCCTTTGGAACCATTACCAAAAATGGTTAAAGGGCCTAATAGGTGAGCAGGTAACTACTCCAAAGCAGTCCACAATTACAGCATCGTAGACTATTTAGCCTAGTCACCTGCTGCTATGTCCGCTTTGGAGGTACTGTAGTCATGCTCGAAGAAACGGAAAGCCCTACTTTCTGCCATAGGTGCCGTCGACCCTGCCGACACGCGCATGATGGCTTTTGATTTAGACAAAGCCACCCCTAGGCTTCCCTCTATGGTCGCCTTTCAGATACCAGTATCGGTACAGAATATCACTATTCACTGATGTGTCATAGATGAGGGTGCATCCACATGCATCATGTCAAAGAATGTATGGCAGAAGTTAGGAGCCCCAGAACTCAAACCTTCTGTCATCACACTCAGGGCATACGACGGTCGGCCCTCCACCCCCGTCGGTCTCTTCCAAATTGTACCAATCTGCTTAGCCGGCAAAATGGTCCACATAGACATCGAAGTATTAGACGCTCACTTGGATTACAATATGCTCCTTGGGCAGAGTTACATGTATGCCATGTTTGCCATAGCATCCTCTGTTTTCTGCATCATGATGTCCCCCCATGAGGATCGAATCATTACAGTAGACCAGCTGCACACACTGAAAAATATCCCTTGACCAATACAGATATGGTTCTACCTTATGTAGACACAACCACTGATGGTCTTTCACGATATCAAGAATATGGCCCTAGCCAGTTCAAACCATCGTCCATCCTCGGATCCTTCCTAGGAGATCCTCCCATTATCCTTGAGGTATCACCCGATACCACAACGGCCCCGGTATGCATGATGTCCACGTCAAGCACCAAGGTTAGTCAAGACACAGACTCAAGCAGTAATGACACCGAGGCATCAGCTACTGTAGCCTCCTTAGTCTATGCCGCCTCCCAAACTCCTTAGTCCTACGCTATACAGGACACCCTACTCACATATGCCTAGATTTGGATGAATTAAAACCACTCCTCGGCTGCAAGGCAGGCACCTCAAAATAACATTCCCATAAAAAGGAACTTGCCACCAAAAATTCAGGCAAACCGCTCTGTACCAATCACGCATGCATCCTCTGTGACACCTATGGGCACTATACCCACCATTGTCCAGAAATACCATGGTATTGGGACGCCTTACATGCGATCGAGCGATCCTATCAAGAGGATCCCTCCATCTAGGCTACTAATGACAAGCCACGTACCATCTTGTACTTACAAGAGGAGCACCGATACGTAGAGTGCCCCCCAATAATGCCCATTATATGTTGCACGCTATGCGATGAACGTGGCCACTACCTCGAAGAGTGCACCGCATTGGAATTCATCCATAGATGGTATCCAATCGAGAGGGTCTACTACATGGGGCTACGGGCAACACAATTCACATGCCCTTTATGCGCTGCCAATCACTTATTGGAGGATCGTCACTACATACCTTGTTTCCGACTAGCCCTTGCTAGCCTCCACTCAGTCATAGTTCGTCATTCCCAAGAAGATGATATGGATGCCGAATCCATTAGAAGCTCCATGACCCAAGCAGAGGATATGAGAAGGTCAATCATGTTCTTGTCGGCCGAAGAATGGCCTAGCAAGAAACCCATAGTTACCATCACAAACACGTCACGAAAGCCACCCGCATGCACATTATGCAAGTAGACAGACCATATAGTAGTCCACTGCCCCGACTTAGCAGCATATCGATGATGGTACCCCACCCGGCCTCAGACCACGCATGATGGGAGACCCATATCATGGATTTTTTGCCTAATATGTCAGGGTAATCATTATGACCGGCATTGTACTAATGTATCACGAATCCGTCCCATTATCGACATGATTAATGCCATAGAAAATAGGATGATAAACCTTCAAGAATGGAATAAAAGATACATCATCGACCCAACGACACCCCTAATACCACGATGGGATTATAAGCCTGCTTCGACCCCGCCACTAGGGTGGTTCGTCACGCCTTCTAAGACCATAAACAAACCACATAAACCTCAGGCCCAGCTGAGGATAACATGTGGCCTATGTGATCTAAATGATCATCGGATCAATCAATGTAGAGAAGTCAAACCCCTTGCAAATAGTCTCTGCATAATCACATCTCTCCCTAAAAATATTTTCTCTAATCAAGAGAAGATTACACAGAATTACTGCCGAATTTTCTCACACTTTCATCATACATTTAAGTGCACGCATCTCCCCAAACTGAGAGCAGCTAGAGAAGCATTAAGTCAGCCACCCACCAAAAAGGGAGGTAAGTTCCAACCTATGACGCAAAAATGGAAACAGAAGTTTCCTTGGTCTGTAACAGACCCTTTCCAAGCATCCACATCTAGAACATTGAGTAGTGTAGATTCTCACACTATCAACTCTGTCGGCACTGTTAGTATGAATCTTTCATCGTAAAAGATCACTTTAGCTACGCATAACAAATAGCCCTAACATCAATTATGGCTGCAAAATATATTTTAAGTTTGCTGCACAAATTCAGATCTAAGCACAAAAGACATTAAGAAGATAAAATATAATATGGCTCCATGCATCCAATAGACAAGACAAGAACAAAGTGTTTACAAGAATGATTTGTATTATATTAAAGAATGGGGCACCTGAGAGGAAAACAAGAAAGGTTTTTTCTGGTTCTCCTCAATGGGATGGGTTCTTGAAAGTCCTTAGCATTTCAAATCTAAAATTCCTCTCTCTTATTGTGGTAGAAAAACCCTGACAAACATAGAAATCAATGGGAGCTCATAAAGAAAAAATGGAAATTGGTGACCAAGAGTAGATCTAGTGTGATCTAATGCAATGAAGGTGACTAATGAATGGGGAAAACACTCCTATTTATAACAAAATAGTGGGGCGGCCTAGAACTCGGTGCGTGAATAAAATAATATTAATCGAATTCTAGAAACACCCTTTAGGAATATTTTACTATATTTGTTGGAGGGAAAAGGATTCTTGACTTGGGTCAATTCCTTTATTTATATATAATAAATAAATAAATGATTTATTTATCATTTTAGGGAAATGATGGGAATATAATTAAATAAATAATGATTTATTTAATTATTTACAAATGATTTAGTCAAATTTAACTAGGAATATTATTAAATAATGATTTGAATAACTTATTCCTAGAAAATAATTAAATAAATAATTATTTATTTAATCAATTTCCTTGTTTTGGGTTAAATATGACTAGGAAATATGGAAAAATGTTATTTTATATGGTGAAATAAATTTTACTTAGGGTAAAATTGGTCTTACATGGTGTACCTGGGTTCATCTAATGGTAATGGGTTAGATGACCAAAAAAATGGTGTAACAGATTGCCCCCCAATGTACGAGTGTTAGGAGAAAATCTTATGACCGAAGTACATTGTAAGAACTCAATCACTAGGTATCAAGAGGGAAGTGAGAGAGAGGAATGTAAGGTAATCTAATGTTCTAAAGGACTAGACCCAGAGGAGACGAGACTTACAGGTGCAACAAGTCTCTAGGTGATGAAGTAGTACCAGTGTTTAAAGGCAGCGGGGGAGGCATACCTATGCCCGCTGATACAATAGTACAAAGAATAAGGTGCCCAGAAAACCACAGAATGCAATAATGAAGCATGAGCTGGCCTAAACATGAGCCAGATAAAAATGATGAATCCCACATACATGTGATGCCTGTAATAACCTTCAGGACTTATACAAGAATATTTTAGTACATGAGATACAAATATACCCAAATTCCCCCTACACACGGGGAAGCGCTCACAAAATCTGACTAATATATGCAAATCGAAGAGGCGCTGGAAGCGGCTGGGGCCGATATCATCAAAGGAGAGGAGTCGCATCAAGGGCGGGAATGAAGAAGTCATCCGAGCATGTGGGGGGCTACCTGTAGGGCTACCCCCTCATGAGGGTTGAGACATCTCACACACACCCGGGTATCACCAATAATTTCTACTGCATCACTGAACCATCAAGTGTAGAGATCACGATCATGCAGAAAAGAGCTGGAACCAAGGTACACTGCCCCCTAGACTTGACATCTGGAGTAAATGAGCTGATGTCGACAGAAGTAGGTTGGCCAATGGTGAGGCAATAAGGGAACCCCAACTAAGGCATGAGAGGAAATAGTAGTGCGACGAACAGGTAGACAGTAATGATGATGATGGAATGAGGAATACAAATGAGTAGTTGGACGACTTCCCTTGTTAGATCATAAAGGGAATTAAAGGTTTAGCAACAGCGGACAAAAGATCCAGGAGGATAAGTGATGATGGGACTGAATTCCATAATGGGCAACATGAGAGGGGAAGTGAACGATGAAGGATGGAGGTCGATGTCGGGATAAAAAGGGATCTGAGATAGACTTCTAGGATGGAGGAGGGCGCAACTCGGATGCTCTAAACAAGGGAAAATTGATGGTGCTGCCATGTAGTAAAGGTCCAATGGGGGACCATAAAAGTATGAGTACAATAGGGTAGCTCATGATGAAAATCAACATGAACAAAGACAAGTAAGGAGGCAAAGTGGTGCCCCAAGTACAAGTGTTGTAAGTGAAGAACTTCGATTTTTAGAAGAGATGAAGAGATCCTTCGTGGATAAAATGGTTCCTGGTGAAGTATAAAAACATGAAAAACTAACAGATACCCATTTGAGTGCTCGTTGAGAGCTTTCCAATGGTGTGGACGGTTTTTCAAATGGGGCTACGGTTTGGTCGCAGCGGGCGAAAGAAAAACATGGGTTTTCTTCTAATAGGGAATTTTCCCTCCAAAATCATTCATTTGTTGTGTAGCTGTGGTGAATGTGGAGGGGAGAGAAGGCACTAAATCTTGCGGCGATCATAGTGGAAAAACCGACCGTTGGAATCGTGATCCGTCAGTTGCAGGTAAGAGGTCTAATCCTACTCTTTGTTTTTGATGGATTCAAAGTTCAGATTAGGGTTTGAAATCCCAGTAACTTCCCCTACTTCATCCTCACGGCCGGGTCGCACTTTTTGGGGAAAAAACTGCGACCTGGGATGCAGGTTTAGGCCTAAAAACTGCGACCTAGCCCAGGATTGTGCTGAAAAGTGCGACCTGTGGGAGGGAGGTGGTTTCAGTGTTGTTTTGGGTTGAGATTCAATTTTGGTGTGGGTTAATGCAGTTTTGGTGTTCTGTAGATTGACAAAGATGGTGTTTTTGTGCAGATATGGCAGATATACAGATCAAATGGAGAGAAAGAGACCTAGGTACATTGCGGACGGAAATCCAAGCAGATCAGGGTGTCCATCATGCACTGGCAAGATTCGGGGTTCTGAAATTTTTGGAGAACCCTTTGATGAGGGCTGGTGAGCCTTTGTTGGCCCGGATTATCAGTTACTGGGATCCAGATCATGAGGCGTTTATAGTGCAGGGGCACAGGATCGAACTGACGGTCTAGGATCTGTATTTCTTGACTGGTCTCCCACCACTGGGGTTGGTGGGGAATACGCAGCCAGTGTTACCACGTGGCCGAAACATTATGGAGTTTTTTGAGCGAAATTGTCGACCGAATGTCCAAGTCAAAGGGACTCGGATATCCATTGGGGACCTAGAGAGGTTGGAGACCCGAGCAGTGGCCGCAACCGTGTTGCGGATCTTGGGCAGCCAGGCGTTCCATCACATCACTGGAGGGCAGATGATGATTGTACAGAGTGTGTTGGGTGGGACCTACTATGGGTGGCCCCAGATGATGTTGGTGTCAGTGAAACGACAGCTGCCGCTATGTAAGTGGCAAGTGAATCATGATTGTGCCTATGGGACGGTATTGTGCTCTTTCTTCTTTGAGAAGATCCCGACCTTACGACCTCGTATACAGTTTCCTGATGGGGGCCCGAGAGAGCCCCGGATGCGTCGATGGGGACGAATACTGAGTAGAGGAGGGGGAGGGGCGGTCGAACGGGTGTTTCGACCAGATTTTTTCGCCCATTGGGATCAGATGCCTTTGTACATAGACAACTATCCCTATAGTGGGATGAGTTATTGGGGAGATCCGGACTTGCCACTTCCTCCTGGTCGAGTATGGGGACTCGATGGTAAGTGACAAGAAACTAATTTGTTATGTGCATTTAAAATTTTGTGACTAGTATTCATGGTACTAATCCTTATACTTTTTGGAATGCAGATATACTCCTGGTCGAGTATGGGGACCCGATGGTAAGTGAAAAGCAACTAATCTGTTATGTGCATTTAAGATTTTGTGACTAGTATTCATGGTACTAATCCTTATACTTTTTGGAATGCATATATAGCCCCGGTAAAACTGGCCGGGTATATGGGACAGCCTGCAGCAGCAAGAGCTACAGGTGCAAGTGGTTCGAGGATGGCGCAAAATGATGAGATGGTCATGCTGGTGGAGGACATCCGACGTAGATGTGAGGGTCTGCTGACCGGTGTTTCAGAGCGTGAGTGGCAGGATTTAGACGACCGATACATAGAGTTATGTATTGGGTTTCCCTCGGAATGGCGAGGTATCATGCGATGCATGGCGATGGCCGGTCAGACTATGCGTGATCTACGAGCTGTGGGAGCAGAGCCATTGGCTTGGGATCCTCTAGAGAGTGATTAGATGTATGGCAGGTGGTCCCCCCCAGTGGCTATGTAGGGGCAAGTGGTGCCCTCCATTTTTGTAGTGTTGGTTTTGTAACATGCTATGGGCATGTCAGATGTTTTCAAAGTATATGGACCTTGAAAATTCATGTTATATGATATATTGTTTTATATGCATTTGATGGATGGTGTAATATGTTATTGTCTTGTGTGTGATAAATGCCAGTCTAGAACATGGTTGGCGATTTGATCTACGTAGTGATTTTGACTTCTAGGTATGTGGTTGAATGTAATGAATCTAAATTCACGTATCAAAAGTTTCACTCGTACATATTGTCTAAACAGGATAGGATTATGCACACGATAGATGCCATTAAGCTGTAAGACAATAAGCAGGGAATCTAAATGAACGTGCAGGTGGAGGATGTGATGGGAGAGGGCGTCGGCTAGGAGACCACAGACTGCATCGTATTCAGCCTGATTATTGGTGGTGTGGCCAAGGCATACCCCATTTGCAAGGACAAGGTTATGTAAGGGGG
Organism: Pinus albicaulis; assembly: GCA_034641835.2. Taxonomy (NCBI): domain Eukaryota; kingdom Viridiplantae; phylum Streptophyta; class Pinopsida; order Pinales; family Pinaceae; genus Pinus; species Pinus albicaulis. The sequence goes on from CM076581.1 coordinate 1,593,117,937, forward strand.
TAAAGATGGCCCAGGTGGCTGAGGAAAGATTCCGGGAATAGCGACTTGCGCCATCCACATAACCAATGTAATGTGTGGACGAGGGGGTTGACGGAATAGCATTACAAGTCAAGAAATGGGAGGAAAAGCGAGGTCTCATGTTGCAAAGTACATCATAGATACAGATGGGAGTATCGGAATGATGGGAAGGTAGGGAAAGGTGGTGGAAAACACAAGAGGCTGCAAAGCTACCTAGATCATCAGTCGAGGAAGAAAGGTGCATATACGGGTCATTAGGGGAAATGACAGAGGAACAAGTAAAAAGATGGTCTAAACATAAAGAGCCCGAAAAAGTGGCGGAAGGGGGATCAAGCGAAACAGACGAAGTGGATTCAGAGGGGATGTACTCCGAAGGTTGGGAAGATGATGATAGGTATAAGATAGAAGCAGCAGATTCGGAAATCTCAACATCAGGGGGAGGGATGTCAATGGTAGCCAGGGGATCCTCAAGTAAACTTGACGCATACTGAGCAAGGATGGGCGAGGTGCATTGATTTTGTTCAACTTCGTACTTGCGAATGACCTCTAGAGAGGCTTGGTAATGCGTAAGGTGAGGGCAATGGTGGGAATAATGGCCATGGACACCACAAAGAGCACAGGGGTGGTTGGTGCGAAGAGTTTTTGGGTTCTTAGCTACGGATGAGGAAGAAACAGAAGTTTCAAGGACCGTAGATTCAGGGAACATGACTTTAACCATGGGTTGGATACGGGGCAATTCAGGACAAGTATGGGTGGCGTGACCGATACCATCACACAAGGAACAAGGCTTGGTGGGTGGAGGGGGAGTAGGGGCGGGTGTGGTGGCCTTGTCTTTGGATGCCCCCTTGCGATTTTTTATTTTCTTGCCCGTAGCTGTCGCTGCATGAGGAGGGTCATGCAGAGGGGCTAGGGGTACGGTAGTGGTGGAAGGAGCAACGGGAATCGGTTGAACTGGTGTCACAACAATTTATGGTTTAGGGTGGCCTGGAGGGGTCTCGGTCGGTGGAGTAAGATACCATACTGGTATTCCCAAGGTTAAATTAGGTAGGGAAAGGGTGGCCATGACAGGAACCGAATAGACTCCAGGGGGGGAACCAAGGAAAGGGATTTGACCAGCGGAGTAATGGCTAGGAGGGAAAAATCCTAAATGGTGGAGGCCTGAGGGAACCGACTCGGAAGGGTAAGGAGGTTCCGGAGTGTGAGGGGGATGATCCGGTGGGAGAGGTTGAATGAGTTGAGGCGAAGGGCTAGGAGAAGGGTGCGGCGGATGAGGTTGAGGTTCCTGACTAGCCGAAGCAGGTTGCCGAAGGGCAGCCTGAGACGATTGCATCATGCAAACATTCGCTAAGCTAGGATCAGAAACGGGAGGAGGGGGAGGACTTGGAAAGGTGCCAAGAAAAGAGGATTCTTTGTAGATGCCAGGAGAAACACTGGTCAAAGAATCAACAGTTTTCTTATTGGCGACGGTGAAGATGGTGGACTTAGGTGAGGTATGAGATTTAGGTTCATGATACGACAACTGGTCAATGGTGACAATTTTTCCATTATGAGGAAAAAAAATCTTGCAGTGGACTACGGAGGGGACGACAGACATGGCATAGGTGTAACTATGCCCCAAAAGAATGTTGTAATCAAGAGGGGCGTCGATAAATTCAACATCGACACAAACAGTTTTTCTGGCAAGGGTGATAGGACAGTTACGGAAAAGGCCGATGGGCTTGGAGGCATGGCCGTCCCATGCACGAAGGGTGATGGTGGAAGAGTCCAACTCAGGAGACTCAAGTTGTTTCGAAACCGAAGTGGACATTACACAGGTAGATTCCCCCTCATCTATAATACACCGAGCTATGTTGGCATTTCGGATTTTGACTGGGATTTGGAAAGCAATAGAGGTAGGCAGGGGGGGCGGGTCTGACTGACGGGCATCGAAAACAATTAATTGGTCATTAGCAGGATCTACAGCACCCACGGAAGATAGTAGAGCCTTCTTTTGAGAAGGACATGACTGGAGGAGTTCTAGTGTTGAAATGGCAGCAGGAGATTGTGCCAGATCATCTACTATGCTGTATGAATGGGCAGCCCTACCAGAGGCAACATTTTGGTGTAATAGGCCCTTAGGAGGTTTGGGATGAAACTCGGTTTTGGGCGGAGGGAGTTGCAAGGGACCATTGGGTGTCGATAGAAGCTCTGTAGGACCTGACGATGGAGACTCAGAGACAGATGGAATGGGAGGTGTGGAATACTGACGTGGCCAAGTTTAAAGGTTGAGGTCGACAGTGAGAGGTGGTTCGGAGGCCATCATGAGAATCTGGTAGTCAGAGGAACCAGAAGAGGAAGGTTGAGTGGTTACCGAGGCATGAGGGGGTTGATTGGCCACAAATCCTTGTTGAGGGAAAGGATCGGTAAACACAGCGGGTTGAGAAGTAGTTGGGGAGGGAGGGGAGGAGTGTTGTCCCCGCATGGTGGTCTGAGAATCCCACATCTGCTGCATTTGTGGTAATAATGGAAAATCGTGAGTGTAGTGACCATAGACACCACAACACGAACAGGGCTTATTGGTGCGAAGAGGCCTATTCGGCTTGGGCTGAGAACCCTGTGGCTGGTTGGCAGTGTGAGGATCAATACTTGAAGGATTGGGTCCACGATTACCAGAAGCAGATTGATTGCCTCTTCTCCTTCTTTGAGAAGGAGGAAGATTAGGTGCCCCCTGCTGTGCAAATACTTACTCTGGAGGGGGTATTAAGTGTGGTTGCAGGGGTGGAAAAGGCAAGGGAGTGGGAGGTCCAAATGTTGGAGGAGCTGGGACACCAGGTGGCGAATATGGATAAGGGGTAGGGTGGGCAACAATAAGGTAAGCAGGAGGGTGGGAAAAAGGAGGAGGCATGTTGTAGCCTGAATACATGCTACCTGGAGGGGAAAAAACGCCGGAGGAGCTGGCCCCTGGAGGAAAACTATGGCCCGGAAGAGGTTGGGCAGAGGTATGTGACAGGTCTCCAACGATACCGTCGGCAGAGTGAGATGTCCCTGAGGCATTAGGGCCATCAAGTTTGGGAAGGTCAGGGAAGACGGTATAAACATAACCAGATTGGGCATAGATAAGGTCATACTTCAAGGCTATTTGGAGGGCGGCTTCTTCAGTTTGGGGAAAATGGGATGCAACATCTTTGCCAATGGGAGGTAAGAGAGAGCGAAGGAACCAGTCCATGTAAACCCGATCTTCAAAGGGCGGAGCACGACACAAGCTCCGTCTTCACCGCCATTCCTGGACATGAGCAGAAAGGCGGGTCGAAGAGGATTGATGAAAAGAAGTTAAGAGTTCAATACCAGTGTCGTATCAGAGGGGTAGCTGGAAATAAGATAGAAAGGCTTCGGCAATGGTCGCAAAGGTGGTATGGGAAGAGGTGGCTTGATCAACATACCATTTGGAAGCTTCGCCGGTGAGCGTGCGTTGGAACAAACGAAGACGGATGGAGTCATCGGTGATGGAATTGGAGGAACACCACATGTGGAAAGATTGGATATGGTTAGAGGGATCTTCACTAGCAAGGCCTTCCAATTTGGGAATGTCAGAGGGGAGCTTGGTTGGCATAGTAGGCCAACTAACATCATGGCGAATAGGATCATTAATCAGTTGATTGAAGTCGGGGAGACTGACGCCGGCCATATAAGGGAGTAATGGGGCAGTCGAGGTAGGTCCCGTAGTGGCTCCACTGGAAATGGACCCAACGGTAGCACTGGGGTTGGGGCTAGGTCCTGAACTAGACATGGTGAAGGTAAAAGAGGGAGAACCAAAAGTAGGGGGAGAACCCGAACAATCAGAAGAAGATTCGGAGTGCGGACTCAGGGGAGGACTTACTCGAGGATGACGGGAAGGAGGAAGTTGACCTAGTGGAAACTGAGGGTGAAGGCCAAGAAGTCTCCGGGAGAAGCGCCTTGGGGGCGCAATGACGACGGGAAGAAGAAAAATCGACAAGGGCAAGGAGGGATAATATCAAGTGAGGTCAAGGGAGGAGAGGTGCAGTGACAACTGATTTTAAAGTCTTTGCCAGGCGGTGTTAACCAGGCTCTTCTTCACTTAGGGTCAATGTGTGGCGTGCGTTAATTTTAATTTTTTAAACCCAGACGTTTTGAGAGTAAAATAAAAAGTGTGTTGTGTAACTGAAAATAAAGCTGCGGGAAATAAAACGAAAAGAACAGAAAATTAACAGCTACTAATGCGTCAATGTAACCCAAGAAGGCAGGTCTCTCAAAACTAGTCTATAAGAGGGAAAAAACTAAGCCAAGCATGCAAAAAGGAGGCCAATAGATCTAATGTCAGGAGGGACTGGGATCTAAAAGAGAAATCTGCTAAAAATTGGTGCAGAGAACAGCAAAGAGGCAGAGGCAAGGTTGCTGCTAAAAAGGAGGAGATCAGCTAAAAATAGAAGAGACAAGGCGGTGGCCGTGGAAAGGAACCCAAAAAAAATGATATGAGGTGATTTGAGAGGGAGAAGAGCTGATCTAAAGGGATCTGAAAAGGAGGTATCAGATCTGAGAAAAATAAAGCTGAAGCTTTGAAAATTCATACTTCTAAAACAGCAAAGACTCTCCCACAAAAAGTGGAGGGTACTAGAGCCCCAAGGGGCAAGATTCCCTCTTAGTTGAGTGAAGAAGATCATAAACGGGTCTAAACGGGCAGAAACGGAGGTTGGAAAACCCTGGTAGAAGCTTCAGACAAACCCAGAAAAAGTGCTGAAAAATTTGCAGAAAAAGTGCAGGTCGCAGGTTCTAACCTGTTTTCAGTCCAGGTCGCAAGTTTGGGGCAGAAAAGTTCATCCTCAAGCTCAGGTCGCACTTTTTGGGCCCATAAGTGTGACCTGCAGATCCGGCTGTCTCGGCGGCAGATTTCAGAAAATTTTGTTGTCTCAGCTGCGGCTGATGTCGGTCACCTGCGCAATAAGGCCAGAAACACACGGAAGGTAAAAATTTGACTGTTTGAGGGTTTTAGGGGTGAAAAACACCATAAAAATAGGGAAAACAGAAAATGGAAGAGAAACCCTAGGGTCTGAAACAGCTGGATATGCAGGAATATATAAAACGATAACGGTCATAAAATAAAACCCGTGTGGAGTCGCCAATTGTTAGTATGAATCTTTCGTCGTAAAAGATCACTTTAGCTACGCATAACAAATAGCCCTAACATAAATTATGGCTGCAAAATATCTTTTAAGTCTGCTGCACAAATTCAAATCTAAGCACAAAAGACATTAAGCAGATAAAATATAATATGGCTTCATGCATCCAATAGACAAGACGAGAACAAAGTGTTGAACAGAATGATTTGTATTATATTAAAGAATGGGGCACCTGAGAGGAAAACAAGAAAGGTGTTTTCTGGTTATCCTCAATGGGATGGATTCTTGAAAGTCCTCAGCATTTCAGATCTAAAATTCCTCTCCCTTATTGTGGTAGAAAAACCCTGACAAACATAGAACTCAATGGGAGCTCATAAAGAAAAAATGGAAAATGGTGACCAAGAGTAGATCTAGTGTGATCTAATGCAATGAAGGTGACTAATGAATGGGGAAAACCCTCCTATTTATAACAAAATATTGGGGTGGCCTAGAACTCGGTGCATGAATAAAATATTATTAATCGAATTCTAGAAGCACCCTTTAGGAATATTTTACTATATTTGTTGGAGGGAAAAGGATTCTTGACTTGGGTCAATTCCTTTATTTATAAGTAATAAATAAATAAATTATTTATTTATCATTTTAGGGAAATTATGGGAATATAATTAAATAAATAATTATTTACAAATGATTTAGTCAAATTTAACTAGGAATATTATTAAATAATGATTTGAATAACTTATTCCTAGAAAATAATTAAATAAATAATGATTTATTTAATCAATTTTCTTGTTTTGGGTTAAATATGACTAGGAAATATGGACAAATGTTATTTTATATGGTGAAAGCAATTTTACTTAGGGTAAAATTGGTCTTACATGGTGTACCTGGGTTCATCTAATGATAATGGGTTAGATGACCAAAAAAATGGTGTAACAAGCACTATGATACCCTCCACCATTTACACCAGTCATAATCACACACCAGAAGGATGTCCGTTGCTACAAACGTTCAGACATCTCTGTGATAAAATCAACTTCCATCTATCGGGAATTGACTATCCTAGTGGGAAGGCCAACTATCGGCCCACTCAGGACTCCATTACGAAGATACTTCCCTCGCCGTGTGCCAGCGACACAACTCATCACATACGACTTGTGTCATCACATGCCCAAGATAGGATTTCGACAACCCCTCCATCACAGGAATTCAAATTTATTGCTATCGCAAAACACCAGGACACCTTGCGTCCTTGTATTGATTTCCGTGAGTTCCCAAACTTGCATGCATCCATATAACTCCTGGATGACACCCAGCCTCTAGAACAATTCCTAGTACAACTAGATCTAGTTGACAAAAATAAGCGCTGATCGCTACAACACAATGAGGCCCATAAGAAAAGGGTAAAAGCATCATTTGACCGCCACATCACCCCTCACTCATTTACCGAAGGAGAGCTAGTCCTTCGCTATGATGTTGCAAAAGAAGCCTTAGGGCCAAGAAAGTTCAAAACCCTATGGAAAGGGCCCTATATCATCAAACATTGCCTCCGGCAGGGGGCATATATCTTGACGGAACCGAACGGGACCTACCTCACTAACCCCATCAACGGCCTTTACCTCAAGAAGTTCTACCCATAGGGGCCCCACCAACCCTTATCCCCTAGAGTTAGAGTACGCACAATCCACCACCAAAATATTTTTGACCCAAAAAACCTAAACACGCTCAAAATACACCATGGATCACCAACTTGAACCTTATTTTGGATTTGCTGATGGAGCATCGTGATGGTCTCAAAACTTAGCTGCAGCCACCTGGGTCATCTATCACCCTGACCAATCACCACTATGTTCAAACGGTGTGTGCATCGGTTTAGCAACCAACAATCAGGCAGAATATGACACCATTATCAGTCTTATGTGCGAGGCCCTCCTCCAGGGCATCCTACATATGCATGTCTACCTTGATTCCCAGTTAGTAGTCTCATAGTTAAACCAAACATTTGAAATCAGGGATGCAAAACTATTTAGAAAATATTTGTGTGCTAGAAGATTAAGCAAACAATTTCATTATATTACATTCTCACATGTATCAAGGAATCAAAACCAAACAGCTGATCACATAGCTAGCAATATCCTAGACTGGAATGCATCGCGAGCAAATCATCATACATAAAACCAAAAACATGCATATCCATCACCATAACACAAATTCATAAACCGAAATAGACATCACACCATGTAGAGCCACAAAAAATATCTCATATATATATCAAAAAATATGTGTATCAAAGTACAAAAAATGGTATTGCTATCCCATTGGCCAGCCCAAAAATACAGAGGTCATTAAAAATAAGGGAAGCATCCTCATAATGGGTGTTTTCCCTATGTACAAAATCTACTCTAGGGGGGTGCCCCCTGAGGAGGAGCACCTGGGCCCACCACCGCTCCTGGTGCCACCACCGGAGCTATTGTCGCCACTGCTATAGCTACCCGTCGTAGAGTCGGTCGGTAGTCCCTCTCGTGGGCCATCAGTCTCTCTAGCCAGATCTCCTCGAAGTCATCCATACGACCTCGAGCAGGCATCCCGTGGGTCAAACGGTCCACTCAACCCCAAAAGTCTTCTAGAGTCTCTACCTGAGCTATAAGTGCTATGATATGCGCCTCAGCCGCATCTGCACGAGCTCTCTCTATTACTATCTCAGCTGCACCTGTGCTACTACCCTCACCAGAAGGGCCAACACCATCCCTGCTTGGTCCACCGGCACCCTCGCCCGGTCCACCAGCGACACCACCTCCCTAACCACCAGCCGGTTGTGGTGGAGGTTTGTGACCCACTAGATGGGCCACTAGGCGTCCCACCTCACCAACTTCTGCACGAGTAACCCAAAGAATGTCAGTGTCAATAAAAACACCCAAGAACACAAAAAACTTGAGTAAATGCCGAAACATAACACATACCTGTGGGACCCCAAACATAACCAAAAGGGAGACCAATATCTGGATCACCTTGAAAGTCCATCCCTGCATAAGGGTATGGAAAAAATATCTCCAGAATTGCCTCAAACTAGGCCTCTATCGTTTCATTCCAGTAACAACCCACTCTGCCACCACCACTGCGTGGCATCACCGGAGCCCACCTCCTTATATGTGGCTCCCTCGGCCCCCCGATAGGCACAGGCACTACGGGCCTCAGCAGCACGACCCTCTCATGCATGATGCCGCACAAGATGCTGGCATACGCAAATGATTTGGATCTGCACTGGACCCTGTTCAGTTGCGACACCATACCATCAAAACAGAAACGAGCAAAATCAAAGAAATGCCCGTTCCTCAAGTGGCGTAATACCACCACCTGTGGGCCCGATGCCCGATGAGGTGCAAACGACCCCGCCAATCGCACAATAATGGCCAGAGCACACCACTCGGCCACATCTATCACTGAGGTGATATTGATGCACCCCTCAATCAGAGGCGCACCACCACAATGACGTCGTCGAAACCTGTTCATATTCACCCACCCAGCAGGAAGCAGGTACCTCAGCACCTCTCCCCGAGGCAGTAATCCGGTCACAAAATAAATATCTGTCTCCGGACGAATAATAAGGTTTTTCCCCCTCAGGAAAAAAATGTTGCACCTCCATCGCCAATGTCGTATAATATAACGTAGCAATTTCTCCTGTGACCGAAGGCACTCATTCTCAGCAAATTTCAGGAGGCCCCATGCAGCCAACTGACAGTGCGCCCCAGCATCAACAGTTAGAGCAGTCTGTATCTCAGGCCAATCTCACTCTCTCCACACTAACCTACCAAGCAACAAGCACCCATCATTACAAAAGAGAAAAATCATCAAGGACAGCAAAAAACCCAAGTTTTCCCAAAAAACCCTTGCACGCTTGTTTCATTTACAGGCCTGCCCTTGTGCACAAAGAGGCAGGGACAATGCGCTCTCGTGTGACTGTACCTGACAAATACGTGTAAGGGGGGTGCATATTTCCCTAGATTGCTCGTGCAATCTAGGGCAAAAATCCCCTTTGAGGCCGTACAAACCCAACTTGTACGGCCCCTGGTGTCACCAAACTGAAAAAATTGAAGTGCAGGACGTCATGAGAGTTACCTCGGCATAATATCGCTAATACCTGGTACACAGGCTGACTGCAACGATAAGAAAGGTTTTGCTACCACCTCTGATCTCCCAAACTCAGCAAGTATAGATGAATAGGATTAGGGCCATAATCCCTTATTTATCACCCTTTTTCAGAACTTCGGAGGTCCATAACAAGAGATCAGATGGTCCATTCTACAAACCGTAAGTTGCACCATCATCAGTATACCATGAAAAACGAAAGCGATGCCCCACATTCGCTTTCCAAAGAAATATTTTTTCAAGCGCCGGCAGGTATGCACCCTCCCATCTTCCTTTCCAAAATTCATTATTTGCAAATAATATTGGATGAAAAGAAGATTCTTTTACTTGAGGTATTTTTTTTTGCAGGAAGAACCCGCAAACCATTCACAGCACCATCCACTAAAATTTCTGGAGAAGGTATCATTCTACCCTCATCATGATAGAGTCCTAGAAACTTTGCATATCCTGACATCATTTCTCCATCAGAAATAAAACCTAGGGTCCTCACACCCTACCACGTTTATCGTCACCTCACCTTGCACATGATAAAAGTCCTCGATGGTCGGTAGAGCCTCCCCTCCATGGCGTTCGCCATCTAAAGTAGACCATACATCACTCCACAAAGTGACGCCATGGCCATACCATTGTAGTCTGGAAAGTACCTCATGCCCATCCATATATCATGCATAAGGTCAAGTTCACCATTCCAACTCAACCCCCTTCCCAGACGACTGGGTTGTACAAGTAGAATGAAAGTGTGCCTCCATGCACTGCATTTGGCCCACCATACCTCCATCAGCATTAATCCATTTGTGGCATCTTCCACTTCATCAACCCCACACATGAGACTAGCCAATGGGACCCCTAACCCTAGCAAAACATCGTCCTCACACCATCAAGTGAGCGACCCTATTTCAAGTTTTGGGGTACCTGTCTCTGTGTTTTGTACAAACCAAACCCCATTATTTTATTCTTTTTGTACAAAAAGAACAAGCAACGCCCTTAGCCTCTTCGCCCTCATATTTCACTTTTTCCTCCCACGGCAATAGTCCCCCATCTCCCTTGGTCAAAGTATTTCATACCCTCCATGCACACACCATTACTACAATCATAGCTGGTTCATACCTGCCCTGGAAGTCCTACTAACTCCAGGGATTTTTTCTCGTCAGAAAATACCTGTGACTACTGCCAAGCTACTCAAATATACTTCGACCTCGAGCCACTAAATCCCCATCATCCATTTTTAGGTACCACTCACCAACATGCCTATGTTAAACTCATTATGGTTCGGTTAAGGCTTCCTTTTTGTCAACATCAACACCTCTTTTCCAAAAAGGAAGTAGTACCTTGGATAACCCCTCCCCATATAAAAGGGTCTCCTTGAGTGGCACTATGGGAGACATCATTGTCCATAGATTTCATCGATCCTCTTGACATTCTACTACAACAAAAGTTGCCATGTCACGATGGTATCATACCTTATAACCATTGCACTTTGATCAAGATCCGTCGAAGACCCATGCCTTTATAAGTGTCTCTGACAACAATGCTTACACAGGAAGGTCCCAGCCAGTACATATGTGTACATTGCGCAGTGATCTATCTTTCCAATATTACGCTTATGGGTACCACATTCCACCTATCGTCAAAGAAAAAACACCCTTGAGGGCGTCAGCAGTCGTCGTCAACAACCACCAACATCACTACCACAATAGTGACATAGACAACACATGTATCTGTCAATTTTGTTTAACTAGCCATAGCATCATGAGCATGGGACATGCCCACCTCGTTGAAATTTTGCAAATGGGTTGTATATTTTGTCTACTTGCATGGGATCCCCTATGCAATGGTTATCTCGGAACCGGTGCAAGATGTTGTCCTTCTACACGCAACCCTTTCTCACTCTCTCTCTCTCTCTTTCCATACGATACAGAAAATAAACTATAATGTATTTCGGCTACACAGTTCTTCCTAAACCTCACACATTAGGGGCCATCTGTTAACACTAGAAACTCCTACAACAAAAAACGACATCAAGTAATGTCGAGCCCAAGGATTTACAGGATAGAGATACATTATGGAATCAAAAATATTAAGAATCTCTACGGTTTGGAGCAATTCAAGATTGAACTAGTCATAAACGCCTGAGTGCACGCTTTTTCCTTCGATAAGTGCGCCTTCTGCGCGCACTGGAGCCTGATAAGTGCACATTCCTGGAAATGGAAAAAATTCCCTTTCCGGGACCACAAGCAGGAAAATGTCAGTTTCCCCTTATGTGAAAGCTGCATAAGGATAGCACCAACGCCTCCTTAGGCCTTGTGTGAGCACACAAAAACATATTTTAACACATAATGGAATATTTCCCCTCCCTTGGGTCACTATCCACCATGTACCAAGGGAGGGAAGGTGGTTTGAAAGCTCAACTATATAAACCCTCAAAGAGAGGAACAATTTGTGAGCACAAGGTTATGCTGGCCAAAGTTGCCCAAGCAACACCAGCTGTTTGTGTGAACCAAGGAGCAGGAGCTGAAGAAGAGGACTCAATTGTTGGCCACCCAACAATTTCAGTATATTGCAGCATAGAGAGAGAGTTTAACTATGTCAAAAGGTAGAACTTGAAGGACAAACATCCTTGCGTCGGGTCCTAGAGCCTCTACCTAGGCCCTTCGGCAAGTGGGTAAGATTTGTATTCAGTCCAAGCATTCAATGAGAAGAAGGCCATCGAGTCGTTGTTTACCTTGTTATTGTTTGGAACTCTCTATTTAGCTTCTTTTTTATGTTTTTAGTTTTACTTTTTCAATAGAGCATACTTAAGTGTATTACTTCATTTTAAGTCTTATACTTCTGAGCTCCCCCAGATATTTCCTGTTACTTATGGTTTAGAGAAAATACCACATTCTCTAAATGCACGTGATTTCATACACCCGAGTGTCAAATCCACCACAACAAATACCATAGACCAATACCATGTTTTATTAATACCACATGCCCAAAATCCATTTTTAATTTCAAAACTAAAACATTTTATAAACATTTTATTTTTATTTTATTTTATAACATATTTTAATTAAATCTAAAAGAAAAAAATTATAATTACTTTTGAGATATATCTAAATCTTCTATTACAATTGAATATATACCATATAAATCGTAGTTATAAATTATGATACATTTTACCATATAAATTAAAATAATAATTTTAAAACCATATAAATTTGATTAACAAATATTCCACCGAGTAACAATACTTTTAACCATGGATATTCACCTGAGTTGTTATTAACTTGTAAATAGGCCTTGTGACAATACCATGGTCCAATATTATAGGACATTAATACCACAGATATTCAGCCTAGTTTGCCATCGATATTATAAACTTTTAAAGAGGCCTTGTCACAATACAATGGTCCAATACTATGGCACATTAATACCACACACCCTGAAATTATCTATCATTTCACAATGGAGTTGTCTTTAGTGAGACTTTTTGGATTTTGTTGGAATCCTACCAAAAAGGAACAGTTTGAGGTGAATTCTTGATTTTTGTTATTTAAATTTGTTTTTTTCACTGTTTATATAGATTCAACACACTGAAAAACACATTGGGCACTTAGATTATGCAAGCTTTACTCACGAAGATTGTCCACTGAAAAATATTCCAAAAAGTCTCACTAAATATTTCACAATCATAATATTTTATAGCACCAATAGACACTACCATCCCAATATGGATTGAAATAAATTTGTAAAATATTGAGAGATTTTTTTTTTTCTGTGTTGAAACACTATGGATAATTTTTATTCCTGTGTAATGTTTCAGGTGGACACTCCACTCCTTCAGTGACCTAGGAATTTAATGATGACAAACTAGTGTTGTGGATTCTTTTATATAAATAAGTTATGAAATAGACATTAACAAATAATAATAAAATAATAAACTAGGTTTTAGAGAATAATATTAAAATATTAATACAAATTAAATAATTAGAGGAAAATTAGATAATTAAAAGGAAAGAGTAGTATATTGAGATAGAAGAATTAGGAGAAAAACCAAGGGTTCAACTAAGAAACTGAAGATGGTTACTTAATTAAAGTGGAGGAATTTGAGAAAAAAAATTAGAATAAGAATAAGAGGATGAAATGATTTCAAAACAAAGATGTTTGAAAATGGAGAATAATCAAAGAAGGAGAACAAACATCTATAGTTGTAAAATTGAAGTGTTTTTATTTAGTTATTTATTTTATTTTTCTTTCTTTTTAATTATAAATACAAATGAATAAATTAGATATATAATAATTTAAACTAAAGATAATTAAACTAATGAGTAAGATAATGGATAATCAATTTCCCACCATGACTTAATTTATAGCCATTTTCTCGACTAAAGTTGTTCGAGTGCTTCTCAATCTTAAAGGAATCTATAATGATTTTGAAGTTGTAAAATGGAATAGAGGAAAGTATTTTGGTTTGATTAAAGAATACTAGATGTTTAAAAATGAAAGAGTGCTCATTTAATGCATACTTTTATAGAAAAATATGATCGATGTGAGAAATATGATCTTTAACTCAAGCTTTGAAGGGATGCCCAGTCTAGACGATGTATGATTTTCCACATGAATAAGGGATCTGGTAAATCACTGAATTCAACATAGGGCAAACTTGTCTTTGGCTGATTGGAATATTTGCTTCAAATTTTTATGATGCTTGAAAACAATCTTAATGTTTGTTTTCTGCAGGATTTTTACAATAATGTAAGTAGTCCCTTTTATGTATTGGGAGATAACCTTGAGCCTACAGAGGAGACCAAGGAGGGTTGATGGGTTTGGGATTATACAAGCCTTGAAATACTTATTTATCAGATAAGAGTAATAGCATTAGGTTTGAAGGCCTACACTAGGTGGGTTTTCGCTGAGGGAAGGAATCAAGGAGTAACAATTTTAAGGGTGCAGTGGATGAGGGATTTAATAATTTCATATCGTTTAGATGAGTGACGATGAGAATGTGTATCATGATTAGAATCAATGTGGGTATTTTTCTATAAATTTGATGGGTTATGGAACCATCAGTAATCCTGGTGAAAAGATCATCTAAAAAGGAAAATATTTATCAGATTCAACTACATTGTAAATTGAATGAGGGGAGATGATATTGATATGGGGGAGAAATTGTTAGGTCCCTATATTACTAGTATAGTCCCTTACTGTTGTTAGTTTAACCCCCTTATTTTTATTATTGTACCCTTGTAACCCCCATATTTTTATTATTGTGCCCTTAAATTATTATTGTTAGGTCGGCTAGGATTACATTGTGGCCCCACTAGGATTACATTATGGCCCCATGGAGTCCTATATATAGAAAGGAGGTTTTGTAAATTGTATCATGAAAGAATTGTTCATTCATGTAATGTATTGGAGGTTTCCCCCTCAAAGTGGCTTATTTCTAAGGCGTTTATATCTCTTTTCTTCTCTTTCTGAAGCTGGTTTCACAACATTTGGTATCGGAGCTTTGAGATTCTAGGGTTTCACTGCTCCAAACAGGTCAGCGTGGCATTTTCGCTATAAATTTTTTTCTACGAAGTTTTAGAATCAGAAATTTTTAGGGTGCGAAGCTGAAATCCTGAGGAAACGCGTCAAAAAAATTTAGAGCTTGGCTCGCAACATTTTCGGAGATATGATCTGTGGAAGGTAGTGCTTTTTCAGGCTCCTGAATTTCATCTCAAAGAGGTGATCGTGGGAAAATATTCATAACTCTCTCTCTGAGCATCAGATTAGATTTTCGTAAAAAGTGGTCACAAGTACACAGACTGTAGTTTCTTGGCTATCAATTTCAAAGCTGAAGGATGAAATACTGACACTTGGAAAGTCGTACAAGTTCACTCTACTGAACTAGTCCATAATTAGGTCATTGTGGGAGATGGACATAACTTTGGCTTGGAGAGTCCAAATCAAGTCATGCTTGTGGCATTTGAAAGAGAATTCAAAGGGCTACGTCGGTGCCAAATTTAAAATATTGAAGAGCTCCAGTCACAGAGATAATATAATTTCAATATCGAGCTCCTCAAAATCAAGAAAAAGGTGTGTATTTTTTTTCCGAATTTCAGAAGTCTTGTTTGAAGAATCAATTTGAATTGATTGCAAGAGCATATTGTAGAATTGATATCAGTATTGGGTTCTAAAAAATGCCCTGTAAAAATAATTCAACACCCATTAAGCCTTCAGAAGGCTCTACTATGACTCATGAAGATGAAGAATTGCAACATGATCTATCAAAATTACAAGAGCAAGTGCACCAAATTTCGCTCTCGCAAAGAGCAACAAAAAATGAAATGGAAGTTTTGAAGAAAGGCGTGGAAGCAAAGATGGACGGTTTGAAGAAAGGTGTGGAAGCTAAGATGGATGGCATGGAAGATGGCATGGAAGCTAAGATGGATGACATGAAAGACAACATGGAAAACATGAAGAATGATCTCAAAGCAGACATCAAAGGTTTGACAAAGTTGATACAAGAAATGTTTCCTAATGGTGAAAAGATAGTAGAAGAACCTCATGATGAGAACAAAATAAATGTTAATCGTGATTTCATAAACTCTAATGTTGGAAGGAAGAACCACCATATTCCAAAAATGGATATGAGGAAGTTTGATGGAAAGGATCCTGTAACATGGATACTACAGATGGAGCAATATTTTGATCTCCATAACATGAAAAACACACAAAAGGTACGCATTGCAACTTTACATTTAGAACAAAATATATTTGTATGGTATCGATGGCTTTGCTCCCGTAAAAAAATTGTCACTTGGTCAATTTTTACGGAGGAAATGATAGCACATTATGAGGATACAAAGAGCAACACCTTCTTTAGACAATTGATAAATCTCAAACAAAAGGGTTTAGTGGGGCAGCACATTGAGGACTTCCAAAAATTGAATATAAGGGTAACTGATTTTCTAGAGGAACACAGGATTGATCTCTTCATAGGCACTTTTAAGGATGACATCCAACATGAAGTTTGCGTTTTGGAACCTTATTCATTGGAGAAGGCATTCAGGTTGGCAAGAAAAATTGAATGTAAAATTATGGCGACAAGGAAGCCTACCACTCACTTCTATGAGCAAGGAAGTGTTGCTACGCCTAAATTTCCACGACCTACAAGGTTGACACCACAACAATTGGAAGAAAAAAGAGAAGAAGGGCTTTGTTACATTTTTGATAGCAAATACACTAAAGGTCATAAGTGTGCTGAGAAGAAATTATTTTAAATAGATTGTGAAGAGGAAGAAGAAAATGAACAAGAAGAGGATATACACCATGAACCAGCCCTAGAAGAGGAATAAATGAGTCTGACCATATTGGGTAATGCACTGGCAGGAATTATCACTCCTCAAACTCTCAATATAGAATGACATATCAAGAAGAAAAAGGTAATAGTGTTGATTGATTCAGGTAGAATCCATAATTTTATTCATTGTAAGGTAGCCAAGGAATTAAATGTTTTCCTATACCCAGCACCAGAATTTCAAGTGATGGTTGCAAATGGAGGAACCATAAATTGATCTGGAAAATGCCATAATATCAAGCTAACCATGGGGGAATATGTATTGAATATTCCAATGCTTTCCATTCCTATGGGAGGTGCAGATGTTGTACTAGGAGTACAATGGTTACAATCTTTGGGGACGACAGCTTTTAATTTTCAAGAACTTTTCTTGAAATTATTTTCAGAAGGAAAGGAAGTTGAATTACAGGGTATTGCAGGGAATCCGGGAAAGATGATAAGCTCTAATGTCATGACAAAGCTTCTAAAGAAAGAACAATGAGGCGTAATTGCACAATTATGCTCACTAGAAGTTCCAACATCAAAATCATCTATTTCTGTAGAAATTTGCTGAATAATGATTAATTATCCACCGAGACTATCCTGGTCACATACTATTTGAACTTCATACACAACACATAATCTCTTCCACTCAGATCAACTCAGATCATCACACATGCGGAAATAAAATCAAGCGATAAGACATCAAATCATCATACACATTAACACAGTATGTATGGGGAAAGCTTATAGCTGAAAACCCCGCAGCTATTGTGTATATTATAATGGAGAAATCAAGTAACTAACTCAGTAAAATACTCCTCACAAGTACTCAGTACTTTCTCATACAGTTACCCACAATCTAGCTCAGTTTTGAACAGGTTACTGGTTCAAAACTCACCGCCAATTTCCTTGCCTCTATTGCGTGTTTCAATGCTATGGGATGGCCTCTTTATATAGATAAACCACCAGCCTGAACTGCGCAATCCTCATGGGCTTACTCCTCCTATCCGTGTGTTGCAAATAGCAATAGTATAGTCACAACTGATAGCTAGCTCCACCCTTTCATCTATCTCTTTCACTGGTCTCCACTGAACTGATCATGCACTGTAGTGAACTGATGTGTTCTTGAGTTGAATAATGAGTTACTAATTAATGAATTAAATAATATTTAATTCACCCCACTCATAACTAATTGATTAGCTAGTTAAACTAATCTCAACCAGTTCAACTAAAATAAACAGAACACAACTCCACTAGCTGTCTCATTAACTCCTCCAAACTTCTGCCACTAAAGTCCAACTGAAGTCAACCATGCATGATGCCATCAAACCCTTGGGAACCACGTGATTCCTCTGTCAGATGCATGAGCCACTTCTGTAGCTCGAACTGAAGTGCTCCAAGAGAGTAAACCGCTGTTTATAGTCTAAATATTATTAAGGGTAAATAATATTTGACTTCCCTGTTTTAAGGAGAGGCAGTCTAAAAATAGACTTCGACCTCTTTGACCTCAAAAATAGAGTCTCATCTATTTTTTACCAACATGACACATACTTCAAGAATCTCAAACTGGAATCCCCGAACCATGCTCCATATGTCTAAAAATAGACATAGTCTAAAAACAGATTTTGCGCCAGAATTTGCCTGCGGGCCCACTTAGTGAAGGCGACTTCATTTCACTAAGCTCCATCATCTTGCTGCATTTTCAACAATTTCTGCAGATCTCCAACATGTCTTGGACAATCATTCCAAGGTGTTTGAAACTCCCAAAGGACTCCCACCTATTCGTGATAGTGATCATGCTATTCATTTGATTCCAGGAAGTGTTCCTCCAAACATCAGGCCTTATAGATATCCTTATGTCCAAAAGAGCAAAATTGAATGTATGATTGCAGAAATGTTAGAGGCGGGTATAATTCAACCTAGTCAAAGTTCTTTCTCTGCTCCTGTAGTATTGGTACACAAGAAGGATGGATCATGGCGAATGTGTCCGGATTATAGGGAGCTCAATAAGCTCACCATTAAAGATAAATTTCCATTCCTGTGATTGATGAATTATTGGATGAATTACATGGAGCAATTTATTTTACCAAGTTGGATCTTCATTCAGGATATCATCAAATTAGAATGAAGACTGAAGATATTCCAAAACAACATTTCGAACTCATGAGGGTCATTATGAATTTTTGGTCATGCCTTTTGGCCTTACCAATGCACCTTCTACATTTCAAGGGTTGATGAATTCCATTTTCAAACCCTTCCTTAGAAAATTTGTGCTAGTATTTTTGATGATATACTAATCTACAACAGGTCTTGGAAGGATCATGTTGAACATGTTGACAGGGTGCTCAAACTATTGCAGGAGAAACAATTATATGAAAAAAAATCCAAATGTTTCTTTGGAGTACAAGAGGTGGAATATCTGGGTCATATTGTATCTCACGAGGGTGTTAAAGTAGACCCTAACAAAATTAAATCCATTAAGGAATGGAAAGTCCCCACAACCATAAAGAAGTTGCGAGGATTTCTCAGGTTAACAGGGTATTATCGCAAGTTTGTTATGAATTATGGGAGAATATCAGCACCTCTAACAACATTATTGAAGAAATATGCATTTTCATGGACTCCTGAAGCAACTAAGGAATTTGAACATCTTAAAGAGGCAATGTGCCTAGCACCGGTCTTAGCTACGCCAAACTTCACAAAAAGCTTTATTGTGGAATGTGATGCCTTAGGAAATGGAATTGGTGTTGTTTTAATGCAGGAAGGAAGACCCATTTCTTTTGAAAGTCATCCAATCAAAGGAAAGTATTTATAGAAACCTCTTTATGAGAAGGAAATGTTAGTAATACTGCATGCACTAAAGAAATGACGAAGTTACCTAATGGGAAGACACTTCCAGGTAAAAAATGATCATGATAGTGTTAAACACCTTTTGGAACAAATACTATCTTCAGAAGAGCAGCAAAAATGGGTCACAAAGATGTTGGGTTATGACTTTGAAATAATCTACAAAAAAGGAAAGCTTAATGTTGTTGTAGATGCACTCTCAAGAAAAAATGAAGAGGTGGAAACATTGCTTGTGCCATTTCTATTATCGAACTAGATTTGATAACTGAAGCAAGAGATGAATGGAAGAAGGAAAAAGATGTATGGAAACTCATTCAAAAGTTGTAGCAAGATCCTAGTACATCTGATACATTTAGCTGGAAAATTGATTTCTTACGGTACAAAGATCGCTTATATCTTTGTAAGAATTCCCAACTAAAACAAAAGATTCTTTTGGAATTGCACACTTCTCCTTTAGGAGGACACTCGGGATTTTTAAAAACTTACCACATGGTGAAGAAAGAATTTTTTTGGGATGGCCTTAAATCTGATATTCAAAAGTTTGTGGCGGAATGTTTGGTTTGCTAGCAGAATAAAGTGGAAACAATTAAGACCCCAGGACTTCTACAACCTTTATCCATTCCAAGTCAACGTTGGGAGGAGATTTCAATGGATTTTATCACAGGTTTACCTAAGTCCGAAGGAAAGAGTGTCATCATGGTGGTAGTTGATAGACTTACCAAGTATGCACACTTTTGTGCATTATCTCATCCATTTAAAGCAAGTACAGTTGCTACTACATTTATGGAGACAATTCAAAAGCTACATGGAAGCCCAAGGGTTATTGTGAGTGACAGAGATCCCATTTTTACTGGAAATTTTTGGACGGAGTTATTTTCTTGTTTGGGTACTCAATTAGCTCATAGCTCATCTTATCATCCTCAATCTGATGGTCAAACTGAGATAGTAAATAAATGTTTGGAAGGATATCCTCGTTGTTTTGTATCTGATAAACAAACACAATGGGTCAAGTGGTTACCTCTCGCTGAATGGTGGTATAACACTTCCTTCCATACTGCAGCAAAAATGACCCCATTTATGGCACTTTATGAATATCATCCACCATCCATCACATCATCTTTAAGGGAAAATTCGAAGGTTCAAGCAGTGGAAGATCACATCGAGCATCAGCAAGAAGTTCTTCAACTCTTAAAGGATAACCTGAATTTGGCACAAAATCGAATGAAACAACAGGCAGATCAACATCGCAGCGAGAGAAGTTTTGATGTAGGAGATTGGGTATTTTTACGGCTACGACCATACAAACAAATGTCCCTCAAGCAAGCTAAGAAGGATAATAAATTATCACCAAAGTACTATGGTCCTTACAAGGTGTTGCAAAAGATTGGTACTATGGCATACAAATTGGAGCTTCCTACTTCTGCACAAGTGCATCCAGTTTTCCATGTTTCATGCTTAAATAAGGTTATAGGTGAAAATATTCTAGTTCAAACAATCTTGCCAAAACTTGATGAGGAAGGAAAAATCATATTGGAACCTGAAGCGGTCACGGAAACAAGAACTCGACAGCTACGGAATCGATCAATTTCAGAGTATCTCATCAAGTGGAAGAACTTACCCACTGAAGAGTCTACATGGGAGGATGAGAATTTTATACAGAAGCACCCAGAACTACTCAAGTGTTGAGGACAACACATTTTTGAAGGAGATGGGCATATTAGCTCCCTAAATTACTAGTATAGTCCCTTATTGTTGTTAGTGTAACCCCCTTATTGTTATTATTGCACCCTTGTAACCCCCATATTGTTATTATTGTGCCCTTAAATTATTATTGTTAGGTCGGCTAGGATTACATTGTGGCTCCACTAGGATTACATTATGGCCCCATGGACTCCTATATATAGAAAGCAGGTTTTGTAAATTGTATCATAAAAGAATTTTTCTTTCATGTAATGTATTGGAGGTTTCCCCCTCGAAGTGGCTTATTTCTAAGGCGTTGATATCTCTTTTATTATCTTTTTGGAGCTGGTTTCACAACAGAAATGGATCCAACGTAGGTATACCATGTGCCCAAATAAAAAGTGTCATCAACAAACCTAAAAAAACATTGACGTTTAAGATGCCAAGAGTGTGGAGCTTTAGCCTCAAAATATTCCATAAATATGTTAGTTAGAATAGGGGAAAGAGATTAACCCATTGTCGTAACTTAAAAGTCTTCATAAATTGTTTCTTCAAAATAAAAGAAGGTATATGAGATATGGATTTCAATTAAATTAAGGGTTTTGGAATAATTTTTCTATAAATTAGATCAGTCGCTCCAGATACAAGAATTTTTGTAAAAAAATATAAAACATCAAAGGTAACGAGAAGTTCGTTATTATCTAATTGAATATTTTTATCTTACAAATGAAATCTGATGAATATTTAATGAAATTGGGGCAGGACCCAACACGTTTTTGAATCTTAGAGGAAAGATATAAACTAAGTGTGAAAGTTTCAAAATAGAAATGTTACTACAGTGTCTAGATCTACTTCGCCTACTTGTTTAATTTACTTAAAAAGTTATTTTACTAAATTATTCAGAAAAAAATAAAAGAAAACACAAAATAAAGCCTACACATCTACAGATCATTTAATGAAAAATACACACATGTAACAAGATTACACACGATTTTTCAGATAAATGTCCCTCGAAAAACCCAATGCGGAAAAAACAGTGAAGGAGCTCTTGAGGGTTTTATTATTATGCAAAATCTGAATACAACATTATCGGCACCATAAATGGTTGGCCCTACAGAGAAATTACACGAAAGTTAGTACCTTTCACTTTGAGACACAAAATATGTTTGTATCACATCTTCAAATGAGATTTATAGATCATGAGCCCTTTCTGGCCGATTGGAACCCTCGGTGTTGCCTTCGCTGCCTTTGCATTAGCCCTGACTGTGTAATATAGCAAAACATGAAAAGACAATAATACAAAACAAAATAGCTGGAAACTGCAACAATATGGAAATAAACTAAATACACCATGAAAATATGCAGAATAATTGACTCATTTTATTAATAAAGAGGTGGATAAACAAGTACAACAGTGCTAAAAAATAACAACACTCAAGCCAAAAGAAATGCCTAGAGTGACCCTCAAGTGTCCTCACTGAAAGCACTGCATAAATGTTGATCTACTAGCGGCTATACTATGGTGTCGCTACTGAAAATGTCGGGATTGCAACTTTCAGCTGAAAAAGAAAGTGTGGAATAGGATGTTCTGGAGATAAGATGATGTCGGGATTTTAGATCCAGGCTTTATGATGTATACCAAAGATAACCCGAAAAGGATTTCTAGATTGACACACATTAGAAAACCACCCTCCTAGGGCTTGTAACATATGACTTCTGGGTATGCAAATCTGTGGCATGAACTGAAAGATATGATGGATGCAATGAAACACAATCTTCTCAATGCATGAAGGGATGATCCCATCTTCAGATATCCAAGCTAAAACCTTGAGATCTATCTCCTCCTTCCTCCTCTCAATGTTGCAGTTGCTGACTACATAACTATTGGAAAGGACTGCACTATCAAGTAGGATGAATATATAGCTTGTTGATAGATGAAGAAATTCAGCTCAATACTGATGGAAATAATCTCTCCAAGGTGAGGGGATGGTCCCTCACAGGATTCCAAGCTGAAATACTTGGAACTCCCTTCCTCCAATAGATCAACAAGAATGGAATGTGCAATTCGTGTGGGAACTTTTGCTACATGGAGGTGTATAATGATGGCCTGATGCTTGATATCAATATGCTGCTCCTAGAATATTGAAGTGAAAGCGCAAATGAAATGACGAACCCTCCACCAGTTTCTTAGCTGAAATTCTAGAAACTACCTTCCTCCTCTCAAACCCTCAAGTAGGAATGTGTAATTTTTGAAGTTTTATGTGTTGTAGAGAGGGGTTGAATGTGGCACCATTGCTTGATGATGAATGGATGATCAAAGAAACCTTCCCAGAGTAGGCACTCAAAGTCCCCCATGGGTAAGGGTGGGATTCCTACTCGGGAACACCCGTGTGCTAAACAACACTACAGACTTAGCTAAACAGCTGAAGCATGCCAAGAAATGTCAAATGAAAATTCCAAATATAAAACCCAAATCTAAAATATGCCTTGTATGGCTTCCTTCACCTTCCTTTTATGCTTTGTGAGCCTTCCCTATCCTTATCCCACCTCATAACTGTGTTGCACATGTGGCCACTAGCCTCCATGAAGACTGTGTTGTCTCTCCATGATCTCGATAATCTCTGAATTTACTTTCCACTCCTTCATCACGTCTACATTTAATGCAACACTCCATCCATTACTGCATCATTATTTCTCTATGATCTTACTTTTACTCATCCACTATATCCATCATCTCTCTCATTATCTATCCATGACCTCCACTCTTCCTTCATTAATAAGATGCTCCACTACTCCATAATGTTGATCTACTATCTACTAACCCGCAATCACACAAACAAAGTGGATTTTATTAAACTTTGGGGTTTATGGGTCTAACGCCAACAAAACTGAAATCGGACCCTTCTAAGGAGAGATGGTCATTGTAGTCGTGGCTCCGTCAGCATTTGCTTTCAAACCCCGTTCTTTGAACTCCACGTGGTCTTCTCAGATTTCCATGAGAATTTATTTATCAATTTCGAAGAAATTGACAAATAAATATATTCAGCGAACTTTGGCGAATGTTAAATATATTTCTAAACCTTATAATAGATGTTTAATCCTTTCAGACTTTGTATTAATACTATATGCCTTTTAAACAAACGACTTAAAATAAACCCTTGGCTCCAGCCCCACCTCTACAATCAATAGACCAATCAAACACCTACACCGTACCTCGTTTATCGTTCGCGCATCTCGTTTATCGTTCGCGCATCTACAGCAAGCGACCACCATCCGATGGCTCTTTCCCAAATCAACTGTTCTCGGCAATATCGCTCGGCATCCTGGTATGAACGATAACGTGCGATGTCGTGCTTTAAACGGTGGTTTTCCGGGGGTCCACCTCGCCACGTGTCGAACACTCTATGGAATCGCTCCCCAACCAGGAAATACTGCTTACTCACCAAAAGCGGTGCGATATGGGCAATCCGCCTTCATAAATCCACTCGTGGGTTTTGAACAGTGACTAACCACGGTTTTAAATCGAGTTACGCTATCCTTCCTATATTCTCCATTTGTTAACTAAGGTTCTGACCCCGGTTAGGAAATTCCAATTAATCAACGAACAACGTAATTTTATTCATTAAACGGGATTCGCCATTATGAGCAGTCTTCGCCTACACAAGGATTCCTTCACTCACTCGGACAATTCGAGAGAAAGAAACGGACAGAGAATTACAGAGGTTTCATGGTGACTTGATTCACCAGATTCTACACACAATATTAGCTCAATAGTTATACACAAGACAATGTCAAATCACCTCACAATCAAACGAATTTCCTCACAAATAATGACTCAAGACAGTTGGAAAATCAACAGAACTGAAATTCATTTAACTGGAAGCAATCATCAACAAAGTTTTATTGCAGAAATCTCCTCTACTCTTCCTCTTCTCCTTCAATACATCCGAGGAATACACTTTATATACATTACAAGGTGACTCTTCGGTTCCTCTGTGAGGACCGGTTTAGAAATCAACAACCTAATTACAATAATTCAACTAACTGAAATATGACAGGTAGACTAACTGAACTATTCGACTTCTACGACTCTAACTACTCTAAATGAAACAATCAGCTGAGGTATTGACACCTAGCTGTTACAATTCGATGAATCTAAACCGTCCTAGCCACAACATGTGGACAAAACCTCCTACATTGCTGGCTAGTGTCTAATGCCCCTGCATCAGACTCCCGAGGGAAATCTTCCTCATGGGCTCTTGTCCATGAGCTCTTCCACTGATCTGCCTATCTTATGCAACATTCCTCCAGTCATCCAAGTGGCATCTTCCTCTGGCTTGGTTTCCATTTGATGAAGTACTGAAAGTACTCTTGTCTTCTGGTCCTTTTGAATGGTCTTTTATCTAATATCTTCTCTGGTTGCAATGGTTGCTCTGGTGGTAGCTGCTCCTTCCACTCAATATATTCCTTATCTGCTGATATTTCTTCTGCACCATCATCCTCATACTTGTACAAATCTGCAACATTAAAAATGGGAGATATTCCAACATCAGGAGGTAATTCAATCTCATAAGAATTTGCAGAAAACTTTCTAAGTATCTTGCATTGCCCAATCTTTTTGAACTTCAACTTGTTATACTGCTTCCTTGGGAATCTCTCCTTTCTCAACTGTGCCAAAACCTGATCTCCTACTTCAAAATGAACTTATTTTCTGCTCAAGTCTGCTCTGCTTTTGTATTTGATGCTGCTGCATTGTAGTTGATGTTTCACTTGTTCATGTATGGCCTGGATCTCTGAAGCAAATTCCTCACCATCTGCACTCCTTAGATCTGCCTTTCCTAGATTTCTTAACTCTGATATTCCTCTGGGGTGCATTCCATAAACAATATGAAATGGACTCTGCCCTGTGCTCCTGTTTGGTGAGTCATTATATGCATATTCTACCTGGGGAAAAATATGATCCCACTGCTTGGGATGCTCTCCTGCAAGACTTCTCAACAAATTTCCCAGACTCCTATTCACCACTTCAGTTTGTCCATTAGTCTGGGGATGATAAGCTGAGCTAAAACTCAGTTTGGTACCAAGTTTCTTCCACAGTGTCCTCCAAAAATGACCCACAAATCTGGTATCTCTATCTGAAAAAATAGTCTTGGGCAACCCATGCAATCTAACAACTTATTTGAAGAACAAGTTAGCAACATGGGTGGCGTCACTAGTTTTATAGCATGGAATAAAATGTGCCATTTTGGAGAATCTGTCCACTACAACAAAGACTGCATCATTCCCTCTCTGAGTCTTGGGTAAACCTAGAACAAAATCCATACTCACCATGTCCCAAGGTCTGTCTGGAATAGGCAAGGGAGTGTACAATCCTGCATTCTGGCTCCTTCCTTTAGCATATTGACAGATCTTGCAATTCTTCACAAAATTCTCTACTTCTGTTCTCATCCTCGGCCAGAAATAGAAGTGGCTCAGCTGCTCGTAAGTCTTATCAGTACCAAAGTGTCCAGCGAGTCCACCACTATGCTTCTCTTTGATCAAATTTTCTCTCATGGAACATCTTGGTACACGCAGTTGGCTTATTCTGAATAACAAGTCCTCCTGCAAGAAATAATCCAGCCGCTGGCTTCTATTTGTTAAAACAGGGTTACTACATGCCTCAAATGCTTCCTTAAAATCTGGATCTGTTTTATACAATTCTTTCAGAAAATCAAATCCTACAACTTCAAAATTTGTTTCTTGAACAAGCATGTGCCTCATACTCAAAGCATTAGCTACTTTATTGGCTTGGCCACTTATATGTTTCAAAAAAAAATTAAAACCTTGGAGATACTCAACCCATTTAGCATGCTTATGTTTCAACTTGGGCTGTTGTACAATATACTGCAAAGCATGATTGTCAGAATATAATACAAATTCCCTGGACATCAAATAGTGTCTCCACTTTTTTAGTGCCTGAACAATTGCATAGAATTCCTTCTCATAAGAGGAATACCTTCTTCTGGTGTCATTCATCTTTTCACTGAAATATGCCACAAGCCTATCATCTTGACTCAACATAGCTCCAATGGCCTCTCCACTGGCATCACATTTTACTTGAAATGGTTTAGTAAAATCAGGCAAAATCCAAACAAGCTTCTCTGTTATCTTTTGCTTCAAAACATTAAAGTTTCTCTTTGCTTCTGCAGTCCACTTAAATGGTTGTTTTCTCTTCTTTATTGTTTCAATTATGGGTGCATTAATCTTACTGAAGTTTCTTATAAACTTTCAGTAAAAACTAGCAAGTCCATGGAAACTTCTTACCTCAAAGACACTCCTGGGTGAAGGCCACTCCACAATTGCCTTAACCATTTCTGGGTCCATCTTCAATCCTTCTGCAGAAACAACAAAACCCAAATACACCAACTCTTCCTTCATGAATGAGCATTTCTTCAGATTTATCAGCAGTTTCTCTTGGTGCAACTTCTTCAAGACATGATTAAGATGCCTTAAATGTTCTTCTTTAGTTCTGCTAAAAACTAATATATCATCCAGATACACTATCACAAATTTTCCAATGAATTCTTTCAATACTTCATTCATAAGTCTCATAAAAGTGCTAGGTGCATTTGACAACCCAAAAGGCATTACCATCCATTCATACAGTCCTTCATTTTTTTTAAAGGCATTTTTCCACTCATCACCCTCTCTTATTATAATGTGATGGTATCCACTTTTCAAATCTATCTTTGAAAAATATTTAGCACCACACAAACAATCCATCAAATCCTCAACTCTGGGCAAAGGGAATATGTACCTGATTGTGATCTTATTGATTGCTTTGGAATCAGTACACATCCTCTAGCCTCCATCTTTCTTTGGGCTCAATACTGCTGGTACAACACATGGACTCAAACTTTCTCTGATCAACCCCTTGTCCACCAACTCCTGTACTTGTCTCCTGATTTCCTCATTTTCCTTGGGATTCATTCTGTAGGCTGCCTTATTTGGCAGATTTGAACCAGGGATAAAATATATCTGATGGCTGATCTTTCTCACAGGTGGCAGCTCATCAGGTAAATCATCCACAACAATGTCACAGTAATTGTCTAACATCTCTTGGATTTCTACCGGCAAATCAGAAATATTTGTAGAAGTTAGAACTACTTTAGGTTTTCAAACTAAATCAAAACTTACCTCTTCTTCTTCTATCTACTGCAAATCTTCCTTCCCGCTCAGCAACAAGGTCTTTGGATCAATCACTCTGCTGGATGGCTCTCCTTCTTCCATGGGTATCAATGTATGGCGTATCCCAACTTTGAAGAACTTGTAAGTGTTCTTCTTGCCATCATGCACTGCTGCTCTGTCAAACTGCCAAGGTCTACCCAACAGTATATGACACACATCCATGGGCATTACATCACACAAGACCTTATCTTTGTATTTTCCCATTTGCAGCTCTATCTCACACTGCTCTTTTACAACCAGCTGGTGCCCTTTGTGCAGCCAGGACACCCTGTAGGGAGTTGGATGCTCCCTTGTCTTCAACTTCAGCTTCTCTATCACCTCAGTGGAAACCAGATTGTCTGTGCTACCACTACCAATGACTAGCTGGCAGCATTTCCCTTGGACTTTGCATATGCTCCTAAACAAAGTCTTCCTTTGTACAGGCTCAGTGACCTCTTTGGCTTGCTTCAACAGGACCTTATTTACCACCAAGGATTCTCCCCTCTCTGGAAGAATTTCTTCTTCAATTTCTACCTCTTCTCCAGCCTGGGAAACAACAACATTCCTTGGACCAGCACCAACATTCTCTGGACACTCATAGTGCTTATGTCCCACTTGCTGACATATATAGCACCTCAACTCTCTACCTCTGCCTCTGTCTCATTCTCCTCTTCCCTTTCCTCTAGAAGAACCCCTTCTGCCTCTTGCATCATCCTCTGTAGATGCATTCTGAGGTGAGCCACTGTTAGCTCCATCCCTGGGTGTAGTAGGCTTTCCTCTACCACCCTGACTTCCCTTTCCCCAGAAAGTACCTCTCTTCTTGGCATATTGTGTCCTCAGAATTTTCTCCTCTCCTTTCAAGGCCATCTGATAGGCCTCTTCCACTGTCTTAGGAGACAGGAGACCAATCTCATCTTGGATCTCTAGCTTGAGACCATTCACATATCTGGCAGTCTTCTCTGGTGTGTCTTGAAATTTCCCAGCCCTTATGCTTACTCTGTAGAATTCCTCTATGTATTCTTTTACTGTCAGCAACCTCTGTCTCAAGTTCTGCATTTGCTTATACAATGTCAGTTGATAATCACTAGGAAATAATTTACCTTTTAATTTAGCCATCATTCTGTTCCAACTCTTGATAGGTTTCTTGCCAACTCTCCTTCTTTCTGCCTGCACTCCATCCCACCAAAGTGCAGCATGTCCCTTCAGCTTTGTCACCGCAAACTTGACCTTTTTATCTTCACTTATTTCTTCATAATCGAAGCACTTGTTCATTTCATTAATCCAATCTACCAGTTCCTCTGGATTCATTCCCCCTGCATAACTTGACACGTCAATTCTGGGCTTAACTGCAGACCACAGAACAGTTCTAAGGAGCCTCATGTCAGGAGGAATCTCAACATTTTCTTCATCTTCTTCTGTTTCAGGTTCACTGATGTCTTCAGGATCTCTGGTCTGTCTTCGCTCCACGACATCCACCCTTCTAAGGAGAGATGGTCACTGTAGTCGTGGCTCCATCAGCATTTCCTTTCAAACCCCATTCTTTGAACTCCACGTGGTCTTCTCAGATTTCCATGAGAATTTATTTATCAATTTCGAAGAAATTGACAAATAAATATATTCAGCGAACTTTGGCGAATATTAAATATATCTCTGAACCCTATAACAGATGTTTAATCCTTTCAGACTTTATATTAATACTCTACACCTTTTAAACAAATGACTTAAAATAAACCCTTGGCTCCGGCCCCACCTCTACAATCAATAGACCAATCAAACGCCTGCACCGTACCTCATTTATCGTTCGTGCACCTTGTTTATCGTTCACGCAAATATAGCAAACTACCACCGTCCGATGGCTCTTTCCCAAATCAACGGTTCTCGGCAATATCACTCGGCATCTTGGTACGAACGATAACGTGTGATGTCGTGCTTTAAACAATGGTTTTCAGGGGTCCACCTCGCCACGTTTCGAACACTTTATGGAATCACTCCCCAACCAGGAAATACTGCTTACTCACCAAAAGCAGTGCGATATGGGCAATCCACCTTCGTAAATCCACTCGCGAGTTTTGAACAGTGACTGACCACGGTTTTAAATTGGGTTACGCTATCCTTCGTATATTTTCTGTTTGTTAACTAAGGTTCTGACCCCGGTTAGGAAATTCCAATTAATCAACGAACAACGTAGTTTTCTTCATTAAACGGGATTCGCCATTATGAGCAGTCTTCGCCTACACAAGGATTCCTTCACTCACTTGGACAATTCGAGAGAAAGAAACGAACAGAGAATTACAGAGGTTTCGTGGTGACTGGATTCACCATATTCTACACACAATATTAGCTCAACATTTATACACAAGACAATGTCCAATCACCTCACAATCAAATGAATTTCCTCACAAATAACGACTCAAGACAGTTGGAAAATCAACATAACTGAAATTCATTTAACTGGAAGCAATCGTCAACAGAGTTTTATTGCAGAAATATCCTCTACTCTTCCTCTTCTCCTTCAATACATCCGAGGAATACACTTTATATACATTACAAGGTGACTCTTCGGTTCCTCTGTGTTAGTCATCAGTATTTTCACCTGTTTTGATCACTAGATTCCTTATCTAGGTTTTCTAGAAACCAATCTTGAACAGTCAATTTGTCCTCTAGAAAAACCCTCAAACAAATTTTTGTCTTTTCCCCCTCTCTTGCATATTAAGATGGAAGTAGTCTTCAGGTTTCAGTCCTGTCCTAAATCATCAAACTTTCCTTGTACATGATTGTCACAAGCCTTGTACCTCTGATATCAGTTTTTCCTTGCCTTCACACAGCTCACTATCCAGCATAAATCAAGTTGTTTACTCCTCTCTCATCGTTTATTTTGTCATATAATGACCTAACAATATCTCAGACATCCCTCAGAAATTATGACAAAGTCTCTAGGTCTAGGTAGTGGTGTTTAGGGCAAATACCTTGAGAAAAGCTACCTCTAGTCAAAACCCCTATCTTCAATATCGGTCATCCTTCATTTATTATTATCTAGAAAAACAACCCTTTTTCTATCTGTAGGTCATACACCATCAAAGTGGTCATGGTGTTTTGTTTCAGCAAAGATCAGAAATGTTCAATTCAAGAAAAAGCAGAGTTTTTAGGTCTTATGTCCAAAGAAAGAAGATCAACTGAAGTTTTAGGCATTATCATCATGACACTACAAGAAGGGACTCCATTGATCAAAGCTATTTTAACAATGCATCTCTGCAGGGATGCTAGTATGAGTGGCTCAAATCAGTGTTGGGCAAGAAGGCACTTCAGTGAAAAAGACATCTGTGTATTCTTATGGTTCTGTTGGGTTATGAAACATAATGTATGGTTTCTAGATCTACGTGGAGAAAAATGATGCAAGTAGTATACAGCCCCAGAAATAAATCATCTTGGTATCATTCAAAGAGCCAGTGCAAGTCTCGGTGTTGCAATCCACACTCCACCACAAAAAAAAGTGCATTCTTCAGATACAGCAGGGTTATTGACTTCTGGAACAGCATGGGTTGTTTCTAGAGCTGTTAGGGCTCCATTACAAGGAAAATGGCTAATAAAATCAATGGTGTCTATGAGTCATTCTAGCAGCCTTCCAGATCTCATATATCTATCTCCTTAACATGGCAAAGTGTAAACATATTTTGGTCTCAGGCTGAAGGTGACAAAGGCTTAGAAAGAGAATTATGGAAAAGGGTGTGAAATCTGTAATAAAAAGGGACCAGTAGAAATGTAGGAATATCTTATAGTGTTCATTTATGATATAACAGTGTTAGATTGCCATGAAAAAGTTGAATTATACGCCATAACAAGTGGTAAGGATATCACACAGAGATTAGTAATGTTGGATAGAAGGAAGCTCCAGCATAAGCAGGTTATCAAGGATATCAGGAAATTACCACATCAATATGTTATCTTAAAAAGTTTGAAAAGAAAATCCCGTAACTTCATAGGATCAAAGACAGAGGTTGAAAGAAACATCAGGCATTTTGTCAAAAAGGGGCTTCCTTCATTCACAAGAAGAGGGCCAGAGCAGTGATAAATTTTTAGGGTTTTCATTGATTGAGGGACAAATGGTAAGAGAAATAGGAGGCAGTTGGGATGCTTCTGAACAGAGTAAGCATGTAAAAACAAAGGAAATACATCAGTACTATAACTATAAAAAAGGATGGACTATCTCCTATTAGAATTTTCTTCCAAAGACAGTCAAGAACTCAAACAAAACAGAGTTGAAGAATGATTAAGGGACAGGTCATGGCACAGGTCAATGATGATAATTATTTGTCAAAGGGTACTCTTTCTTCCTATTGATGAGGGAATGTATTTCAAATATATCATCACAGTGGATACAAAGGTATAGTAAAATTTGCATGGCTGTTGAATCATGATACCTCTGCCACAGTAAAATTAGGGTTAAGGAGCACCCAGGCATTTCGGTTCAAAGTGTGTTTCTGACAAATAGGAGATGAAATTTACAAAAGTGAGAGAGGTTTTTGTCCCTAATAGGTTCAAGAATAAAAACCTCCTTCAGTGTCTACACAGGTATCATGGTTTGTGAAAAATGTGAAAAATGCAGATGTCACGGGAGAAATTCTGCACCAGGATTCATCATTTTGACCAGTGATGGGACAGTCATATTTTGAACAACCAAATTGACTCCAAATGAAAAAATTAAATTTTTTATGGAAAGTAGACTTGTAGATATTTCTGACGAGCAATCTCGGGCCAAATTCGAACAATAGGAAGGCATCCAAAAGTAGCCTGCAATCAACGCTATGTTTTTCTGCACCAGCATTCACCATTTTTGACCAGTGATGGGACAGTCAGTTTTTGAACACCAAAATGGACACCAAATGAAACAAATCAAGCATATTTGGAAATTACACTTCTCTATATTTCCAACGAGCCATCGCGGGCCCAATTCTGACACCGGGAAGGCATCCAAAAGTGGCTTACAAACAGCACTATTCATTTCTGCACCAGAATTCACCAGTTTTGACCAGTGTTTTGAGAATGAATTTTTGAACAACCAAATGGACTCCAAATGAAAAAATTATAGTTTTTCTATAAATTATACTTCCACATATTTCCAACGAGCCATCTTGCACCCAATTCTGAAACCGGGAATTCCTTCCAAATTTGGTGCAATGTTGCGCGACGCGTTTGAAAAGCTGCGCGGCGCATTCAGGAAGAAAAATTCCAAAGTAATGCACTGCTGCGCGGCGCTCCTGTAGCACTGGTCAACAACTCACTTAAAAACCTTAAAAAACTCTTTGGAGAGCTGGTCAACCAATCAAAAGGGGCCCTTAAGCTTTTTTAAGGTATTCTTCTCACTTCATTGCCCAAGCACAACAATCAATTGACTATTTTTTTTTCATTAGACCAAAACTTGTTGTTTGGCATAGAGGAAAAAACAGTGATTTATTGGAGGGAGAAAGTTGGTTGTTTAGAGAAAGTAAAAGGAATAAACCATATCTTGTTTTTTAAAAACATACCATGTTTTTCATGATCAAAGAAACAATGACTTCAAATAAGTCCCTTTTTGTTTCAAATAAACATTGAGAAACAATGATTAGGGGATGAAGCTTTGTCAAAATTGTGAAGATAACCCTACTGTGGTAAAACAAAGTCAAAATCTGTCAGCTATGTGCATTGTTTAAAAAAGAAAGGAAGGATAAGGTGTTTTTTAGGGTGAGAACAGTCGGTCACTTATCTAAACACAATGATCATTCGATAAACACTTGTGGCTTTCCAAAATATCCTCTGTATATCAAAGGGACAAAAAAGCAGTGTTGTGCCTTTCAAGTCCATAAGGCAAAAATAGTAAGAAAGCTGCCATTTACAGTTGGAGGGTGTGTGGATCAAATTAGTGTGAGAAGCAGTAAAGCAAAGGGAGGGCGGTAATTTGTTTAAGGAGGAGTTTGTTGTGATTGAATGCTACAGGATTTTTATGACTACATCAAAAGCAAGATAAAAATTTTCCTCTCATCCTATTACACAGTGACTTTGGACTGTGTAGATGCCTTTGTAACTGACTGTCTTCATATTGCTGAATATACTTGTTGAAAGGCATACCAAGAAGAAAGCAGGGTTCTGAATTTAAGGAGATTGTGGTTTTACCTTTGTCAAAGATACAAGGTTATATTGTTATCCTCAAAATATCAAAAGGCAGGGTGACCTTATCACAAAACACAAGAAATTCACTTTGACTGTCTATCTTTATTGACTGTGTTTTTTCCTCTTAAAAGTTTACTTGTTGAATTGCATATCAAGTGGAAAGAATTGTTTTGGAAAGGGGCAGAGGGTGGTGTGTTAAAGGGCGTTTTCAAACTACATTCAAAATCATTTTTGCCTTATCAACAGTGAGTTGACAGACTGAGACAGAGTTGTGTTTGAAAACACATTTCAAGAGCTTTTGAGGCATCTTGGTTTTGCAGAAGCGCCCGGCACGGAAAGTGAGAAAAGACACATCAGGACTTCATATTTTGACTTATGCTTCAGAACATGTTGCTAGGGGCCCTTGAGGGTCATACACACCGATTTTGGGCAAATTTTGACATGCTTTGGTTTTTTGGCATTTTTGAGTTTTTGGTCAAAACTCACGAAATTCACCATTTCATTTGGAGGATTCTTCAAAGGAGGAGAATGGTATCATTGGATGCCAAAAATTTAGGAGCACACCCTCAGCAATTTTCAGGAAATTTGGAGATCATTTGCTTCCCCGAAATGGCGAAAAACGCTCGCTTTTTGCACACTCTGCCCGGTCTATCAGCAGACTGTAATTTTTGGTTTTTTACAAAAAGATGCATTTTTGGAGGACTTCCAGGCATCAGATTGGGAAAATTTCAGTTTTTACAGAAATTAGACACTCAGAGCTTTCCAACAAGTTATCATGAGCCTCGTTTCGACATCAGGAAGGCTGCCAAATGTTACCGGCAAGTCAGGGGACCTTTTTCTAATGTAAATTTGAAATATTTTTGTAATTTTTGAACCTCTAAAATCTGTTTTTTCCAAATGTGCGTTTAGCTATTTTTACACATGGAAAATGATGCAAAGTCAATTATTTTTCCTTTTTTAGCATTTTCTAGATATTTTATGAGATATTTTTGTGCCTTGGGCTTTGCAAAGCCTCAAGGACAAATCTAGATATTTTGATTAGGCCAATAGGATGGCAAGTTGCACCATGAGGTTTTCCTCACTTTGGCCTATTTATTCCAAAGGCTTGCATTGTAAAACAAGGCTGAACTTGAGAAGAGAAGCAATATATGGTCATATGAGCTTTGGAAGGAAATACTTGTGTTATGCTTTTGGACTGCCTCTTGGGTGTTCTTGGATGAATGATGAAGGGTTGTTGATGGATTCCATGACTTGGTAGAATGGTATAGTGTCTCTTGCTTTGTCGTTGTTTTCTAGTTTTCATTCATTAATACATGTTTCTTGCTTGCTATAGATCAGTAGAGAACGAATTTGAGACATGCCCATGGAGGCACCTCAAATTTCATGTTTCTTCATAGCTTCTTTGTTTTCTTCTTCCTAAGTAACATTAAAGAATTCTTGACTGCTCTTTAAATATTTAGGATATTGTTGCTTGTTTCATCCATGGTTTTATACATGCTAAGAAGGAATTACGGTATGCCTTGCTTACCTATGGCTAGCTATAGTTCCATCCATGAATTTCTCTTTGACTGATTAGATTATCATTTTGTTTGAACCAAGGAGGCCTAGTTTCGATCTAGCCCTTTGCCTAAAACTATGCAAATCTTGTTTTTCAAAGTGCCCAATAAGTTGAAGTACTGTGTTTAGGTGTTCTGGCATAGTGTTTTGAGTTGTTTGTCTTCCTTAAGTGTTTTCCCCCAAAGTTTGAAAGCCATTTCCCAAAGTTAGAGGGTCTTATACTTCTATGCATGGCTTGAATGTTTATTTCTATGTATTGATTAGCTTATAGTTACATTTTTCATGATTAATGGTTTTCCGTACCATGTTTATGTCTGCTATTAAACTAGTTATGCCTGAAATCCTTTGTCGTTCACAAACTTGATGTCCATTTACTCCATTTTTCCCAAAGATCCTTTCTACCTTCAATCAAATCGGCCCTTCAATAGCCTTGTATCATCATCTAATAGCTTTCTTGACCTTTTGACCCCATAGCCCAGTTAATCTAACATATTGTTACCTATTTTATATCTTTGATCAGTTTCATCCATCACAACTTAAAAAACCAAAAAAATTACTTCATAACTAGCCTAAAATCATAACACAATAAGCTAACACATAGATATCCCTTACACATATAGAGAGAGCCCTCTCTGAGTCCAGGAAGGCTAGGTCCTTGGGCTCCAAAGCTTGGTTTGATGTTACACTATCATTTGGCTTGCCAATCAGCCAAATCATGGGAACCTAACATAATGGCGATCACGGTGGGACTTACTGAGTACATAACAGTCTAGCAAACTCTTATAGAATCTTTAGTCTTTCAACACTAAACTCAGACCATCAGCCTTTAGAATCATTTAGAGTAAACTCTCTGTTTCACCATCTTAGCAAAGTGATGAATCAATTTTATAACACTCTTACATACTAGGCTGCACATAAAACTCAGAAAAAACCACAAAAACTCCCTTAGATTGGTTTTTGACAGTATTGGTGGTGGACCATACACATATACCTCAAAACAACTAAAAATCCACCTAGCGACTTTACTAGCCTCCAGTAGGCCTTACTACTTTACTAAACTCTAGGCTACTATCCGATTAAGCCACCTCGTTTCCACACTAACATAATGGCGATCACGGTGGGACTCTGAGTGATAAAAAACTTAGTTTCCCTAAAATCTTTAGAGACCTTTAAGAATACTATCTGATTGACTTATCCCACCGCTCCCTAACATAATGGCGATCACGGTGGGACCTTCTGAGTTAGTGAAAATCTAAGTACTCCTTAGTAACTCCCGAAGTCTAAATCAAACTTAGAAAACTTAAGTGTTGTTCGAAGAGTAGAAAATAGCTCCTTCACCATCTTAGCAAAATGATGAGTCAGTTATAGGAAAAATCTTCCAAACCTCAGGCACATAAAACTTAGAAAACCCCAAAAAAAATTCCCTTAGATTGGTTTTTGACAGTATTGGTGGTGGACCATACACATATACCGCAAAACAACTAAAAATCCACCTGGCGACTCCACTAGCCTCTAGTAGGCCTTACTATTTTACCGAACTCTAAGTTACTATCCGATCAACCTATCCCATCGCTCACTAACATAGCGGGAGATGGTGGGACACTGAGTACATGACAGTCTAGCAAACTCTTATAGACTCTTTAGTCCTTTAGATACTTAATTGGTGGTGGACCATAGCTATATCTTCACAAAAACAACCAAGTTCCACCTGGCGACTCCACTAGTTCATCCTTTTGGTTTTGACCATCCTTCACTTTAGCATAACCTTAGAGAGGCCATGCATCCGAAACTTACACAAATACCACCCTCTCTAAACTCTAGACTCAAAATCTAGCTTCACGAAGAATCTATACCAGATCCCATCCAGACCCAAATCCCCCTATCATAAGTAGAAGACCCAGAGAAGATTCTGTGGCAAGTTTCCGAAACTGACAATCTAGCTACCGATAGGTCCATCCGTAAAACAAGATTAGTACCTGAACATCTTACTACCTTGCTAGATTCCTCTTTTGATTTAGAATCAGCAGGAACTCTTTTCAGAAGCAAGTCACATAGTAAGATAAACTTTGACGATCTTGAACCCCTAGACCCACCACAGAGTCCTAGTAGAGAAGCCTCACCTTCCACACCCTCCGAATTTCAGTTTCTCCATCACTTTGGCTCATACCATCCCAGATCTGCTCAAAACCAAGTCATTATTCCAAGTACATCCGCCACACCTATCCGAACCACTACTGTTCAAACCATCTCGGCCCATCCCACAAGCACGCATCTTGTACATCATCCATTAGCTCCCGTCATGGCAGCCTGGTACGCACCTTTGGTGTTGCCACTACCTTTGGCTCCTCTCCCAGATAAATATCAAGACAAAATCCCACACTTTACCGGAGAAGAGACTGGCACAGCTCAACAGCATGTAAGTAGGATTAGCGATGCTTTTGAATACATGGAAGTACAAGACGAAACAGTCAGAATGAGAATATTCGCCCAAATCCTGGGTGGAGAACCCAAAACATGGTTCAAAAGCTTGCCTCCAAACAGCATCCACAACATCCCAGAATTGTGTCAAGTCTTCAAAAAAAAGTGGGAAGTCCGAAAGAACCCTATTCAAATTCTCTCAGAATATAACAATCTAAAACGGGAAAATGGGGAAAGTGTCCAGGCTTACTGCACTAGGTTCAATAGTGTGTATAACACCCTCCAACCTCACTTCAAACCCCCACTTGGTTCAGCCTTGGAAAAATTCCCTGAGGGTTTTGATCCAGACATGACATACCATCTAAGAGACAAAGATCCCCCTACCCGAGAGGAAATGCAACAAGTAGCCATAAAAGAAGAAGCCAACTTAGCAGAAAAAAGAGCTAGGACTAGATCAGAAAGAAAAGTCCCATATAGAGATGAGGTTGCCACTTCATCTCCTTCCCTATATCCTAGAATAGATGGCCTGGTCAAATCCATGACAAAGATGTGGGAAAAGATGAGTGAAAAAGTGCCTCCTAGGGACAACCAACCAAACCCTCAAAACCGGAACCAAGGCTTTAGAAAAGATCAGTCTCAAAATAAACCAAGAGGAAATGATCAGCAGATCAGACCATCCTTCAGTGAGAATTATGTTGATGAAGAGGATAAGGATACTGAACCCATTGATGAAAATCATTGGAACCTCATAGGTTCTGATAACGAGAGTAAGGTTTACCTCACAGCAGAAGAGCAAGAGTTATGCTCTCCGAGTCAGGACGAAACCAACTATGAAGATCTCGAAGATCCTGCCATAGATTTTCAGAATGCCATTATAGAAGCTCATAGGCAGTATAACCTTAGAAGCAGAAAAAACCAAGACCACTCCAAGAAGAGTAGCCCTGACACTGCTAAAACCTCTGACACCATCCTTAAAAAAGCCATGGATAGCAACAAAATTGTGGCCAAGAAAATTGACCAAAACAAAGATAAAGCTATTCAAACAAGTCTTAGCTCAGATACTCCTAGTACCTCCACAAAGACTCCCGAGGCGACTGTGTCAAACAAGGTCTCAAACCAGAATCAACAAATTAAGAGCATAGAAAAGGTCATGTCCGAAAAAGCTGAAACAAATCTACCCAAACTACAAACTCCTTTTAGTTTTGAAGGGGAAGTTTCCAAAATAAAAATTACCATACCCCTTACTGAGCTAATAACTATAGATAGGTATAGATCTCAAATCTTCAAAGTTTTTGACATAGGGAGCGAGGCAGATACTTTAAATCTAACTGATGACAAACCCAAGCTCTTATTCGGCCCAAAAATAGAAGGTCAATACCAAGAAGGATCTGTTTCTCCTTTCTATGTGAGCTTGAACATACGGGACAAGATATTACATAATGCCATGTTAGATTCTGGTGCCTCCCATAACCTCACGCCTAAAGCAGTCATGGAAAACCTGGGACTAGAAGTAACTCAACCCTACAAAAACTTGTATTCCTTTGACTCAAGTCAGGTCAAATGTTTAGGCCTAATAAAGAACCTAGATTTTTCTCTAACACAGCTACCAGCGAAAACCTTAGTCTTGGACGTAGTAGTGGCTGATATCCCTCCTAAGTATGGAATGCTACTATCAAGGGCATGGGGTGCCAAGATACAAGGTAATCTTCAAATGGATATGTCATTCGCTACCATCCCCGTTTTCAACCAGACTAGGAGATTATACCAAGAGACTCACATGAAATACATGGTTAGCAACCGGGATAAGCCAAACAATACTCCCATTTATTCCACTCATTCCAATTTAGATTCTTTTATCTTATACAATGAAAGTGATATAAACAAGAAGATAATGGAAAAGGAAGAAGTTCTCAAACCATCAGAAATGCATTTTCCATTACTGGATGCGGAAACTAATAACCAAAACTTCTCTGATCTTTCTCCTGTTAATCATGCATATCATAGGTCAAAAAATAGACTTGTAAATCAATTTGAAGAAAATAAATCTGTTAGTCCAATATGCATGGATGGTGACATTACTTATGTTAATGATTCTCCAATGTTTGATCAATATGTTGATGATTATGATTTCCAAACAGAAGCTAACTTTGCAGAAGACTCAGTTTTTGATTTTCAGGAGAAAGCTCAGTTTCATAAACTTGAGAAAAGTGAGCAGCCATTGCAGGTCATCTATGACACTGATGAGAAGAGCCTTGAGAATTTAGAAGTAAGTGAAGAGTCTCTGACTCTTTGCTCTACTTCACTTCAGTCCATCAGAGATAACATTCACATAATTGGAAATCAACAGTTTTTCAGCTTTGATGATGAGGTTGAGGAGGATGATGAAATTCCTGAGCATGTTGTAAATGAGAAGCCTTTTCCTGAAATGGTTGAAGAAATCATTTTGAACATGGAATCTTCCTTAACTCCAGATTTGCAGCCACCAAGTTCCATTGAGTTACAAATTGCAGATGAAGAAATAGAGGTTGATAAACACATGAGAGTTGTCACACTATCCTTTCAAGATAATTTACTGTCAAAGTGTATCCCTGTTCATCAACCTGATGACCTTCACACAGTTTTCAGCCCGCCCTATCAAAACACATCAGCTTGGCAAGAGAACTACACTGCAATATATGATGAGTCTGATAGTTCAAGTGATCATGAGCAAGGGGAAGAGTTGCTTTACCGAGAGAGTCCCAAATATAGTCAAGTGGAAGAAAGAGTAGCCATGAATGAAGCCTATATCTCAAATCCTCTAGATCAGGTATTATTCCAAGATCCATTTGCTGTTTTCCTTAAGAAATCTGAAAGAGTAGTCTTGAATGAAGCCTATATCTCAAATCCTCTAGATCATGTATTATTCCAAGATCCATTTGTTGTTTTCCTTAAGAAGTCTGAAAGAGTAGTCTTGCATGAAGCCTATATCTCAAATCCTCTAGATCAGGTATTATTCCAAGATCCATTTGTTGTTTTCCTTGAGAATTCTGAAAGAGTAGTGGGTTCTATCATGAACAAGTTGCTGCCAAGAATGAGAAAAAACTTAAGCACTACTATCCAGAAACAAACCAAATGGGAGTGGCCTTTTCATTATTTCTACATCATGAAAGAACTAAACCAGAATCACCCATGTAATCATCTACTTGACTGGTTACATTGGAAAGAAGAGTTCACCAAATGTGTATGTTGTGTATAGTTTAGGCTAGGATAGGTAGATAGTTAAAGCTCAGCCTTGTGAGCACCTTTCCAGTTTTAGATTGTTTGAAGAAAAAGTGAAAAAGCAGAAAATACAAAAAACAGTAAAAAGTAGAAAAAGAGGGCAGTTTCTAAAAAGCAATGGTAAAGCCCCATGTTCCAAAAAATAGTCCTTCGGAAAGTGAGCAAGTCTAAATGCCGCTACTAGTACTTCAATGTCTTGTTCAGCTATCTAGCCTAATCATAGCTGAACATGTTTAAATTTATTTGTTGATAAGTTAGTGAGTGAAAAAGATGGTCAACATTGTGTAAGCTTGACTTATCAAAGAGAGTAGATTAGGAAAAGATACTGGTTCCACACGCCCAAAACAGAACCAAAGAGGGAAGCAAGGATGGAAAACACATTGTACATCTTAGCCCCGTTTTTCTAGATTTCCATTATATGCAAAATAATATTTGTGTGCAGCTTGTCTTTTATGCCGCAAATGCATGACAAATTAGACTGTCTAATCCTAATTTGATCATCTTTTAAATTTCGTGTTTTAGATTAGAGAACAAAATCATGTCAAACAGCTTAATCTTGACAGTTGATCTAGTTTAGGTAGAGTAATGAAGGAGTTCATAAGTTTAATCTGAACTTCTAGCAGATATAAGTGTAGATTTAGATAGGTTCATTTTGCAAAAAAGAAAAATATGCATTGTCAAAAGGCAGCTAGTTCAAATGCGCCAAAAAGAAGACAAAATGTTAGGAAAGATAGTGGGGTAGGTAGAAATATCATTGATGTTGATCATGTTGTCTCTTTTCAGAAGTAGCATCAAGCAAGAGTGAAAATTGCGCCAATGGGTAAGGCACTGGTCTTCATAAGCCAAAGATCTGCAATTCTGGACACCTCCTGAAAAGGAGCTGCCCTCCCCAAATGGAGCCACTGTTAGTCATCAGTATTTTCACCTGTTTTGATGACTAGATTCCTTATCTAGGTTTTCTAGAAACCAATCTTGAATAGTCAATTTGTCCTCTAAGAAAAACCCTCAAACAAATTTTTGTCTTTTCCCCCTCTCTTGCATATTAAGATGGAAGTAGTCTTCAGGTTTCAGTCCTATCCTAAATCATCAAACCTTCCTTGTACATGATTGTCACAAGCCTTGTACCTCTGATATCAGTTTTTCCCTGCCTTCACACAGCTCATTGTCCAGCATAAATCAAGTTGTTTACTCCTCTCTCATCGTTTATTTTGTCATATAATGACCTAACAATATCTCAGAAATCCCTCAGAAATTATGACAAAGTCTCTAGGTCTAGGTGGTGGTGTTTAGGGCAAATACCTTGAGAAAAGCTATCTCTAGTCAAAACCCCTGTCTTCAATATCAGTCATCCTTCATTTATTATTATCTGGAAAAACAACCCTTTTTCTATCTGTAGGTCATACACCATCAAAGTGGTCATGGTGTTTGTTTCAGCAAAGATCAGAAATGTTCAATTCAAGAAAAAGCAGAGTTTTTAGGTCTTATGTCCAAAGAAAGAAGATCAACTAAAGTTTCAGGCATTATCATCATGACACTACAAGAAGGGACTCCACTGATCAAAGCTATTTTAACAATGCATCTCTACAGGGGTGCTAGTATGAGTGGCTCAAATCAGTGTTGGGAAAGAAGGCACTTCAGTGAAAAAGACATCTGTGTATTCTTATGGTTCTGTTGGGTTATGGAACATAATGTATGGTTTCTAGATCTACGTGGAGAAAAATGATGCAAGTAGTATACAGCCCCAGAAATAAATCATCTTGGTATCATTCAAAGAGCCAGTGCAAGTCTCGGTGTTGCAATCCACACTCCAGCACAAAAACAAGTGCATTCTTCAGATGCAGCAGGGTTATTGACTTCTGGAACAGCATGGGTTGCTTCTCTAGCTGTTAGGGATCCATTAGGAGGAAAATGGCTAATAAAAGCCTTGGTGTCTATGAGTCATTCTAGCAGCCTTCCAAATCTCATATATCTGTCTCCTTAACATGGCAAAGTGTAAACAGATTTTGGTCTCAGGCTGAAGGTGACAAAGGCTTACACAGAGCGTTATGGAAAAGGGTGTGAAATCTGTAATAAAAAGGGACCAGCAGAAATGTAGGAATATCTTACAGTGTTCATTTATGATATAAAAATGTTAGACTGCCATGAAAAATTTGAATTATATGCCATAGCAAGTGGTAAGGATATCACACAGAGATTAGTAATGCTGGATAGAAGGAAGCTCCAGCATAAGAAGGTTATCAAGGATATCAGGAAATTACCACATCAATTTGTTATCTTACAAAGTTTGCAAAGAACATCCAGTAACTTCAGAGGATCGAAGACAGAGGTTGAAAGAAACATCAGGCAGTTTGTCAAAAAGGGGCCTCCTTCATTCACAAGCAGAGGGCCAGAGCAGTGATAAATTTTTAGGGTTTTCATTGATTGAGGGACAAATGGTAAGAGAAATAAGAGGCAGTTGGGATGCTTCTGAACATAGTAAGCATGTAAAAACAAAGGAAATACATCAGTACTATAACTATACAAAAGGATGGACTATCTCCTATCATAATTTTCTTCCAAAGACAGTCAAGAACTCAAACAAAACAGAGTTGAAGAATGATTAAGGGACAAGTCATGGCACAGGTCAATGATGATAATTATTTGTCAAAGGGTACTCTTTCTTCCTATTGATGAGGGAATCTCTTTGAAATATCTCATAAAATTGGATACAAAGGGATAGTAAAATTTTCATGGCTGTTGAATCATGATACCTCTGCCACAGTAAAATTAGGGTTAAGGAGCGCCCGGGCATTTCGGTTCAAAGTGTGTTTCTGACAAAGAGGAGATGAAATTTATAAAAGTGAGAGAGGTTTTTTTCCCTAATAGGTTCAAGAAGAAAAACCTCCTTCATTTTCTACACAGGTATCATTGTTTGTGAGAAATGTGAAAAAATCAGATGTCACGGGAGAATTTCAATGTGATTCATCATTTTAACTGATGGGACAACAGATTTTTTGAATAAAAAAATTAACATTCCAAATGAAAAATTAAATTTTTTGTGGAAATTATACTTCCATAGCTTTCCGACGAGCCATCTCGGACCAAATTC
This sequence comes from Pinus albicaulis, assembly GCA_034641835.2. Taxonomy (NCBI): domain Eukaryota; kingdom Viridiplantae; phylum Streptophyta; class Pinopsida; order Pinales; family Pinaceae; genus Pinus; species Pinus albicaulis. The sequence goes on from CM076581.1 coordinate 1,593,162,719, forward strand.
TGACAATAGGAAGGCATCCAAAAGTAGCCTGCAATCAACGCTATGTTTTTCTGCACCAGCATTCACCATTTTTGACCAGTGATGGGACAGTCAGTTTTTGAACACCCAAATGGACACCAAATGAAACAACTCAAGAATATTTGGAAATTATACTTCCCTATCTTTCCAACGAGCCATCTCGTGCCCAATTCCGACACCGGGAAGGCATTCAAAAATGGCCTACAAACAGCTCGATGCATTTCTACACCAGGATTCACCAGTTTTGACCAGTTTTGGGAAAATCAATTTTTGAAGGATCAAATGGACACCAAATTAAAAAATTCAAGTTGTTATGGAAATTATACTTCCACATATTTCCAACGAGCCATCTCGCGCCCAATTCCGACACCGGGAAGGCCTTCAAAATGGACTGCAAACTTGCACGACGCTCCTGGAAAAGTGCGCGACGCGCCTGTGCACAGAATTTACAAAGGAATGCACTGCTGCGCGACGCGCCTGCAGCAGCCCGCGGCACTCCTGTAGAAATGATCAAGAAACTCACTTAAAAACCTTCAAAAACTATTTATAGAGCTGCTCAAACAGTTAAACAAGGGCTGCCATCCACTTTTGAGGGTCTTGTTACAATTCAAAGTGATGTGTTGAATGTTTTGAAGAAATTTGTCACTATGGGAGGTTAGAGGAGTGATTCTTTAGCTGCAAAGAGCCTAAACTGCCCTTAAAAATGCCAAAACATCACACTCCTGTTCTATTAGGGTTTTCAAATCATTAAGGACATCCTAACTACTTTAGCACAAACCCTAAGCTCTGTCAGCTGTATGCATTGGTAAAAACAGTGGTAAGGAAGGTTGATGTTTTTGTTTAAAAGATCCAGGCATGCAATAGCTTTGTTTGCCCAGCATTGATGGATGAAAAAATACCATACAAATTTCCCTCAAAACAGTATTGAAAGGCTGGAGGCACTATTTTAGAGAGAGAAACACAGTATTTGGAAAAGTAAAACAATGACCTAATTTCATGAACAGTGATCATTGAAAAGGTGTTTTTGTCACTGTCAAAGGTCATCTCTATATGGTGAAAAGAAAAGTCAGAGCTGGCTCTTTATCCATAAAAAAAACTTTAGGGTGTGAAGCTGTTGTTACATTTTGAAGGTGTTTTGTCAAAATCTGTGTGAGAGAACAGTGATTACGAGAGTAGTGCTTTGTTTGAAAAGGATTGTTGTTGGTATTCGACTGCTAAAAAACCTTTGTTAACACATCAAACTTTAAAAGCCCTATCTCCCTGTCCTATAAACAGTCACCTTTGACTATATATACACCTTGTTTGATTGTGAAATAGTGTTGAAGATATTTGATTGAAAGGCATACCAAAAGGAGCAGAGTTTTGGTTGAGGAAGAGTCTTGATTGTTTAAACTCCTACAGACCCTTGTAACCACATCAAAAACACAACAGGCTCTGCCACCTTGTCCTTTAAACACAGTGACTTTTGACTGCATAAGATACACTTTTTTTTACTGTGTTTATATTGTTGAATTTATTGGTTGAGTGGCCTAAAAAGAGAGCAGTGTTTTTGGATTAAAAAGGTTCTTGTTTTTCCTTCCTCTACAAAGACAAAGGTGTCCTATTGCCTCAAACACCAAAGTTGGGTTCCCTTACACAAGAAAGTCACTTTGAATGTGTATCTATATTGACTGTGTTTTACTTCTTGAAGTTTACTTGTTGAGTTGCACACCAAGTAGAAAGCACTGTTTTGGAAAGGGCAGATAGTGGTGTGTTAAAGGGCATTTTCACATTACATTTGAGACCATTGTTGCTTACGGTGAGCAGCAGCAAGAGCAAGAGGAGGAGAGTGCTGGACAACAACAACTCAGTAATGATGAACAGCGGGAACAAGAGGAAGGGTAGCAGTTTGAGCAGCAGTTTGAACAACAGAATGAGCAGGAGTTTGAGACAGAGTAGCAACATGGTATTACTGCCCAAGAGAAACTAAAGGAGGCTAAAGGGAAGTGCCCAGCACGGAAAGAGAAGAAGGGCACATTAGCACTTGACATTTTGGCTTATGTTTCAGAACATGTTGCTAGGGACCCTTGAGGGTCATACACAACGATTTTGGGAAAATTTTGACATGCTTTGGTTTTTTGGCATTTTTGAGTTTTTGGTCAAAACTCATGAAATTCGCCATTTCATTTTGAGGATTCATCAAAGGAGGAGAATGGTATCATTGGATGCCATAAACTCAAGAGTACACCCTCAGCAATTTTTAGGACATTTGGAGATCATTTGCTTCCCCGAAATGGCGAAAAATGCTCAATTTTTGCACACTCTGCCCGGTCTATCAGTAGACTGTAATTTTTGGTTTTTTACACATAGGTGTAGTTTTGGAGGACCTCCGGGCATCAGATTGGGAAAATTTCAGTTTTTCCGGAAGGTAGACACTTAGAGCTTCCCAACGAGCTATCATGAGCCTCGTTTCGACATCAGGAAGGCTGCCAAATGTTACCAGCAATTCAGGGGACCTTTTTCTGATGTAAATTTGAAATATTTTTGTAATTTTTGAACCTCTAAAATATGTTTTTTCCAAATGTGCGTTTAGCTATTTTTGCACATGGAAAATGATGCAAAGTCAATTATTTTTCCTTTTTTAGCATTTTCTAGATATTTTATGAGATATTTTTGTGCCTTGGGCTTTGCAAAACCTCAAGGACAAATCTAGATATTTTGATTAGGCCAATAGGATGGCAAGTTGCACCATGAGGTTTTCCTCACTTTGGCCTATTTATTCCAAAGGCTTTCATTTGTAAACAAGGCTGAACTTGAGAAGAGAACCAATATATGGTGATATGAGCTTTGGAAGAAATACTTGTGTTATGCTTTTGGATTGCCTCTTGGATGTTCTTGGATGAATGATGAAGGATTGTTGATGGATTCCATGACTTGGTAGAATGTTATAGTGTCTCTTGCTTTGTTGTTGTCTTCTAGTTTTTATTCATGAATACATGTTTCTTTCTTGCTATAGATCAGTAGAGAACAAATTTGAGACATTCCCATGGAGGCACCTCAAATTTCCTGTTTCTTCATAGCTTATTTGTTTTCTTCTTCCTAAGTAACATTAAAGAATTCTTTATTGCTCTTTAATATTTAGGATATTGTTGCTTGTTTCATTCATGGTTTTATACATGCTAAGAAGGACTTACGGTACGCCCTGCTTACCTATGGCTAGCTATAGTTCCATCCTTGAAATTTCTCTTTGATTGATTAGATTATCATTTTGTTTGAACCAAGGAGGCCTAATTTCGATCTAGCCCTTTGCCTAAAACTATGCAAATCTTGTTGTTCAAAGTGCCCAATAACTTGAAGTACTGTGTTTAGGCATTCCGGCATAGTGTTTTGATTGCCTTAAGGTGTTTTCCCCAAAGTACGATAGCCATTTCCCAAAGTTAGAGGTCTTATACTTCTATGCATGGCTTGAATGTTTATTTCCATGTATTGATTAGCTTGTAGTTACATTATGCATGATTAATGGTTTGCCCTACCATGTTTATGTCTGTTATTAAACTAGTTATGCTTGAAATCCTTTGTTGTTCACAAACTTGATGTACATTTACTCCATTTTTCCCAAAGATCCTTTCTACCTTGAATTAAATCGACCCTTCAACAACCTTGTATCACCATCTGATAGCTTTCTTGACCTTTTCGACCCCAGAGCCCAGTTAGTCACAGTCGGTTTTCATCCCCACTCCACGACTTAAAAAACCAAAACAAAAAAAAAACCTACTTCATAACTAGCATAAAATCAAGAACACAATAAGCAAACACACAGATATCCCTTACACAAATAGAGAGAGCCCTCTCTGAGTCCAGGAAGGCTAGGTCCTTGGGCTCCAAAGATTGGTTTGATGTTACACTGTCATTTGGCTTGCCAATCATCCAAATCACGGGACCCTAACATATCTTAAGCCACTTAAGTGACTTTTTGAACCTTATGAGTGTTTATTAAGTTGCTACATGGGCTCCCTCACCCATTTTATTCCTTTTATTAGAATAAAATAAAAATTAATGTTCCAAATACTTTATTGAAAAATTTGGAACATTACAGTCCTCCCCTCCCAAAACTTGCTTGTCCTCAAGCAAGAGCAAGGATGAACTGCAAAAATTCCTCCACTCAAGGCATGGAGTCTGAAATATCCTCATGTAGATCCTCCATCCCCAAGCAATCAACCAAGAAAAATGAGTCACCCTCCAACTAGGCAACTCTTGAAAGTACTCCTCCACCTTGTGCTCATGAGAAATAGGTGGGCTGAATTTCTGAACTTGGTAAGCTTCATAGCCTACCCCACACTGTCCTCTGCTCCACTTATGATAAGTGCGGAGTGAAAGCTGAACTTGGGCTGCAATATTGTTGCCTTCAAGAGGCAAGATGAAGTCTATATCCCAAAGGATCTCTCCTCCAATGCTGCAAATAAAGCTGGCCCAAATCATCTCATATGTGATGAGTTGGAATTCATCATCATATGGTATCCAAAAAATCATATGGTTCACCTCACGGAAGAACACATGGCTGATCATGGTGACCATATCATCTCTCATACTCCCCTTGGAGCATGTGCTGCAAAAAGAATGGAGGTTTTCTCTCCCAAAGGGCACATCCACCCAATGAGTCTCTCCCTCCTCATGATAAATATGGGGCTGTTGTTGATATATGGCTGAAATGAAATGGTCTTTAAAAGAGACCCAAGCCACCCCATCAAACATAAAAACCATGAAGTGCCTCCTCCAAAAATTCAAACTCTCCAAATAGCTCCTTCCACATGAAGGAAAGAGATGAAGTTTGGAAATCATGGGCTTCCCATTGCTTCTCCTGAAACATACAACATGAAAAGTAGGGAGAAACACACTCCCAATGGGAATATTCAATTTATTTCCCCCCTTCAAAACAGTGCTTCCTCTGGACAACGTTCCACTAGCAAAACATGGAAGCATAAACTCATGAGAACAAGGAGGTGAAATATAGTTCCTTGCATGGAACCAACACAGGGTATCATTGGCTTGCCTCAAAATAGAAAGTAACAAGTGTCTTTGCAGCCACTTGTTTTCTGCCACATTCATCCTACAATATGTGATCATGAAAACATACTTTGGTGCTAAAGGTGCACACCGAAATCCATGTGGCTTTCCCCCACAATCCACTGTTAAAATAGCCATCATCTTTGCTGCAATATACCATGAGCATAACAAAACATAGTGTACAAGAAGGAAATATCCTCCTTGATATAATATGCTGCTCATAAGAATAAGAGAGTGCCAAACATAAAGCAAATGATTACCTCTCCCATCATGTACTTCGGTCTTTGAGCTGAAATGGCTCAAGTGAAAACTCTCCCTTACTGCAACATAATAGGCAAGTGGTTGTGCCAACCATCTCATCATCTCTTGGGCTATACATCTAGCCATATGCTGATATACAACCATTAGGATGCCCTCCCAAATGGACTCCTCCATCAATGAAGAATATGCATGAAAATGCATGAAAGAAGAACCCATAAATACTGCATGTAGATCCCTCTTCTTGTGCTTGTGCAACCAAGCCAGGAAAGTCAAAATGTTGTAAGGAGTGCTCTCCTCCATTACTCCTTTATGCTCATCACCTACATGCCTCCAAATTACATTACTTGTGAAGTGGCTTTGAGAACACGCCAACAAGTAATCCAAGCCTTCAAGTGATAGCGTTGTTGGCCTCTGGAGTAGGGCCACTGTCATCTCAAAGCTCCCTTCTTTGACATGAATCTTGCCAAAGACTCCTCCCATCATGTTGCTGCAAATGTAGAGCCCCTCCCATGTAGAATGTGCTGCTTGGGCATCCAAGTTCAAAGAGAAATCCCCTTGCATCATGCTAGTGCCTCCTCTTTCTCCCGCAACATCCAAACAAAATCCAAGCAACAAGAATGTTTGCTGCTCCTCCATACTTCCACCATACCCAATCTGAAATGGGAACATAATGAATGGTAAGAGAAATTCCATCCCATAATGATGCACCCATGCTCTCCTCTTTGTTCATCAAGATCAATAATTGTGAAATTATCCTGGGACCTGTGGGTTATGGATCCACCAAATTTCCGCTGGGCACACTTCATCCATAAGGCTCTGCTCTTTTGGTGTAAGTATCCTGCCACTTGGTACCTCTTTCACAAGAGCTACCATTGTACCAAAACATATTTCTCCTTTTTCATTTCATGGGACATTGAAATGCAATCTCCTTCATGAAAAAATTTCTAAACCCCACCCTCACATGTGATGCATGGCTCATCAATAGTGCATGAGGATGATGAGGGTTTTTTTCCTCAAAATGGCATAGCGTAGTGAAAGCCTCCTACTCTAGACAAATAGTTTTCCATGGTATGGAATGTATTGAACCAACAAGAAATGAAAACTCATGCATACCTTGGTAAAGTTTGGAAGGGTCTTGTGTGAATGCAAGAGTCTCTTCCCAAAATGTGTTGGCTGCCTCAACTGCTGGAGATGAAGGCTACTTCTTCATGATAAATAAAACACTGGTATGTGCCTCTCCATGCTTCTACTCTATTTCTCTGTGAGAATAGGAAGTGCATGGTCCTTCCTCTTCTCCTTCTTCTATTTCCTCAACCTCCTTGGAGAGGTTCTTGCTGGACCCAAAAACTGATGAGATCAATCTCATCCTCTGCATCATCTTGACCTCTTCTTCTCTAAAATTAGAACTTCACAGTGTTGTGGAGGTAAATCCCCTCTGCGGACAGAGGCAATCCCTATTAGCCCAAATCGGGTCTAGCAACAATCGTTCACGCTATAGTGTAGGTTCCTAATTGCAAACAAACGAAATAGCGATGAAGGCTTACCCGGAATCCAATGTTGTTGCTTGTAGAAGAGGTAGAGCGCTCCCGTTCCTTAGCTTTGGTAGATCACGATCCCCATGATCTCCATGATAGGACACCTGCATTCGCGAGAAACAAAACAAACGCAAGCGTAAAATCCAGTAGATGCAACTATATGTCAGTCAGAAATGACATAACTCATCATCATAAACAACAACAAGAGTGGAACCATAACCAATAGTCGTTTATTATTAATCAATCAAAGGAAGAATACAACCATAGTTTTGACGCTGAATTCTCCTTCGGCGGGTCGCCAGCAGAACACGTCTCGAAAAGCCTGTCAAGGATGGGACAAACCTCTCTCTTCGGATCTTGACAATAGTCTCCTTGCTTGGATTTGGCCTTAAGGGAATTATGGAGGCTCTTGCAGCATAAGGATCTTGGGAATTTGGGAACTTGAAGACTAGCTTGCAATGGAGATGGGCAAGCTTTTATAGATGGAGGAAGGGGAGTTGGGATCCCTATAATCATGGGATTGGCCCTATCCTCAAGGAATCTTCCATGAGAGGTGGCAAACCACTTCCTCTACATGGAAATCTGGAGCCAAACCTCCCAACTCAAGATAGATACCAGTTCATGAATTGGTTAGGATGAAACTTCCGCCATTTATTTTTAAAAAACACTCCTTAAATTGGTTGGCGCGAGTGCGACTCTGGGACAAAGCGCCAATTGGCGCGACCTCTTTGAAGGATTTTCCCCATTGGTGCGGGTACTGAATTGTCTGCCCGCGCCAATGCAAAAAGGGCCATTTTTAGGGTTTTTCACAAGGAGATGTCTTCAGGGCAATGAAAGCTCTTGTTCAGAGGGATGTCATGAAAGTGATTTCAAGCCATGTTACTGCTCACAGGTCATGAAATGAGCCCTCCAATGTGTGGGATGGGGATTGTAGGGACGGTGACAAATTACTGTGTAACATATGCCCCCTAAAGCATGAGGCCCGAGAGAGAGGGGGAGGGGTGAAATGCTTTACGAGAACGTGTCCAACTAAAAACTCTGGTGTCGGAAAACCTGCATGGAGAAGTACAACTGATATATTAGATACATGATATATATGTGGTATGGGCGTAGCCATCCATAACAGAGGATACAATAATCTAGATCCAAGGCATGGGCGCAGCCATCCAGTGAGGATCGATAAATAGACTCAGGTATGGTCGCAGTCATCCAATAAGTGAGTCATGTAACCAATCATAATAATCCACAAAATCGCAGCCTGGATTACAACAGACACAATCCAGGGTCTTGCGCTCCATCTCGACCCGAACACAATACAAGTCCAAGCATGTGAATAAATGGGCTGAAGTCGAACATGCGAGAACATCGTCTGATTACCAGCCAATGATGAAAGCTGTTAACAGACGCGAGAGGTACCACCATTAATGACAATGGTCCTCAAGGTACTACAGGTACAGTCTACGGCATGTGAATCAATGAGCTGGCGTCGAACACCCGTAGAATCACTCGATCAGAGGCCAATGATGAAAACCTCGCGTCGAATGCGAAGAACCTGCCATTGAGGCATGCAGGCTCCAAGGTACCAGAAGGGAGTCTCTAGATCAACTTCCTGGATAATGAGCTGAAGTCGACAGGAAGTGACCTTGATCGAAGGTGGGCCATAATGTTTCCCACATCATCGACACGAGACAGAGGAACATAATGTTTTTGTGAATTAGGATCAGATGAGAATCAGAGGAAGGTTGGTACTTGCAAAGGTCAACTTCTCTTGAACATATAAACGGCACGACAGTGAGTTTGGCAGTATTTGAAATCAAGAGATCAGAGGTCATAGTGACGAGGCAAAGAGCAGATGAGAGGTCAAAAAGGATCACCCAAACCCACGGAGGCAAGTGAAAACGAGATGAAATGTCCCCAACCCGACACGAATGCAGACAAGTGCCATGTTCAAGAGCGACATACTGCCGACACGACAATGATGCTGGTTCCATTTTTTCCCCGCCATTTCTGGCGAGTACCCCAATTATTTTTTATAACAATCTTGAAGGGGATAGCATATGCTTGTGATATAAGTCCATCCTAGTACGTTTAACGAGCCCTAGGAAGGAGAGACTCGAGTAGCGTCATTATGACTGAATCCGATGTCATCAGGGTTTAACGAGTCTGACAAAGGAAGAACTCAGCGTCTTTTCTTGTTTAGAGAGTTTGAAAAGACAGCTGAAAAGTAAACTCCAATGGTCCCTTTTCGTAAATAGTTCCTCAGATCCGAAAAGGTAGAAAACTATGTATGAGAAACCTCCTAGTCACGATAGGCTAGGGTATTCCTTTTTCGTAAGTAATCTGTCCCAGCCCGAAAAAGGGGTAAACATATACTGGGTAGATTTCGTTTCGCAACCACTTTAACGAGATCGAAACGACAAGGGCCTCGGCAATCTTTTCATGTTTAGAGAGTCAGAAAAGAGTTGAAAGATGACTCCAAAATGACTCTTTCGTGTTTTTACCGAGTCTGAAAAAAGTATAAAATACAACTCGTTTCACCGTTTAAGTCGCGTAAAAAACCTGTTGCTGCACACAAAGGCAAGTGTAAAATCCATTTTCGACAAAATATATTAAAATATTAATAAAAAATGACTTTTAAAACCTAATGAGATTTCAAAAAGTTATAAATAAGTCTCAAATGGTAAAAACAAAATTACTTTTACTATTTACCTCATAGGAGAGCAACAGTGGTCTGTTTGTGTGCGAACTTCTGACGGCAATTGCAACTGATCCGGGCTACCATTCAGATTCCCGTTCGTTCCAGGTAAGAGGCATTTCCCCGTACTCCATTTTAATCCATTTTTTATAGTTTTCCATTTCTCATTAGACTTCTGTGGAGAATTTTTTAAAATTTTAGGGCTTCGCCCATTGGCGCGGGTATCGGGCACGGACCCGCGCCAATGGCCTTTTGCATACAAAGGGCCCGCGCCAACTGGCGCGACTGTTAAGAAAACAACCGCGCCAATGGCACAGTGCGGTTTCCCGTTTCAGATTTCCAAACAGCTAGTGATTTACATGAAATTTAGGCATAACAGAGATCTAATCAAGGGTTTTTTGACCATGTTGATGCAGCAACCAAGCAAAATGGCTATCGAATGGAAAGAGAGGGAGCATGGGGAAGAGGATGAACAGGCTATGGAGAATGAAACTTGTATGAACACCCTCAAGAACTGTGGGCTTAAAAACTTCTTCCTAACACCTTGCTTACGAGCTCAACCGGAGCTCCTGCAATACTTGATCAGCATATGGGATGAAAACGAACAAGTGTTCAAGTTGCGAGACCAAGTATTATAACTTGAGGTTTCTGTCGTATATTTCATAACCGGACTGTCGCGCAGAGGTCCAGTACCCGTCTTGACAGGCAGCAGACCATCTGGAGAGAAGATGGAGCAGGTGATGGCAAGAGTGTGCCGAGGGGCACGACTGGGATCAGGAAGCAGCAAGGTAGATATCCATACTATCCCCGATCTAGCACTTAAAGTGGTGCTACATACCATCACGCGGGCTGCGGGGTCGTAGGCACCGCACGAGGCGACCAAGGCCCAACTCCTCCTAGCTGCTGAGTGTATGAATCCAACACTATTTGATTGGGCTACTGTAGTGACAACAAATATGAAAAGACAACTCACAAAGTGTAAGCAGGCCAAAATAAAACAGTTTGGCTACGGTTCCATCTTGGTATCGTTCATCCTGGAACGACTACCTATCTTTCAGGGCCAAGGGGCCATAATAGTTGAGCCAGTACCACGAGAGCCGAGGATGGCTCGCTGGGCAGCACTGATGCCCAGATCAGGAGGAGGCCAACAGATGTCTTGGAGGCCGGATTTTTTTGGGTGGTTATGGTGTCAGTTGATTGTGGTCAAGGATTGGCCATATGCAGGGACCGATTTCACTGGAGACCCAGATCGTCCACTCCCGGAGGGAGATGACTGAGACGAGGAGTTGGGTATGATCTCTCTTTTTTATTTTTATGTTTTATGATTTTGGTAATACATGCCCATCCTAACAACAGTTTTATGTGTATGCAGATGTCGGCCCAGAAAGACCTACCAGTATGTCTCCTATTTCACGGAGAACTCATCCCGCAACTGACCCTCAGGCGGAGGGTGCCGAGGGAGAAGAGTTGGTCTAGAACCTCGAGGGGATCGCCTGGGGAATTCCAGACTATGCCTGGCTGGCAGATGTTCCACTAGCATACCAGAGACATACGGTGGGAGTGCCTAGTCACCTCCACCATCTTCTGAGATGCTTAGTGCGTGCGGTAATTTGTTATCATGAGCACCACGCAGATTAGACACCTAGGGCTCATTTCATGCATATTTTTTGAGAGACATGTCGTCTCTGGATGTATTAAGACGAACATGTATATTTTTTGATTTTATGCGACGCATATTATGTAAACATTTTGATATCTATATATATACATATCTATTTCTGGATAGATCTTTCTTTTTACATGTGATGTTGTTTTACAAATTGCGCAAATGTCTATCTAGAACCAAATTAGCTACTGCATCCGTTAATGTATTCATATGTCTGGGTATGTGTTGATATGTAATATAGTCAAAATTCCTTTCCAGTAAACGAATACGCAGATACAGACATAAAATGGATGGGTTTCTGACTGAATAATGACTGTTAAGTTGCGATACTACAAGTTGTGAGTCTAGATACACAAGTAATTCACGGATACCAAGGTTTACAGCCTAAATTAATAATTCTAACACAACACTATATTCCGCGATGTTATTTGTAGCACGTCCCAAACACACACCTTGCAGGTTAACCAACTCACCAGCATGATCGTAGATTACCCAAGCTGCCGAAGACAGATTCCTGGTACTACGGGAGGCACCATCCGCGAAACCAACAAATAGATTGATGGACATTTTCACAATCAGGAAGACCCGATCAGCAGAAAGATGTTTGCATCGCACACCACACCACACATGCACACAAATGAAAATACACACCTATGTACACACACCACACCAAAAATCACTTCAAGTGTAGTATTTTTTGAGGTACAACCCATTTCTGGGCTGTGCCAACAGAACTCCTTCATAATCAATGAGCTCATAAACCCCATTTTTCAAAACACGTTTTACTATGTAGGGCCCATGCCACATAGTTTGGAACTTACCGGCCCCAAGCTTGTCATGCGCTTGATCGTATAGGAGGACGAGGTCCCCTTTGACAAAGGAACGTGGAGAAACTGATTGATCAAAATGAGCTTTGACCCGCTTCTTTTGTGCTTCAATGACTAAAGCAGCCAAACTGAGGGTTTTGTTTAACCGTTCCAAATAAAAAAGACGCTCTTCCTCAGGAGAAGTGTCAGGCAAAAGTTCCACAACTAACTTCAAAGAAGGAATTTCGCATTCAACCGAAAGAGTTGCTTCCAAACCGTACACTAATTGGAAAGGTGTGATTCCAGTTGCATTCTTTGTTGACGTCCGGTAGGCCCAAAGAGCTGAAAACAGTTGGAGATTCCAATTGGATTTATCAATACCAACTGTCCATTGAAGCATTGTGACCAAAACCTTGTTCACAGCCTCAACTTGGCCATTTTCCTAGGGGTAATATGGCGTTGAGCTATCGTGGCGTAAGCCCAATCTTGATGTCAGCTCGGCCATCATGTAATCTCGAAAGTGAGTACCATGGTCGGTAAAAATGGCCTGAGGGACCCCGAAACGTGCAATAATATGGTTGAAGATAAATTGGGTAGCTGTCTTACCGTCGGCAGCTAGTGTAGGCATCGCTTCGGCCCACTTCGTAAAATAGTCTACGGAGAAAATTATATATGCATGCCCCCCGGCCGAATGAGGGTTACATGTCATAAAATCTATGCCCCATTTCGCAAAAGGGCCGACGGTAATAACAAGATGCAAAGGGAGAGGCAGCGTGCGCATCTTGCACTGAAAGACCTGGCACGTGTGACATTTACGGACTGCGACGATACAGTCTTTGAATATTGACGGCCAGAAGTAACCTTCTCGCAGAATTTTCTGGGCAGTGGCATATCCGAACATATGACCACCACAGGCGCCACTGTGGCAGTCATTTAGGACCTTTTCAGCCTCTTCCAGGGTGAGGCACCGGCGGAGCACCGAATCTACTCCAACGCGGTATAAAGTATCTCCTACTATACGGTAGGGTTGAGACTGATGCCGAATCCGATGTCGGCCATCTTTAGTCAACTGAGACCAAAACGTCAAGGTCTGAAGATACACAATAATATCACCGTACCATGGGTCGCGAGTGCTGATAAGGAAAAGAGTTTCGTCCGAGATATGATCCTCGGAAGGAGATGGGGTGGAGTCCGTCGGGAGCGAGCAAATAAGATCCGCAAAAACCAGTGATTTGGTCGACTTAGCAGTGGTGAACTCTAAGTCGAAGTCCTGAAGGATAACAGAGTATTTGCCCCCAAGTAATTGTCGATAAAGAATATATGTCATGGGGTTGCAATCCGAAACCATGGTTGTTGTGCGCAATAGGATGTAATGGCGAAAGCGCTGCACAACGTGTACTGCAGCTAACATTAGCTTCTCGACGTAAGCATAACGTGTTTCTGTGTCGAGAAGGTTCCGTGACAGATAATAAGCGACATGTTCATTTCCATCATCATCATCCTGCACCAGAACCATAGCTATGGTGCTAAACGTGGCGGCGAGATACAAAGTGAAATCACGGTGATAGTTAGGAGGACAAAGCAAAGGAGCATTAACGAGTAACATCTTAAGCTTCTCAAAGGATTGTTGAGCAATTTCATCCCAGTGGAAGGGAACGTTCTGCTTTAAGAGACGCGTGAATCCTTTGGCCACCTCCGTGTAGTTTGGGATAAAGCATCGAAGGAAGTTATCTTTTCCTTGCAGACTCTGCAACTGATATAACGAGGAGGGTGATGGGAGATTAATGATAGCCTCGACCTTTAAAGGGTCAAGGCGATTTCCGTCTTTGGAGACTATGAATTCCAAAAGACGTCCAGAATCCACGCAAAAAACGCATTTATGAGGATTAAGCCTAATATTGTAGCGCCTACAGCGAAGGAAAATCTGGCGGAGGTGTTCAGGGTGGTCCTCTCACCTAGCTGAGTGAGCTGGCAAGTCGTCCAGATAAGGCTGAACGATATGGCGTATGTCGTGGAAAGCATAAGACATCGCACGCTGGAAAGTGGCTCTAGCGTTCTTCAAGCCGAACGGGAGCTTTTTATAAGCGAAAGTACCCCATGGATAGATGAATGCAGTCTTGTGTTGATCTGTAGGTAGAATGTTTATCTGATTGTACCTAGAGAAGCCGTCCATTAAGGAATAAATCTCACTCCCAGCACATTCGTCGATGATTTTGTCTATGAAAGGAGTGGGATAGTTGTCTTTAGGATAGGCGTGATTAATATCGCGATAATCAACACAGACTCTGATAGTCCCCTACTTCTTATCTATAGGGACAATGTTGGAGACCCATTCTGTGAGGGGAATTGGGTAAATAAAGTTCGCGTTCAGAAGTTTTTCAACTTCTGCTTTGATGGCAGCAGCTTTGCAAGGGTGCACCGGGCGTAGGCGTTGGCGCACGGGTTTCACACCAGGATAGGTAGGAATCTCGTGCACTACTATGCTGGGATCAACCCCGGGCATTTCCTCATAGGACCAAGCGAACACGTCTCTGAATTCTTGAAAAAGATCGGTATAGACTCGTATCTCATCAGGAGAACAAGTCACTCCCACGTGTATATTCTCAACTATCCCCAGTTTAATGAAGATGTCGATTGGAATGGTTTGAGTGATGTTGCTCAGGTTTCCCTCTGAAAGCACCTCATGTGTCAATACGGGCGTCTGGAGAGGTGGAGTGGGAACCTGAGATGAAAACGCTCTAGACAATCTGACATTGCCCCCAAGCTAGGCATGAACAAGGAACGATGATGTCCATCGTTCCAAGGCAGCTCCTTAAGAGACATTGTTTCTACAATGGCTTCATCAGAAGGGAAAATCTCTTTAAGAGGATCAAGCGAGTCGGCCACGCCGAGCCAGGGGGATTGAGAGTAGATGTCTAAAGCCATGCTCAAAGGAGCATGCTGAGGAGGGGGAGGATCAGATGCGGCGACGATTTCACAGTAGTTAATCTCTACTGGAGTTAAGGGCATCGATTCTCCAAACTTAGTCACCTGCTCAGGTGTAGGGATGAGCCATGGGTCGTCGGACCTAGAGATCATGTTAACTTGAGCGGTGTGCGGTGGTGGTGCGGGAAAAATACCCATGAGGACGGGGTCTTTGAAGAGACCGGGCCCTACACTATCAGGGGGATTTGGGATCTGATCCACGTACGGAACGTTGTTCTCGGAGGTGGAGGTGAAGAAAGACAACTGATCCACTGTAACGATTTTGCCCTCGTGAGGGAACTTAATAAGTCGAAAGAGGGTGGACGGCACGCATAACATGGCATGAGTCCAGCTGCGGCCGAGAAGTATATTGTAGTTAAGCTTGGCGTCAACCACTTCTACTTCTACGTTGACTGTCTTCCCCTGTAAAGTAATCGCTAGACTCTCGAGAACACCCAGGGGTTTGGATTCCCGACCATCGAATGCCTCTAGGGCATTGGGAGACGATGAAAGGGCCGGAGAGCCAATGGCCTTCCAGCAAGCGGACGACATGACACAGGTAGAAGCACCTTCATCCACAACGGCCCTATGGATGTTAAGACCGTTGATCCCGACTTGAATAACAAGAGCGATCTGATGTGGAAGTCGAGGGGTGAAATTTTCTAAGTCAAAGGTGAGAAGACTAGAATCGGCGGGATCGATTCCACCGATTGCAGATAATAAATTTTTCCATTGCGAAGGACAACTTTGAAGAACTTCCAATGCAGACATTGCAGAAGGCGCCTGTGCCAGATCCTCAACAATACTGTAGTGCTGAGCGGCACGGGCATTCGGATTGTAGGAAGACTTTCGTAGAACACCTTTAGAAGGTGGCCTCACAATAGGTTCAGCAGTAGGCTTCTCATTTTCCAACGAACCGGAGACGGGTGGGGGAGGTGGACCATCCGCAACTGCCTTCCCCGGTGCCTGACGCGATTCGTTGTAATCCTTCGAACGCGTAGCAATAGAGATAGGTGCAGCACCATTCATCATAAAGACCTGGGACCCAAATGGTGCATATGGTGAAGGCTGTTCAACCATCTGGGTCTGTTGAGACGGGAACGGTTCTTTAAGAACTGTCGAAGTCCCTTTGGAGCCTTTTAGAAGTTGACTAACTTTAGATCGTCGTGGACAATCTTTTGTATAGTGATCTCCTTCACAAATGAGGCAGGGGTACTTCGGTTTGCGTTGGGAACCGTCCTCGGTATGAGGTTTGGACTCTGGCTTTGGGGCGTCGGATTTAGATTTTCCTTTGCCCTTCTTTTACCCTTTGGAGGCTTTCTCTGTAGGATTGGCCTGAACGGCATTAACCTTCGCAGTTTTGCCATAATTGGTAGGGGCGGGAGGAGCAGAATTATTGGATGAGTTGGACTTCTGCTTCCCATTCGAAGATTTCTTCGAATTCTGAGACATGGAACCAATAACACCATCCACCGCTGGGGTAGGTGGAGCTTTAGAGGTTCCGGACCGTGGAGCATCAGGAAAAATATCATACAGCGTGCCGGACTGTGAGTATACCAGATCCAGATATTGAGCACGCGCTATGGCTTGTTCTTCAGTCACACACGCTCCCATAGCAATATCTTGGGCGATTTTGTTAACGAAGGAGGTGGTGAACCAATGTGTTAGTATCTGATCAGGTATATGAAACTTGATCAGTCTACGATGACGTCGCCACTCATGAATGTGATCAGAAATGTGGGTGGCTTTGTCCTGCTTCAAAGAATTCAGGAGGTGGGTCCCGGCTTCGTAACGAACCGGTAACTGAAAGTGAGTCAGAAAAGCCATGGCTAACGTATTGAAATCTTGAAAGATGCCACGGGGTAATTCAATATACCACTTAGCTACAGCGCCAGTCAAAGTGCGCTGGAAGAGGCGTAGATGAACTGAATCATCCACCCAAGAGTTGGACGAACACCAAAGATGGTAAGTCATCACATGAGCTTGGGGGTCCTCCCCAGCTTTACCCTCAAACTTGGGGCAATCACCGGGCACCTTGGTAGGAACCGGAGGCCAATAAGGATTGTGCAAAATCGGATCATTGGTTAATTTCGAAACATCTGGTAACTCCAGGGTAGCCAGAAACGACAATGGCAGATTGGATGACATACCTGGCCCTGGATAAGGACCAGTACCTGTACTCCATGCTGGTTGGGAATATCCTTGCCCCCATGGGTTCTGTCCAGCAGGATTCTGACCGTAGGGGGTATAGGTGGTACAACCAGCCTGATTCGGTTGTTGGTAACCAGTGTACGGGGGTTGATAACCAGAGTATGGACCCTAATTATGAGTCGGCCCTGTGTAAGCAGCATTTGGATTTGGCTGCTGAGTATAGGTATAGCCGGGTTGTTGAGGACGATAGTTAGAACCTTGGGGCTGGCTATAATTCGGTCGGTATTGACCATGAGAATAGTAGCCGCCTTGAGGTTGAGTGGGCTGCTGATAGGTGGGGCCCTGCTGAGCCTGATAATTAGGGTGCAACGGTGGATTTGGTTGTGGCGCTGAATAAGTCGGCTGTTGGGCAGGGTTGATAGGATGTGCATGCTAGCCTGGTTGAGCAGGTTGACCTGGCTGAGCGGGCTGCCCTGGGTTAACAGGTTGACCCGGGTGAACAAGTTGTGCCGCTTGCGTAGGTTGACTTGGCTGTTGAGAAGCACCAGGTTGTACCGGATGAACCGGTTGGCCTGGGGGAGGTACACCAGGTTGTGCCGAATAGACCGGTTGGCTTGGTGGAGGTATGGAGCCAGGTGGTGGCTGGTAACCGGTTTGACCTGCAGCAGGACCATAGGATGGTCCAGGCTGGTGTGCAATGTTTGGATTAATAGGATACTGAGGTTGCATGGGTTGGGAAGGTTGGACTTGCCCCCCAGGACCATATACCAGCCCCGGTTGGTACCCCGACTGAGGCTGCACAGGTTGACCGGAAGGGTTGTAATACTGTCCTTGGGGACTGTACGATGGCCCTTGCTGGCCTGCAGGATAGCCTTGTAAAGGCTGCCCCTGCAGGTCATAAGGATAGCCAGGCTGGCCCGAAGTTTGGCCTTGAAAAGGTTGCCCTTGCGGGTTATAAGGATGTCCAGCCTGGTTATAGGGTAAACCTTGAGCATGAAGGTGAGCCTCTGGAGCGGGTAAACGTAAAATATCCCTGTGATCATCATACTGATATGGAAAAGCATACACGGGCATACCATCCTGTGCATATTGTAAAAAATACAGGCGGTTGGGATCTTGAGAGGTTTGTCCAACCTCGGGGTTCGGCTGTTGTAGGGACAACCGATACTCCTCAGGAGAGATGTTCTCCAGCATAGCAGTCACTATATAGACGTCTTTAGGAGGCGGCACAGCCCTCGCGGAGGGTGCCATGACAGCGGGTGCAGATGCGGCCACACAGATAGTGGGCCGAATGGGTACAGAAGTGACTTGAGGGGATGACGTGACGGGTGTCTGAGGAGACATCCCCAATGAAGGAACCACCGGCCTTGTAGAAGGAGCTGATACCCCCATAGAGGCAGTGGCGGTGATAATTTGACCCAAGGATCTATACCCTGCTGGTAATGAGGGATCGGGTGACGACATAATAGCTGGTTCAGGGTTGTCTCCTGGAAATAATCTCCGAGGAAAGAGCTGGTAGTCTTCTCCAGACGTTGGGATTTCCTCGCTGGATTCACTCATGTTTGAACCTACCGCTAGATCTCGTAATAGACGGCGAGGACTAGGAGGAATAACAACAGCTATAAAAGGCGAACCCGATGTAAGAGAAGGGAAATCTTCCCCTACTCCCAATCCAAACCAAGGGTCGGAAAAGGGCCAATTGATCTCAACTGGTCCTCCAAAGGGCTGCTCGAACAGAACCGGTCCCCCGTTGGGAAACTCAGAAACAATGGGCTGCTGTGGTTCAGCAGAGGATTGGGAAACCTCTGATGAATCATCCGTATATGGACTACTAGTAGACGAAACAGAAGGTTCCGCCACTGTGGTAGTAATGACAAGAGAAAAAGATCAAACACACACACGGGCTGAAAAAGAGTCAAGACACACAATCAAACGGCCAACAAGCAGAATCTAACAGGGCGTGTGATCGCGGGTGTTTTGTTTTACCACATTGAAACTTAGAAACTTTACCATTTCATGTTTTAAGAGTCTAGAAATGGCTGAAAGGTGACTCTATCTCTTTCAGTTTTGAAGCAAGCGTGAAAGAACAAGCGCTTGGTGATCCTTTCAAATTTAAAGAGTCAGAAAAGACCAAATGACTACTCGGGAATACTAGGCAAAGGGTGTACCAAATAACCGTGAACTGCAATATACACCTTGGTTTCAAAATGAAAGAGAAATCAACCAAGGACTTAACGTACATGCAGGCAATCTCCCCGAATGCTGTGTCCGGTGTATCACGGGTATAGGGCGGCAGACTCGGCTTCCTGTGGATAAAGGATAGAAACCTAGTGGGGTCTCCCTTTATATACGCGACGGTACGGGGAGCACAAGTCCGTACTAGCGCTGTCTAAAGCCAAGAGGCGAACGATAGCTACTAGGTTTAAAGACGTCGGAACACGTCTCTAGCCTAGACCTCTAAATGTGTTTCGTTAGATTTCAATGCTGCCTTAGTGTAAATTGAGTAAATTTTAAAGTTTATCTTCAATTACATTTCAGTTTTCAGGCCCTAGCGAATGTAATGTCTCAAAATCTCCTAAATGCACTCTATATGCCACAGTATATCATTTCATTCGATGAAAGCTATTTATGAGAGAGTTGAGAGCTTTTCACACAATAGCGAAATGAACAGAAAACAACCAATGATGTCTCTAATGCAGCTAATGAAAACTAAAAAGCTTTTCGTTCAAAGTTACCAATCACTAATAACGCTGAAAAGATCTAATTCACATTAACTAATGAAAAGCAAAAGATATTTTTTTTTTAATATTTTCAATATTTCAGAGCAAGGTGCGCTAAAAAATTAAAACTAATGCAAGAGCAATTTGAGAAATGATGACAAGAGAGCAAAAACAATCAAATTTCACTCAATGCAAACATATAATTAGACCTCAAATCAACAAAAAGTCCCTCAAAATGAAAAGAATCCCAAAGACTCCAAATGAGCCGTGTAATCTAGGCCCAAAACAAGACAAGGCAGAATTCGAATGAAGAAGGAAACAATCACTCAAACAACGCAATGCGACAATAGAAAACCACCAAACGAATGCAAAGAAGCGATCACAAGGTTGACTGAACCGATAGAAACCGAAAACTCCCAAGGGAGGCTCGACACACAATAACACCTAGATGACCTAGGGCTAGAATGAAAAATTGATAGAAATGGGAAAACAACCAAAGGATGTAGGTAACAGTCAGTCAATCAAGGATCCAAAAAACTCAAGAAGTGGAAAAATCAAGACCAAACACACAGATCAGGCTCAGGAATCTCAGAACTGAGCAAACCCTAGTACCTCACAAGATTGGGGCAACTGTGAGGCTGAAACTAGAACCAGAGACGAATTGGCGCGGGTAATACACAAGCAATCTGCGCCAATGGGCGCGAATGTCAAGCTAAAAAGCGCGCCAGTCGAGTTTCCCAGTCAAAAATAAAAAAGAGCAATCCAACAAGCAGACCAATGATGACCAAGCTATCAAAAACCCAAATTCACAGAAAGAACCAGCCCAAAAGAGCTGATCAAGCAAGGAGGATCAAGAATCGACCGAAAAGACAAGACGATGCTCCAAGTGTTCAGTTTACAAACTAAACCGGAGATTGACTGAAGCAACTTTGATCTACTTCGCAATTGCAGAGCAAAAGCGTTTTGAAGGCTATCTGGCTAACTTCAGGCTCCGTCTATAGTTTACAAAGCAGAACAACAACAAGCTAACGATCCCCAGTGGAGTCGCCAATTTTTTGTGGAGGTAAATCCCATCTACAGACAGAGGCGATCCCTACTAGCCCAGACCGGGTCTAGCAACAATCGTTCACGCTATAGTGCAGGTTCCTAATTGCAAATAAACCAACTAGCGATGAAGGCTTACCTGGAATCTAACGCTGTCGCTTGTAGAGAAAGTAGCGCTCCACTCCTTAGCTCTAGCAGATCACAATCCTCACGATTTCCATGATAGGACACCTGCACACGCGAGAAACAAAACAAACGCAAGCGTAAAATCCAGTAGATGCAACTATATGTTAGTCAGAAAGGACATAACTCATCATCATAAACAACAACAAGAGTGGAACCATAACCAATAGTCGTTTATTATTAATCAATCAAAGGAAGAATACAACCATAGTTCTGACGCTGAATTCTCCTTCGGAGGGTCGCCAGCAGAACACGTCTCGAAAAGCCTGTCAAGGATGGGACAAACCTCTCTCTTTGGATCTTGACAATAGTCTCCTTGCTTGGATTTGGCCTTAAGGGAATTATGGAGGCTCTTGCAACATAAGGCTCTTGGGAATTTGGGAACTTGAAGACTAGCTTGCAAAGGAGATGAGCAAGCTTTTATAGATGGAGGAAGGGGAGTTGGGATCCCTATAATCATGGGATTGGCCCTATCATCAAGGAAGCTTCCATGAGAGGTGGCAAACCACTTCCTCTCTATGGAGATCCGTAGCCAAACCTCCCAACTCAAGATAGATACCAGTTCATGAATTGGTTAGGATGAAACTTCTGCCATTTATTTTTAAAAAAACTCCTTAAATTGGTTGGCGCGAGTGCGACTCTGGGACAAAGCGCCAATTGGCGTGACCTCTTTGAAGGATTTTCCCCATTAGCACGGGTACTGAACTGTCTACCTGTGCCAATGCAAAAAGGTCCATTTTTAGGGTTTTTCACAAGGAGATGTCTTCAGGGCAATGAAAGCTCTTGTTCGGAGGGATGTCATGAAAGTGATTTCAATTCATGTCACTGCTCACAGGTCATGGAATGAGCCCTCCAATGTGCGGGACGGGGATTGCAAGGATAGTGAAAAATTACTGTGTAACAACGGGTTGAGCCAAGTTCGAAGCTCTGATACCACTGTAATATTCCAAATCTGGAATTTTCTACTCCATCGGGAATATCTTAAGATATTCCAAGATTCCAACTCTAGGAGTATTAACAATCAACACTGAACTATTTTAGAGATTGACTGTAGGAGCATTTACTAGACATATCACCTTCACAAGGAAGGATGAGATCCAGAGGCTACCTAGCCCACTAGCAGACTCTGCCAATAGAACTTGTCAAAAGCTAGTATTTCCCTTCAAGGAATTTCTTCAACAGGGTCCATGAGGATGTTGTATAAGGAATCCCATGTGAAAATAAAGCCATCCAGCGTTGGGATGCCTTAGAATATATCTGATACAAACTCCCTGCAGAATATAATCCCAAAGAAATAACCCTAAGTGGGTTATTCAAATCTCCCACCAACAAGTATACCGAAATAATGCTTAATGAGAGAATCTTCAGCAGTATTAAAACTTCAATATGTAACAGCAGTGAAATAATGCCTCATGTAATGTAAGAAGAGTGAAAATCTGATACATAAGTTGTAGCAGCAAATAGAATACAAATTCTTTGAGAAAAATGCCTCTCAAGGTGAGCTTAAATCAGCCTCAAGGGGAAATGTACATAAAACAAGAGAACACACTGCTACATAACCCAACAACTCAATGACTGCGCAGTCTATGAGGGAAAATGACTGCAAACTAATACATATGAGATTATATAACAATATGTGCTCAAATAAAGATGGGGGAGCAAGATCTCAACCCCATAAAACATTATTACAACAATCCTCCAAGGGATTGGCTAAAATACATAAAACAGGAAAATGCCGAAGTTGCAGTGTAGCTGCTGCAACTCAAATATAATACAACATAGGAGAAGGAAATAGATGCTGCAATAAACAATGATACCTCCTCCAATGATCTCCAAAGTGAAGGGGCTGATCCCCTTACTAAATATTGCACTCTCTAGTGCACAAAATGAACCCTTGTGCATGCCACCTCTGAAGATAACGCTGTAAAGGAAGGAGACTATGATGGGCATGAGAGAAAACATGTGGCCCAATGCCAAAATCTGCAATAGAAGCTCCAGGATCTCCTTTTATGATCTTCTAGAGAAAGAGATGGCTCCTCCTCTACAAAACAAGCTCCGGAAATGAGATGATGAAGGTCCCTCACTGCAACACCAACAACTCCAACATTTCTTCTTTGCAAAGACACTGTCTGCCAGGGCTACTAACTTAAGTCACTTAAGTGACTTTTTTCACCTTAGGAGTGTTTATTAAGTTGCTACATGGGATCCCTCACCCATTTTATTCCTTTTATTAGAATAAAAGAAAAATTAATGTTCCAAATACTTTATTGAAAAATTTTGAACATTACATTCAACCTCAAGCTTTGACTCATGAATAAAAGGGGTCAATTTGAATTTGAATCTTAAATTACTTATGACTCCCAAGGGATCATATTTCCATTTGAAACTGCTACTGAATTTGAAATATTGTAAATACTTGTTTTCTTGCTGACCAACATTCCTATTATTGCAAATAAAAGGCCCTAGCTCATTCTTGACCTTGAATTGAGTTTTCTTCTTTGCTGAAAGGAAGTTGAATTCATCTGAGTTCAGGATTTTTCTGATGTATTCTAATGCAGATAACCTCATTGGGAGGTATTTGGGAAGTTTGTATGGAGTTAGCCGGCTTCCATACACCCTAGTTTTTGTATGATTCTGGTATAAATACCAGTCTCTTGTTTTACTTTGATCTGACAATTGTAACACCTTATTTCTCTCTTCACTGACTCTAGGTTGAATGCTACTACTTAGCATATTAACAATTGGAAAAAAAAATGAATCAATGAAGTCTTTATAGCTGAATTATGTGTAATCCTTTCTGATCAAGGATGTCCAAAAGACAAAAAATTGGGGGTTACCCTTTGTGTCCAATTTTTGGAGGCTAATTGAAAACCTTTCTGATTGGAAATATAGAAACAAATGGAACAAAATTGAGGAGTATTTAGATACTCCTTCCTCTGGTAACTTGATCAACTAATAATGGATTACATCTGCTAGATATTGGGCAAAATTAAAGGTTGAAGCAGGAGGCTGAACTAGGAAAAATATTGATATGAAGCCAAGGATGGGTGCATCTACACGTTCATCAGTAAAATACCTTAAAGTAAATGATAACATTATAAAACTCTTCCTGGTTCTCTATGAAAATATAGAATCTAAATATGGAGGATTACTTTTTGGGGTTTCTATTGATGGAGGAAGGAAAGTTTGGAATATTTGGAATCTTTTGGGAGAGTCCAGCTTCAGATATAGTTGAGTAAGGGTTTCAATTGATAATGGTACTTTAACAGGTTTTGGTTGGATCTATAACATCTGATTTGTGGATTTTGCAGTGATTGTGAATAAAATATCTTGGCTTGGGGTTACTAGATCTCTTTCATTGGGAAAATAATTTATCTGGTAGAGTATAATGAGATTTGGAAACTAAAAGGTCTGTGGGAAGATGTATTTAGGAAATTTTGAATCCCACAGATGGATATCATCTGTCTAGTCAATGAATTTGTCATGGCTCTAGCAGTGGAGCTCTAAAAGGTTAAAATCAGTGACTGTATCACTGATTTTGAAGTCCTTATCAGCAAGAGGGGCATGGTCAACATCTACCACAGGTGGTTACAAAGGGTTAACAAATATAATGCTTTGGGAGGACATTAATTCATTTAATTGATCAATTATTGTGCTTAATTAATGGTTTCTGGTGCTTATGATTACCTCGAAAATGGTTAAATTTGGTCTACAGAAGTCTAGGAGGCAGCAGGGGCTTTCTTGGTCTGCGAAGGCTTCAATTTTCTGTTGGTAATGGTTGTTTTGGCTCTTTTTCTACAAATAAACAACTTTCGAAAATAAAAGAAAAATAAGGGAATAACTGTAAAGGGTTGAGATTTATTTAATTTTGAACTTTGTTTAATTTCCAATGGCACAGGGGTTTAATTTGAACAAAAGTGGCTTTATTGCAATGGGTGGAAACGAATTAGTGGTTATCGCATCGCAAAAATAAGATTGGTGGTTTTAGGATGGGTGATGCGAAAGTGCTTATTGGCCGTTAGATCTGATAGGATGGATCTGGCAGATGGATGAGTTGGGGGTTCTAATAAGTGGGACCTAGGGATATTTTATGCGGAGGGGTATAATATATATGTGAAGGTTTCATAATAGATGTGGGTCGGGATTATATGAAGAGGTTAATATGTTGGTGGGGAGTAATATGTGCGGGGTTTGGGAAAATATGTGAATGAGTTAAATATAAAAGGGACCTGGGATTAATCTAAAGTGGGTTAGGGATATATAATAAGCGGGGTTAATTAAAAGTGGGACCCGGGATTATATAGTGGGAGGATTTAAATGAAATATAAACTATATGCTAAAATGATCTAAAGGGGGTTGCAAAATATAATGGAGGGATGTTAGAAATACACTAGGAATAGGTTAAAATGATATCGGAGAGAGGTCTTTTACAGTGGGGCCCGATATAATATTTTAGTGCTTTTAAACTATGAAAAGTGGGTTTTGCATGTTTTAATTTAATAATGTGGAATTAGTAAAGGGGAAGGAATATTTCAAATGGAAATGGGTTTTTAACTAGGAAAAGGGGTTTAGGAAAGTGAAAATGGTTAGAATAAGGGGAAAGGGGTATTTTACAAGGGGAAATGCCTTCTAAGAGTGGAAATATGATTTTAGCAAGGGGAAGGGGATTTGGGAGGATATTAGCGATATGAGATGAACCAATTGATGTTTTTCATTACTTGTGAATGTAATCTACCTACCTTTTATTTACCCTAACATTTTGACTTCCTTCATTGGGTGCATTTGAGGTTGCTGACCCTTTTATTTTCTTTTGATTAAAAAACTAACTTACTTCTAACCTTTTAACTTCTAATGGCTCATATTAAACTAATGAACTCATTTTTATTCTCTACCTAACTACTGATCTGCCAAAATTAAATGGTTTGTCCAGATCGTTATTCACTAACTATCATTACATGAAATTTAAAGGCATGAATGAATCGATATTAAACTGTTTGATCATCATGAATTGTAGAATTTTGGACAAGTTGCAAACAATTTTATTTGCATAAAGTAAACTAAGAGTAGTGGCATTTGAATGTGCAACACTTTTAGGATATATTTTTGTTTCTTTTTGTGGGGTTCATACTTTATATTCTTTTTTGATCTTATTTTCTTTAGGTCATTTGATTTTTCTTGTAGGATATACTGTCTTTTCATTTTTTAATATGGGAAAACATTTGCAGAAAGAAAAGGTATGTACAATATTACAAGACTTAACATAGTCAATTCAAAATTATGATACCTATTATTATAGGACCCTAACAGTGGCTCCACTTGGGGATGGAATCTCCCGGTGAGATATTAAGAAATTTCTGATCAGTGGTCTTGGAACATGAATTTTCTTGCCTTGGAACTTCTTTCTGTGATCTCCTTTATTCAAAAATATGATGTTATACCTTTTAAATCTTAGGGCCTTCTCTTTGGGCTTCAAATTTAGAAGATAATCATCCAATTCAATCTAAACTTTTCAATGGTATTTACAATGAAAAAAGTAAAACAGATAAAATAATGGTTAATCTAGAGAAAGGTAGTGCTTCAACATTCTACCATTGACTGGTCCACCTGGTAGATCTGTTCCATCTAAATATTTCAAGAAAAATGCATTTTTACCTCTGTAACCATAAATGATGTATGGGACCTTCCAAAGAAAATAAAATTTCCCATTTTCCCCTTTGTCTTCTCTTTTGGAATCCCATTTGAGAACTTTATCGCCTATGAAAAAATCATCTTCTTTAGTTTTGTTATAAAAAATATTTTTGATTTTGTCTTGGATTACTTGATATTTGATATAAAATTCTTCCTTGGTTTGTTGTAAATGAATTTTATGATTTATCCTCCTTTGGATGCCATTTGGTTCTACTTGCAGTTCTTGAATAATTTTCATCACTGCCACTCCTAAAGAGGATGGAAAAACAACATCCATCCCATATACTAATTGATAGGGAGAGGTACCAATAGGTTTCTTTGTAGTTAGTCTATATGCCCATAAGGCATTGACCAACCTTGTATTCCAAGTTTTCTTGTTATCTTCTAATAGCTTCTTGATGACGTTGACTAGGATTTTGTTTGAGTATTCTACTAGTCCATTACCATGAGGGTAATAGGCAGTGGAATGGCCAAGGTTGATATGGTATTTTTTGCAAAATTCTAACATTTTCTTGGATTTGAAGGCATCAACATTATTATTAATGAGCTTTTATGGGCATCCAAATCTAGAAATGATGTTGTTCTTAAGGAATGAAATAATGACAGAGTCTATGGCTTGTATAGAAGGGATTGCTTCTATCCACTTGGTAAAGTAATAAGTGGCTGCCAATATCCATTTATGTTGGGCAGAGGAGGGTGGGTGAATTTCACCAATGAAGTCTAAACCCCATTGTTGAAATGGCATTTATGTTGAGATAGGCTTGAGGGGTAATGGTAAGAGTTTCTTCTTCCCTTCAAACATTTGGCATTTGTGATAGGAGGTCATATACTTTCTGACATCTGCAAAAAGAGTGGGCCAGTAAGAACCTACCTCAAAATTTTATCAACAATTGTTTTCCAGTAAAGGTGTCCTCCACAGTCTCCTGCATGAAATTCCTACACGACTTTATCGACTTCATCTTTCAATAAACAGTTTAATAGAATGCCACCATGATCTTTCCAAAATAAAGCATTATCTATGATACAATATTTCATTGCTTGCATTTTTAAGAATCTTCTTTTGGTTCTAGATAAACCAGGAGGAGCTTGTAAGTTGAGTAAAACAAATATGATGTCTTCATACCAGGATGAATCTATAAAAGCTTCACTGATTTGTGGAGTCGCCATCTCTTCCTGTTCATCTATTGCTGCAATGAATTTATATCTAAGGCTCGACAGTTCGATTCAGCCATGATTTTGGCTAAACCTTGGCCTTTAATCAATTTTGTAGGCGTTATTTCAATGTCACATTCCAGTATTGTGGCAATCCATTTGCCTCTTTTTCCATCAGGCTCATTCTGAGTTAGAATTTCCTTTACTACTGAGTTTGGAACATATGCAATTATGTGAGAGTATAAAAGGTACACTCTAAAATCGTTTATAGCTTTCACTAAAGCAAGTGCTTGTTTCTCCATAATATTGTACTTTAGTGTTGCATCTCTCAAGGTTTTACTGAAGAAAGCAATGGGTTGTTCATAACCCTCATCATTATTTTGCAACAAGACTGCTGCAATGGTGTGTTCTGAAGCAAATGAAAAAATTATAAAATATTTTTTGAAATTAGGACTTATGAGGACAAGTGTTTTAGTGAGAGATTATTTGATTGCTTCAAAGGACTGGTTAGCCTCTACTGTCCACTTAAGTGAAGAATCATTTTTTAACATGTTATTCAATTCTTTGATTAGTTCTGCTAAATTAGAAATGAATCTTCTAAGAAAATTTATTTTACCCAAGAATGCATGTAATTCTTTGATATTTCTAGGGTGGCTGATGTTTAAAATTGCTTCTATTCTAGATGGATCAATTCTAATGCCTTCTTTCGAAATTATGTGTCCCGGGAGTTTTCTTTCTTCCAATCCAAAGAGTGTCTTTTTAGGATTCAAGGAAATACCAAATTTTCTGCATTTAATGAATAATCTTCTCAAATGATCTAGATGTTCATTATCTGTTTTGGAAAATACTATGATATCATCTAGATAAATGACTACAAATTCATGTATCTCCTTTGCAAATCTATGTCCATAGCTCTTTGGAATTTAGCTCTAGCATTCATCAATCCAAAGGGAATTTTCAAATACACGATAGTTCCCCAGGGAGTGGTAAAAGTTCTGTTTTCTGGATCTTCAGGTTGAACTAGGATTTGGTTGTATCCATAGAATCCCTCAAGTAATGAAATTCTGGATGACCCTACTACCCTTTGTAGAATGTGGTCCATTTTAGGGAGGGGATAGTTATCCTTTAATGAGACTTTGTTTAAGTTTCTGAAATCAACACAGAGTCTGATTTCTTCGGTTTTCTTTCTAGTGGGAACTAAATTGGAGACCCAATCAAAATATCTAATGGGTGTTATGATTTAAGCCTCATACATCATTTTAACTTCTTTTTCTATCAATAACATAAGAACATGGTTAATTATCCTAAGCTTTTGTTTAAAGGGTTTTTGATTTTCTTTGATTGGTATTTTATGTTGGATACTTCTGGTATCATAAGACTTGAGGTCTTCATAACTCCAGGCAGAGACATCTTGAAATTCTTTAAAAAAACTTATGTACTTTAGCTTTTCAGCTGGAGGTAATGCTTTGGATATTTTGATATTAAGCTTGGGTTTTTCTTTTGTTCCTATGTTAAATTCTTCTATGTCTGACCTTAGGGACTCCATTTTGGGTTTTCTAGCTACATCATTGGAATCAAAAAGATCTTCTAATGGGGCTAATCCCTTAGGTAAAAAGTCATCTTTAAGGTTTTAAACTTATGATTCATCATTAATTAATTCTTCTATTTCTACCGTTTCTAATTTGTCTATTTCTACTTTATTAAATTTAGTTGGTTCTATTTTATTTACATCATTTACATATAATTAATTATTCATGGTATAATCTATTGTACAGTCAGTGTCTATATTACATTTCTTAAATTCTCCTTCACAATTCATAAAATCATAAATTTGCGAGTCTTGTGAAAAGATTTTCCAACACTTCAAATTATCAGGTATGGTTGGCCTATGTCTTACCTCTGTAGTGTACTGATTATTTGGATGAAAAGGTAATCTGCATGTGCTAGCAAAGGTAGCCAAACTATGAGCTTACATATTTTTCTTTCTTGGAATAACAACAAAGTCAGTTTCAAGAAAACAATTTATCAAGTCTAGAATGGTTTCTCTATATTGGCAAAGTCTAGGATTATTCACAAGATACTCTCCCTTGATTTGTTTTATGATAAGTTCTGAGTCTCCCATGACATAAACTCTTTTGGCACCAAGTTTTCTTACAATTCGCAGTCCTAACACTAATGCTTCATACTCTGCCATGTTATTAGTGCACTTGAAATTTAACTTGAATGCATATCCCTTAGAATTATCATTCTCTAAGTTGTAGATCCATACTCCAGCTCTGGCTCCTAATCTGTTTACAGAGCCAACGAAATCTAAATGCCACATAGACTAATGAGTTATATTGTCACTATCAATTTCTTTATGTATCTATTCTACAACTATGATTTTTTCTTTACCAATGTCTGAATTGCATAAGATAAACGAGTCCATATCAGAATGCAGGGATAGATAGGATAATTCTATGGTTTTTCTGCACTACTGACCATGTAATTCATCAAAGTTTCTCTGTAAAGATTTTTTGGCTAACCAAATATAGAAATTGTAGCATATAACATGTCTAACTACAGTGATCCCTGTAATTTTTCTCCCCATGAGTGAGATAATAACATTCCGTACTTTGGAGGGATATCAACAACTACAATATCCATGACAATACTCTTAGATAGGTATTGGAATAGAGTTACACACAGATATTTTATCAAGCCAAGGCATTTAACTTGATTAGAATCAAAGGAGAACAGGTCTTTGTATGGTCTGGTGATATCTAAGTTCAGTTTTTCCATGACAACTTTTGGCATTAAGTTATGAGATGCTCCTGAATCTAACATAGCATTGTGTAAGATCTTGTCATGAATGTTCAAGCTAATGTAGAATGGAGTGACACCTCCCTGTTGATGTTTTCCATTTACCTCGGGACAAAATAATAACTTTGGTTAATCATCATTGAGGTTAACAACATATTCTCCTTCAACTATGTTCAGTGTTTCAGTGATTTGGGCTTTGTATGAATAATTTTTCACTAGCTCTGTTAAAGGAACTGGTATTTTCAATTTGGCTATCTCCATTTGGATATTGAATGGTACTTGAGTTTTTCCTAATTGAATGATTTCCTCTTTGCCAATTGCAGTTTGTGTATTTTTGTCTTTTTTATCAACAATTGGTATTTCAGTTTGTGTTTCCACTGTTTGGTTTTCAATTTTCTTGTCTGGAACAGTTTGAGTCATATTTGAAGTTTTAGCAGCAGTTAATGTTTGAGTATCAGTTGATGTTATGTCTACAATATTTGGAGTGGAAGTTTTCTAAGTTTCTTTAGGATAATTTGTAGCACTTTGGACAAAGGAGCTTCTATTGTTTTCTTGGTTTGTGCTTGGACCGCTTTCTTAACAGGAGCTTATGTGCTCTTTTTACTTCTAAGGTTATATTGTTTATGAACTTCGTAGATAGTAGATTCATAGCCTTGTTTATAGTCAAAGGAATCTCCAAATTCTAACTGTAATGGTTGTAACATGTATAATTCCTGTTCTTCTTGGGTAAGAAAAATAGTATTTTCATTATTTATTCCCATCAAGTTTATTTGGGTTTCTTGGTATTCTTCATTTTGATGTGAAATTTCAGCGTAGTTTTCTTGGAAAGGTGGTCTAATCATTTTATCAGGAGAAACTTCTCTAGATTTACCAGTATTATTATTTTTCCTAAAGTTGGGGTTTCTAATTTGAGGACCTTGTTGATTTTCCTACTGAGGATTTATTTCCATGTTTTCTAATCTATCCATTATTCTTTCCATAGTTTTAGCTAAACTAGATCTATCTTAATGTCTGAACTGGATGGTTCTTCCTTAATGATCACTCTTCTTTCATTTTTCATCCTGTCTCTTTTAGCTAATAAGTTAGCTTCTACACTAACTGCATTACTCTGCATGTGTTCTAAATTTTCAAGGTTTATTTCTCTTAATTGATAAGACATATAAGTATCAAAACCATCTGGAAATTTGATTAGAGCTAAGTCTGGTGGAGGTTTGATATTTACTGAAATTGCATTGTAAATTCTATTAAACCTAGTACAGTAATCCCGAACAGATTCATTTGGAGCTCTTCTAATGTTCTCATATTTAGATAATTTCTGTAAAGGGTTTTTCTTTCTTTCCCATCTATTAATAAACAATTGGTGGAAAGAAGCTAAATCAGCTATATGATTAGAAGGTAAAGATTTAAACCATTTCTTAACATCTCCTGCTAATGTTTGTGAAAAAAATCTCATTTGTACATTAGCTTCATCAATTTCATGTAATTCAAAGTAACCAATCATTTTATTTACATGTTTTTGAGTAGTATATTGACCTGTACCATCAAATTGAAAATTTTTACTCTGGTAATCCTGTGGCATATCATGTAAAGGAGCTTGTAAGACCAAAGGGGCATATCTGGCTGCCATGGCTAAGATTATATCTTGAATGGGAGGTAAATTAGTGGTGCTTGGTGATGAACTTGAAGTGCTTGCAGACAAGCTTGAAGTGCTAGAATATGAACTTGAAGTGCTAGAAGATGAGCTTGAAACACTTGAAGATGAGAATAAAACTTTATGTTGAAGAGGAAGCTTGGGGATGAATGGTTATGTGGAATGAATTACAATGGATATTAGAGATGAGGTGGTACTAAATAAATTTGTATTTACAATTTCAGAAGGAATGGTAGAACACTTAGGGGTAGTAGCAGTTAGGGCAGCAAATTCAATAGACTTTTGAAAATAGGCTTCGTCTATATTCTTAATCAAAGTTGAGGTCAAAACATCAAGTTTATCAAAAGTTTCTAGACCCTGTTGATCTAAATCAAGTTGTATAGTTTCCTTCTTTTCTTCAATAAATTGAATAAAATTAGGGTCTATTACACTATCATAGATTGAATTTTCAGATTTGGTTCTAAATAAAGAATGCTCAAATGATAAATCAAATTGAATATCCTGTATGCTTGATAACTCTTTAGGAAGTGAATTTGCTTTGATTAATTGACTACTACTTCCTAGACTTTCTACTTTTTTAGGTTTTCTTAAAATAGCAGGTTGTGGATCAGGATGAGCCCTGGTATAGTATGTTCTTTTAGAAGCCACAATTTTAACTTTTAATGATAATTCGTAACAACCCTTTCAAATATTAATGCAAAAAAATGAAAAGAATTGTTTCTTTTAATATCTGTTTTAATTGAGGACTAATTTCCCCAGTATGTTTGCCAGTATGTTATCTCTCCAAAATTTCCAAGGGTTGTTATGTGTGTTTAAAGAAATATTAGAGGTAACTATCAACCACTTTTGGAGATTATGATCTAGCCTTCCTAATGCTCAGAGAAGGCTCTCTCTTAATGATTTATCTTTGTTGTTTTAATTGATTTTAGGCTAGTTATGTGTGAATTATTTGGTTTGATTTTGATTTGTTGGTGGAATTACTAATTTAGATAGATAGGTGCTTTTCTATTTTCCATTGAGCTATGGAGTCAATTTATCAAGAAAATAGAAAATAATCAAGTTCTAAAGGAAGTGTTACGGGGCAAGGTAGCTGAGCAAAATTAGATCTTAAAGGTTGAATGGTGAAGTGGTTTTCAATCGGGATCAAGGAGAAGTTAAAGATTCCTTAAACTGGATAATGAAGGTTCAAGGTGAAGCAGGTCAATCGGGATCATCGAGAAATCAAGGATTCTCTAAAACATATATCAAAAGAAAAAATGAAAATGAATAACAGTTCAAAACAGAGTGTATTTAAACATTTCTACAATAATATTCCTGTTATAACATTAAAATTTAGAAAACATGCAATTTTATGGAATACTTAGGAAAAGAACATGAACAATTGAAATATAATTCACTGAAGTAGCTCAACACATGAATCTTGTAAAGAAATGCCTTTATTACCTGTCATGTCTGTCAACTTGGAAAAAGGTACAATAAACCCTCAGGTAGTAGATCAATTCAACTATAAAAATATTCAGGAATCCACCCTCAATACTTTGAATTGATTAATTATTTATACAAAACTTAATACAAAATATCCTATCATCTGATTAGGATTTAATTAAGGAAAATAAATATCTTCATGCAAGAAGATAGAGACACTTATTAACTGAATGCAAGTTTTCCTTGTTTTATTGATTTGTTGTTTGTTTCTTTGATATTTGTTGTCTTTCACGTTGTCTTTCATCTGAATTTTATTTTAACTCTATCTTTCTTCTATTTTATCTGTCTCCTCTTTAACTCTATGAATTTTCTTTTACCTAACTGCTCTGTTTTATCTTTAACTTGTGCCTTCTTTCACCTGTTTTTACTTTTACCTGTCACAGTAAATCGCACCATTTTTCCCAGGCTTCTTCATCTGGAAGTTTGATTTTTACCATCCTCCTGTAAATCTCATCAGCCTTAGTATTCTTGGAAAATGTAGGTTTGTTTACAAAAATATGATTTACCTCATGTTGGAGGTAAAAGAGATTTTCAAAATTATGAAGGAGCACTTTGCCTGTGGGAACTCCTTTCATTGCTGAAATGTTGGAAGTCTCTTTAGCTACTTCCTTGATATGTTTTTTTTCAAAGAGAAAAAATTCGTAACTTTTCATTAAAGATAGGTTACATGTTACATAATGCTGGAAGTGTGCTACTAATCAGTCCAAGACTATTGCAATCTATCACTTGCCTTCATACAAGCAGTAAAACAATCCCAAAAAATGTGACATATTTTCAGGAAAAATCCAAAGTTCACATAGTAAGCTCGGTGCTTAACTTACTATCAAAAAGAAAAAACCATATAAAAGTAAAATACATGTCGATAAACAAATATCCAGGGAGATAGTCACAAAATTCTCCCCATAAAACTGTACAACAAGCCAGCCATCTATGTAGGTGCCTCCTCTATAAAAGGCCGATGAAAATATCTGTATTCCTGTCCACCAGAGTGTTCAGTGAAATGCCAGGTGCCCCAGTCTAGCTCCGATGCTTCTTTGGATAATTTGCCAGCCACTTTGTTCCGAGACCTGTAAATATGTGCCACTGAGATAGAGTCAAATAGGACTTTGAGATGATGAACCTCACACAACAGTGCAGACAGTGTGTGCGAGTGACATAGTGCAAGATTATTAAACCAATTGATAACAAGCTGTGAGTCACCAAAAATCTGGATGGAGTTGCAGTGGATGTCCTGAGCAAAAGTCAGAAGAAGTCTAAGGCATTGCAGTTCTGCATAGTTGTTTGTGCCAGGTCCCAATCCCATTCTGATATGGTAGTAGTGATGATCATTTAAAAAGAGTATTGTGCCCCCACCACAGCCAGATGCATTGGACGCACCATCGAAATAGGCCCATGCACGACTGTGATCAATTATTTCAGGTGTTCCGAGTGGAGGCTTGCTGAGATTGCTGTCTACGGGCAAGAGATTGAAAGTAGCAATAGTGGCAGCGAAAATGCGGACACAGTTAGTAGGTATATCTCTAAAGATATGATTGTTTCGTCCGATCCAAATCTCCCATGCCACAATCAGTGGGAGATTTCTCATTCTCGGCCTGTTGACAAAGTGCTGCCACCAGTTCGTCCAGGCTTCAATAAGAGTGCCCCCTTTCCAGATGTGATTACAGCCCAGGCCATTGCTGACTCGAGACCAGATTTCTTTGATGCATGTGCACTGATGGAATAAATGGGTCGTGTCCTCGCAGCTTGCAAGGTAGAAACAACATTGAGATGCCCCATGGTATGCCCGTTTGTGGAGAAAGTCCATGGTGGGTATACAATGATTAAGAATGCACCAGAAAAGGGTTCTGTGTTTATGCAGGGCCTTTAATTTCCAAATAATACGCCACCACCATGCTTTGACAGGGGGTTCCTTGGACCGTATTAGGGCGAGGTATCCAAGTTTAGGGGCATAGTGACCATGAGGAGAAACAACCCATATTAATCTGTCAGCCTGCTCAGTGATTCGAATGTTTGTAGCTTTAAGGGCCCAAATATATTTCTGCCAAATCCGAGAACCAGCCTGAGGGATCTCGAGGTCAGCAGCACTAAACTAGGCTTGGCCCCGCCAAGAGGAATGTGCCAAGTCCACAATTTGTGCGAGATAGAAAATGTTCCTGTGGGCGAGGTGTTCGGTGATAAAAACAGGTAATTTGTGATAATCGCCACTGCCAGACCAAGAATCAGTACCAATTCGGACCATAGCACCCGTGCCAATCTGCCATGATAATCCAAGCTGTATGATGTGTGCCGCCTTGTTGATTGCCTTCCAAATAATAGATGCACCAGGTGTATGTCCAGTGCTGCCTCGGATCCAATCGAGGGGGTTCCGAGGCGAGATATATTTAGCCACAATAACATCTTTCCAGAGGCTCTGACCTGTGATTAGGTGCCAGCACATTTTTGCAGCCAGTGCCTTCGAAAAAAGATGCAAATCTTTTAACCCCCAGCCTCCCCATTGTTTAGGGATGTTGATGCGGTCCCAGGCAATCCAAGCAAATGTGGAGGCCTTCCCCTGGTTGCGCCAGAGAAATTGTCTGCAAATCCTTTTGATTCTGTTGGTAATGCTAATTGGAATCCAAGCCAGAGTCATCCAATAGACCGGAATAGCTTCCAGCACATATTTGATGAGGATCAATCAGCCAGCCCTAGATAACCATCTGTTATACCAGACATTAATTTTGCGTTCAATTTTGGCAATGATCCAGTTCCAGTCTTTAATCTTGTAGTTGTTTGGTTTAATATGATACCCCAGATATTTGAGCCCATCATTGATATCAATGCAAACATAGTCAAATAGGTTCAGTGAAGTGCCTTGTTCCATTCCCGAGCAACTAGTCATGATAATAGTGGATTTGGTGCCATTTGGTGCCATACCTGTGGCCTTGCAAAAGCAATTTAGTAGCAGGTCAAAGTGAACAGAGTCTTGTCTAGTACCATTATGGAAAATGAGTACATCGTCCACAAATAAAAGATGGGTGAGATGAAGAATATCATTGATCCGGAGTCCTTGTAGTTCTCCCCTGTCTTTTGAATTTTTAATGAGAACCGAGAGTCCCTCCATAACCAAGACAAATAATAATGGAGAGAGAGGACATCCCTGTCGAAGTCCCCTCCCCGCATGAAAGAAATCAGATGCAGTGCCATTGATCAGAATGCTAAAAATGGAATGACTAATACAACCGATAATCCAGTTTATAAACAAATGAGGGAAGCCAGAGTGGATTAATATGAGATGAAGGTAACTCCAGTTGACCCAATCAAATGCCTTTGTAAGATTGATTTTGAGAATGGTGGATTTCTGGCGCAGGGTCTTAATGGAGTGAAGGGATTCCTGGGCAGTGCCAATAGCTTCATGAATTTGCCTATGATTCAGAAATGCAAATTGTTCTTTTTCAATATGTGTAGATAAGATAGGCTTGAT
This sequence comes from Pinus albicaulis, assembly GCA_034641835.2. NCBI lineage: Eukaryota > Viridiplantae > Streptophyta > Pinopsida > Pinales > Pinaceae > Pinus > Pinus albicaulis. Next base: position 1,593,200,043 of record CM076581.1, read on the forward strand.
GCGGTTTGCAATAATTTTGGATATGATCTTATATATGTAGTTACACAGAGATATTGGCTTGTATTCATTGAAACTAGTCGGTTTGTCCGATTTTGGTATAAGAGCAATGAAAGTGGTATTGAACCCATCATATATCCTGCCATGCACTCTGTTGTCTTCAATCATAGTCAAAAGATCAGAAGATATGAGTTCATAAAAATGGATGAAAAACTCAATGGGCCAGCCATCAAGCCCAGGGCTTTTGTCCCGCTTGAACCATTTCAATACTCCTTCAAGTTCACCCAATGTAACCGGTGCATTGAGGTCATCCATCTGATCCTGTTCCACAAATCGTTTGAAATGCTCAGTAATGCGCATAATGTCCAGAAGATAAATGCAATTTGACGCCCTATAAAGGTTTGTGAAATGTCTGGTGCCCAGGTCAAATAATTGAGACTGCGTTCTTGCAGTAAATCCATTGTTATCTGACAGTTCCCATATGGCATTTGGAGCCCTCCGGCCATTTGCATGCTGCTGAAAGAATTTGGTATTTTCATCATCCGCTTGTAACCATATAGCCCGAATTTTAAGCCTCCAGTCTTCCTCCTTTTGTCTCAGAAATTTAGCTTTTTCAGATTCAAGAGCAATTAATTGTTCCCTGGTATCATCAGTTCGATACCCCAGCAAATCAGCATTGTTGAGACAGGCAATCTTATTTTCAATATTAAGCAGAGCCTCCCTCTCCGATCTCTTTTTGTTCTGAACCCACTGAATGGTAAGTTTTTTAATGCGGTTGAGATTGTCATTTATGATCCGACCTGGATCACGATCATACAAAGGGCCACAGTGCTGCCAGGCCCGAGTGACCATCAGGTTGTATTCAGGATCTCTCAACCAACGAGAATTGAATTTGAATGGGGAACGAGCCCTGTTTGAGCCACACTCAAATTCCAGATAAATTGGAGAGTGGTCAGATTTACCACCCATCCCCACCCACTGACGAGCACGAGTCATAATAGGTAGGAGAGACTGCTTAATGAGAAATCTGTCTAATCTGCGAGCCAAAGAGGCATTGCCAGTCCTTCTGTTCCTCCAGGTGGGTTGGATCTTGGTAGTTTGAATGTTAATAAGATTTGAGGCACCCAACATTGAGTTGAAAAACTCAGCCAAAGGATCTAGGGTGGCTTGGGGGCCCCAAGATTCAGAGATACCTAAAGAGAAATTTAGATCACCACCCAAAATAAGATGAGGTGGATTTAGTAAAGAACAAGACATTAAGGAAGTCCATAATTGCTCCCTGTTTGTGCAGGGCCCATAAATTATGATCAAATTAAATTCCACCTCCGAATTACCAAAAAGGGCATTCATAGCCAGAACTCTAGTCCAGCCCCAACAGTTTGTCATCCAGGTGGTCCTATCATTTATACCCAATGCACAGCCCCCAGATCTCCCAAATGCATCCAGGGTGATGAAGGTCCAAGCAGGTAGGAGAGAAGTCAAGGTAGCCTGCACAGCAGGGCCTGCACCAAGCGTTTCCTGAAGAAATAGGATGTCAATGGGTTTTTGTGCTATCAATTCCCTGAGGGCCAATCTCTTATCGGGGTTGGCCAGACCCCTGCAATTGAAAGAGAGGCAAATCATGATGTAACCGTCAACAAGGGTCTTCTAGCTCTAAGGACCCACATAAGAGAGGATTGAGTGCTAGCTTCCACTTCGAGATTGGCTCTTTTGATCGCCTTCGCCAATGCAGAAGGTCGACCACGAGTTTTTTTGGGTAAACAGTTCAGACTCGACCCAATACCAAAAGTCTCACCCGATTGTGAAAGTGAGAGTGATCTAAGATAATAGTTATGACACGATGAGGGAGTCTCTGATGAGGAGGATGAGTGGCAGTGTGAGGGTTCAACAGTGGAGTGGTGAATGATGGGAGTGGATGACGGATGAGCCATAGCAATGGTGCAGCATACCGAGGGGAGTTTCAGTGTATGGCCAGACAGAGTCGATGGTATGCAAGTAATTGTAGTAGAAGAGGACTGATTGATAACTACACTACCAGATGTGGATTCAAGAATAGTGCTAGATGGTAAGACAAGATTACAATCAGTAAACAAGGAGGCATTGGAAGGAGAAGTACCCGGGATAGATGAGGTCCGCTAAGTAGTCTCCATCGTAACCTGAGGGCGAGGTCTGGGATGCGAGGTAGTCCACGATGGGAGTACATTCTGCACCGGCCCAGCATCTCTCGGGGAAGCCGGGGTTGACAACGACGCATCAGTAAAGCCCAGCACATAACTGTTCACCGGCACAGTCTGTGTACCAATCGAACAAGATTTCTTTGAAGCCTGCCTGCCAAAACCCTTCTTTGGACATTCTTTGTACAAGTGTCCTACTTCATGACACTTCCTGCATCGAAATGGCACACCCTCATAGTCTAGTGGTTGCTACCATATCATCCCATCAAATAGCATGTTGAGGTTTTCATAGAGTCCATCCCGTGTGTCTAAGAAAATCAAGATTCGAGCCACAGTTCGACTGCCCGATGTCAGGTAAGATCGGTCATGGTCCAGATAGAGGCCAAAGTGTCCTCCGATGTTCCTGAGCATAGAGTCGCTCCAAAATTGTAGTGGCAGACCCGACAGCCTCATCCAGATAGGGCCTGCTCCCGCATTCTCCTTTTTGGGGTCGAACAGAGGAACCCATCTCTTAAGGAAGACGGGGTGCATCTCAAGATGCTAGTAATGCTTGAGTGCCCAGTCTGATTGATCAGGGCGATCAAATGAGAGTGAAAACCAACCTTTGGTGAGTACCTGGACTACCGGGAGAACATTGAGAGTCCCACTCCAGATCTCACGAGTCCACCGCTGAAGCCGATTCGCGGTGTATTTTCGGCCGCGGACCTTCCCCACAAGAGTCTTGGTCGCAATAAGGCCCCAGTCCACCATACCGCTCTCACTACCAAAGTTTGTGGTGTAGCTGAGTTTATTCTTTGTGACTCTGTGTTGTATCTTTGCTTTGGAGTAGCCCAGCCCCGGCTCAACAGAGGTATCTGATTTTGAGGATGTACAAATCTTCTCTGGTATGGTGATTTCCTCCGAAATGTTAGCAAACACCCCCGAGGCCACCAATGGTCCAAAGGAAGCCAATTCAATAAGTGCCACTCTGCCAAGGTCATAAGGTCCATGAGTGGTAGGCCATTTAGGGAGAGGTCCCCCAATGCTCAGTTGAGCCAGTGAACAGGTTGCATCCCTGATATCTTGATAAACCGCCTCCGAGAAATGCTCAGAGTATTCGATAGCAGCACTCGTCAGTGTATCATGTCCTGTCTGGGAGAAATCCAAGGGCCCAATGTCTGCACCCGAGGGCGAGTCGAATGTGAATAACGCAAGGTCTCCCAAGGGCATGTTGCAGCCCTCCACGCTAGCCAACTTGGACGGAGCAGGAGCCTCCACCTCAGGAGACGGGTCCAGGTCAGACATATTGGCCACCTCATCATATGCATAAAGTCCCCAAATATCGACCCCCCTCCAGAGGATCCTCCGAATAGTCCACCTCATCATCATAGTGGATTCACCGTGAGAGTGAAAAACGCCGAACGTGGCCATTTCGGTACGAAGGAGGGTCAAACCCCCGAGAAAAAATGGTGAAAGATATCGGGGTCCAACAACGAGAACGAAGACAGGTGTCGAGATGCGGTGCCGAGGACGCCAAAAATGAAAATGGGGGCCGATGAATGGCCAAGCAAAACAGGATCGGGGTCCCACCAGAACACGACGACCCCACCAAAACGGCGGGTCGACCAAGGTGAGATGATGTCCAAGACAAATGTGAATATGCAGCACGCAATCGCGTGGTTAAGAACAAAACCGGTCCAGGAAGTGTCTCACCCCCCAATCGTGTGGCGAGTATATGTCCATTGGAGCTGGGGATACGAAGCTGAATACGGTGGACAGGATGCCCGAACAAAACCATAAGCAAAAACAAAATCCTGGGTACCCAATAAATCTTTAGCAGCAGGAGTTGGAAAACGACACCTTGAGACAAACCGTCGCCATCACCATCCGGACTATCACACTAGTAGATGCTTTGTGCCCCCGGATGAGGAAACCGACACCGCTCGGGTGTGGCCACAACCACCATTGAAACACTGTAACTCAGGAGGTCGGTGCTAGGGTTCGGTCCAAGCCTATCGCGGTTAATAGTGATTAAATATTAATAATTTCAAATATTAATTTTTTTTTTAATCAAAATGTTTAAATAACATAATATAATATAACCTTCCTGGAAACCTCATAAAAAATAAATTTATAATTTAAAAACGATTGATATCAATATTTTTTAAATCATCACGGTGTCACTTCAAAAAGTATTAATATTACGGATCATCTTCTTCTGTGTCCTTAACGTTCTTTAACTGCCACCGTCTTCTTCAAATTCACTATGTTTATCAACTTTGCCATCTTCTTTCAAATTGCCTGGTGTTCCTCGACTTTACATTCCTTAAAAAGAGTGAGGAGAGTTTGGATTGTACATTGTCATTGTCCCACCTTGTTCATCCCACCAATCTAACTTTCTCAGGTTCCCTTCAACTTAGTCCGTCCCACCAATCTAACTTTCCTACAATTACCTTCAACCCAGAGCAGCTTCTCGAGTTTTTGAAATTCTACTGTAACAATGGACAACGTGTTATCTCTATAACTTCCGGAGAACACATTGTTTCTTTATTTATACACTCGATGGACTTGAAAATACTCTACGCATTCTTTAAATCTCTCAGAATGCAATTCCTTTAACATTGAAGCTGTGTTGATCTGTTCTAACTGAGGGCACTCAGAAGTCTGTATATACTCTCGTCAGGGCTCCTCCACATTCTCAACGTCTTCAACATGACAACCTCTTATTTCTAATAAGTGTGGTTGCGGCGACCACACCTCCTCTCTAAGATGTCTGGGTAGATTAGTTCTTATGTCTCCAACTCTGAAAAAACTTTGACAGCATCAAGGTGCTGGAAGAGCTCATCAAAGAAAGGCATCAAGGTGTTGGAAGAGCTCACCAAAATTCAAATGGTCTTCCATTGTTTGATGTCTTGAGGGGATATTGGGGCTGAAAAAGAGGTGACCATTGTTTAGAACTATTGGGATTTATGTTGGAATTGATTGGAGTTGTTTAAACAAGTTGAATTCGAACCAATTAATACTGTTGCACTGGTGGATGATTTAAGCGCCTATTTTACTGATTGTTGGCTATGGATATTGAAGGATATTTTATGCTGGAATAATTGTTTTATCTTGTGTGCAGAAAAGGAAATTTCTTCAAAAACCTAGCTTCTTGAAAACCCTGGGAAAAATTGCACTATTATATTACATGTGTTCAATTGTTTCGTTCCCCGCATTGAGTAGATTTGAACCAAGAAACAAGAAACTTAAATAATGGGAATCAGCAGTTTGTTTGCTTTCCAACCTGTGTGAAATTCCAACGGTGGATAAATCTGTTCCCGAAGAACATTGTTCTGAAGGTCCCAACTACATAGATCACAATTTCCTGGGTCCTACCGTAATCCCGCTGAAGGGGTTGGCGAGCATTCAAATCTCGCGGAAGGGCATCGTGTTCTAGAAGAAAAATACCATTGTGTGCCTGTGGTTATGCGATTAGATTATTGGGTTTACCGTATTTTAGAACATGCCTGTAGTGCTACATCATTATCATCGTGAATACTTTTGTCCTCTTTATGCTTGTAATTCACAACCGTCTCGATGTGAAGGTAGACTGTTATTTCATAAATCGGATAGGTCAGTTAAAACCGAATGGATAAGTGCAGATGTAACTTACAAAGTGGGCAATGACCCGATTGCATTTCAGGTGTGGGTCGGAATAAGTTTTCATACTTCCTTGACGGTGGCTGCAGGTAATTCTGTATTTCTGTATAACATGCTCGCTCGGAGCACCCGTCACCTTGTTCAAGAATACCAAATATAATCTAGCTTGATGTCCCATAAATCATAAAGCGTCCTGCCAATCAATTCAGAGACCTGTTATTAGGGTTTATTTTCGAGCTCGTAAGTGTATCACTGTGCCATTGTCTTTGCTGTGGCGAGAATAAATCGACATGAGTCGAACAAATGGCATAAAGGCTGTAACTGCATTCAGCCTCTCTAGTGTCACTGAAACTTTCGCTCAGGCGTCAGTGTTTTGTTAACGAATAAATGTAGGGAAGGATCCCCAAATATGGGTCAGCCTACACACCACACCAAGCGTGGATTATAGGTAGAGGGGTGGAGGCTATCTTAAACATCAGAGAGGTTGGCATCGTATAATCTTGTACATGTGGGACAAGGTGGTGATTTCAGTTGTCTTTTATATATGAAGATGATAAGATGGAAAGTGTAATGTCACGAGCTTCCTCTTGGTTTTTCCAAAAGAATGAGGGTCTCGACTGGACTTTCAAGTTTTTTTGAATTACTATCATATTTTTTTTCTCATCAAAAGCTTTTTAACTATACAAATTTTATCAAATTGCAAGCTCTAGAAATCAAATATGTCAATTTGAAAATTTGCATTCCCAAACACCACATCCAATATCCATGTTATTTTCACATGGCAATCATTTTTATCACGTGTCCTCATCATGCAATGTTACATTAACTATATGTTGTAGACACAGGGCAGTCGGTGTTCAAATTCTGACGGTTTCAACTCTTTCAAAAGTGTTAAAAAATTTGTTCTTTTAAGTATTGAGGGGTTTTTTAGTGTTTTATATTAGATATCATTTTTGGGATTCAAGTGTGTTAAGTAAGTCATTCATTTATGACCATTCTTATGAGAGATAGTCGTAACTCACTAATTTCTCATGATTTTTTAATAGTCCACTTAGCTTTCATTCTCCAATACAATAAGTGTTAAGTGGACAATTCAAAAATCATAAAAAATTAATAAGTTACGACTATCTCTCATAAAAATGATCATAGATAAATAACTTACTTAACGCCATTGAATCCCAAAAATAATTTAAAAAATGATTTTTAAAAAAAATCATAATTTTAAAATTATTTTTCAATTAAAATAAAAACACTTATATAAATTTTGGTTTTTCAAAAAAATATTTGGACCCGTTAATATTATTTTTTAAACTTAATCCTAGTATCCCCGTTTTCCAACTAAATCCTCTACATTTCTGTCCAAAAGAAAGATTAAATTATTGTTCATTTATGAACGAGAATGGATTAATTAATCATTTTATTAGTGTTGTATATATTAAATGTTTAATTGAATTGGTTGTTTTTAGTATTATGGTGTATTTGTATTTTTATTTGAAAAGAGTTTGGTTTAAATCTAAAGTAAAGTCATAAAGCCTTTTAGTTACTATTAATCCTAATATCCATGATTTTCTAACTAAATCCCCACGATTCCCTACCTAGAAGAAAGATTAAGTTTTTATTCATTTATAGCAGAATGGATCAATTAATCATTTTGTCATTATTATGGTGTATTTGTTTTTTGGGAAAGGATTTGGTTTAAATCTAAAGTAAGTCCTTAAAACTCTTTTTTGAATTTTAAATGTTGGAATTTTTTTCAATCAAATATTTATTATATAAAAATAATTAAAATATATATGAAAGATATTAGCACGATTTATTATATTTTTAAAATATTTGAAGTATTAAATGTGAAAAAATTGAAATATATATATATATATATATATATATATATATATATATATATATATATATATATATTAATATTAAAAAAAGGAAGTGACAAGAACGAGAGGGTAATATTTTGTCTTGTTAACAATTGTATCCAAGACTTTTGTAGTCATAATCAAATAAATGTCTTTCGGATCAATCCTAGAACATTTAAGTAATCCTAACAATGTGATTAATCTGAAAGACATTTGTAAGCAGTTGTGGCTCAGGTTTATTGGGGATTAATCATGACAACCAACAGTAAAGTTGAACTTCTAGCGCTTTGGAAAGACTTGGAAATACGCTCAAAGTCAAGGAATCAAGGAATTGGTATCATTAAGGACTCTCTACTTGTGATCAGAATGTTTTCATACCCTAATCAAGCCCCATGACCATTTGGGTCCTACGATAGTGAAAGAGGATCAATCTTCATATTTTTAAAAAATTGAAAATTTGTCTCTATTCCCGTTTGTCGCCCCTCAATCATGATGTTGATACCATGGTGAATCGATGCTTGGATTCAAGGAGGGAAAAACTCGAATTAACGTAAGTGAGATGGGTTTTTCCGTTCCACGATTGAATCATGTCATATGCGGAACCTATGTCCCTTGATAGTGGCGTTAGCGGAGATGGTAATTATTGTTAGGTCCCTATATTACTAGTATAGTCCCCTTATTGTTGTTAGTATAATCTCCTTATTGTTTATTATTGTGCAACATACTTCATATTGTTATTATTGTGCCTTAAATTATTATTGTTAGGTCGGCTAGGATTACATTGTGGCCCCATGGACTCCTATGTAGAAAAGGCTTTGTAATTTGTGTCATCCAGAAAATTGTTCATTAATGTAATGTATTGGGTTTCCCCCTCGAAGTGGCTTATTTCTAAGGCGTTGATATCTGTTTTCTTCTTTTTGGAGTTGGTTTCACAACATTTGGTATCGGAAACTTTGGATTCTGGGTTCATTGCTCAAAGTCCTTCGTGGCATTTTTCGCCTATAACTGTTTTCTACGAAGTTTGGTAGAAATTTTTATGGTGCGAAGCCAAAATCACGAGGAACATCGTCAAGAATTTCAAGTTTGGTTGCAATATTTTCGGAGATATGATGTTGTGGAAGTTAGGTCTTTGCGGGCTCCCTCAATTTTAATCTAAACAAGTCATCGTGGAATTTGCGCTATAAAAAATTTTTCTCCCGAAGGTTCAGAATATGAAATTTTTAGGGTGTGGAAAACTGAAATACGAGAAGCGCATCGTAAAATTTCGAGCTTGGTTCGCAATATTTTCGGAGATATGATCTGTGGAAAGTAATGCTTTTTCGAGCTCACAGAATTTCATCTCCAAAGAGGTGATGGTAAGGAAAAGCTTCATAACTCTCTCTGCGGGCATCGGTTGGTGTCGTAAAAAGTTGCTGCAAGTACACGGACTATGGTTTCTTTGCTATCAATTTTAGAGCTAAAATGTAAACAAACAACCCCATGTGGCAAGTCGTACAAGTTAGGTCTCTTTGAAAACGATCCCATAATTAGGTCATTGTGGGAGATTGAGCCTTAACGCTGTCTTAGGGAATCCAAATCAGCTTAGAAATTGTGGCATTCAAAGAGAAGTTGAAGCTACCTCGATGAAAAAATTTCGGATATTGAGGCGTAACCACGGAGATAATCCAATTTAAATATTGAACGCCAAAAGCAAGAAAAAGATTGTAATTTTTTTTGAATTGCTGGGGTGTTGTGCGAAGAATAAATTTGAATTGATTCCAAGGGCATATTGTAGAATAGATATCGGTGTTGGGTTCTAAAAAATAAATGAAAAATAATTCCTTTATTAAGCCTTGACTCTACTATGACTCATGAATGAAGAATTGCAACATGATCTGTCAGTGCAAGAGCAAGTGCACTAAATTTCGCTCTCTGAAAAACCTTCAAAAAATGAAATGGAAGTTTTGAAGAAGAAAGGCGTGGAAGCGAAGATGGATGGTGTGAAGAATAATATGGATGGTTTGAAGAAAAGCGTGGAATCTAAGATAGATTGCATGGGCAGCATGGAAGATCTAAGATGGATGACATGGAGAGCTAAGATCGATGAAAAAATGGAAAACATGAAGAATGATCTAAAAGAAAACATGGAAGAGTTTGAAAAAGTTGATACAAGAAATGTTTCCTAATGGTGAAAATATAGTAAAACTCATGATGAGAACAAAATAAATTTTAATAAGCCAGTTCATGACTCTAATGTTGCGGAAAGAACCACATATTCCAAAAATGGATATGAGGAAGTTTGATGGAAATGATCCTGTCAACATGGATACTACGGATGGAGCAATATTTTGATCTCCATAATATGCAAAAACACAAAATTGTCGTGCAACTTTACATTAGAACAAAATACATTCGTATGGTATCGATGGCTTTATAAAATAAAGAAGTTGTCACTTGGTAAATTTTTGAGAAATGATAGCACATTATGAGGATATAAAGAGAAACACCTTCTTTTGTCAATTGATAAATCTCAAACAAAATGGTTTAGTGGGGCGACACATGGAGGACTTCAAAGAAAATTGGACCATAAAGATAGCGATATTCCGGAAGGAACAGGATTGATCTCTTCCTTAGGTACTTTGAGATAACATCCAACATGAAGTTCGCGTTTTTGGAACTTTGATTCATTGGAAAAGGCATTCGGGTTGGCAAGAAAAATTGAATGTAAAATTATGGCAACAAGAAGCCTACACTCACTTCTATAAAGAAGAAAGTGTTGCTACGCCTAGATTTCCCACAACCTATAAGGTTGACACCACAACAATTGGAAGAAAAAAGAGCAAAAGGGCTTTGCTACGGTTGTGATAGAAAAATACACTAAATGTCATAAGTGTGTTGAGAAGAAATTATTTACATAGATTGTGAAGAGGAAGGAAAGAAAATGAACAAAGAAGGATATACACCGGAGACAAGCCCCTAGAAGAAGAAAATGAGTTCGACCACTTTCGTGTAATCGTGGCGAGGTGCCACTCCTCGACTCTCAAGATAGAAGGACATATCGGAAGAAAAAGATAATAGTGTTGATTGATTGAACCTTTCTATGTAATTTTATTCATTGTGGAGTAGCCAAGGAATTGAATTGTTTCTACCCGACACCGAATGTCAAGTGATGGTTGCAAATGGAGGAGCCATAATTTATCTAAATACCATATGTCGAAGCTAACCATGGGGGAATATGTATTGAATAGTCCGGTGCTTTCCCATTCCTATGGGGAGTGTTGATGTTGTTCTAAGTGCAATGGTTTAATCTTTGGGTATGGTAGCTTTTAATTTTCAACAACTTTTCTTGAAATTTTTTCGAAGGAAAAGGAAGTGAATCACCTACGAGTGTGCCGAAGCGGGGAAAGATAATAAGCTCTAATGTCATAGTAAACTTCTAAAGAAATAACAACGAGGTGTAATTGCTGAGTGCTCACTAGAAGTTCCAACATCAAAATCATCTGTTACGCGAGATCTCCAACAAAGTCTTGGACAATCATTCTAAGGTGTTTAAAATACAAGGACTCCCACCTATTTTTTTTGATCATGATAAATATTATTAATTTAGTTTCGAGAAGTGTTCACTCCAAACATCGAGCCTTACATAGATATCCTTATGTTTAAAAGAGCAAAATTGAACGTATGATTGTGGAATGTTAGAGCGAGTATAATTCAACCTAGTCAAAGGTTCTTTGTCATAGTAGTGTTGGTACACAAGAAGGATGGATCATGGCACATGTTTTACGGGATGTAAAGAGCTCAATAAACAAATTATTTCATTCTATGATTGTTGAATTGTTGGATGAATTACATGGAGCAATTTAGGCACCAGGATTTGATCTTCATTCGGGATGTCATCAAATTAGAATGACATTGAATATTCCAAAAAAAACATTCCCAGGCCATGAGGGTCATTATCAGAATTTGGTCATGCGCTTTGGCCCTACCAATGCACCTTCTACTACATTTCAAGGGTTGATGAATTCCATTTTCAAACCCTTCCATGAAATTGTGCTAGTATTTTTTGATGATATACTAATCTACAACATGTCTTGAAGGATCATGTTGAACATTGATAGGGTGCTCAAACTATTACCGGAAAAATTATATGCAAAAACATCCAAATGTTCTTTGAAATTACTAAGAGAGTGGAATATACGGGTCATATTGTATCTCACGAGGTGTTAAGGTGACCTAACAAAAATTAAATACATTAAGGAATGGAAAGTCACGACCATCGCGATTTGTGAGGACTACCTGGGGTTAACGAGGTATTGTCGAAAGTTTGTTAAAATTGTCGGAGAATATCGCTGTCTAACAACATTGAAGAAAGATGCATTTTCATGGACACTTAGGCAGTGGTATGAACATCTTAAGGGAGGCAATGTGCCTATTGTAGGTCTTAACTACGCCCGGTTACGAGAAACAGCACAGCATGGAATGGGTATAGAAATGGGAATTGGTGTTGTTTAATGCAGAAGAGAAGACCCATTGCTTTTGAAAAGTCATCCAATCAAATGAAAGGTATTTACGAAAAACCTATTTCGCAAAGACCGGTATTGACAATCTTGCATGCACTAAAGAAATAGCGGAAACTTACCTAATGGGAAGGCACTTCAAGGTAAAAAATGATCATGATAGTCTTAAAAACTTTGGAACAAAGACTATCTTCGGAAAAGCGACAAAAATGGGTCATAAAGATGTTTGGAGTTTATGACTTTGAAGAATAATCTACAAAAAAAGGAAGTTTAAATATTTACTTTAAGATGCACTCTCAGAAAAGAATATAGAAATTGAACGTTATGCACATGTACCATTTCTATTATCCAGCAGTTGGATAACGAAAAACAAGAGATGAATGGAAGAAGGACAAAAAAGTATGGACACTCGTTCGAAGTTGCCTTCAGATCCTACGGTACATCGGTACATTTAGTTGGAAAAATGATTCTTTGTGGTACAAGGTAAACATATCTTTGTAAGAATTCCCAACTAAAACGATTCTTTTGGAAGTGCCACCTTCTCCTTTAGGGAGGACACTGAGTTGCAGAAAACGTGCTACGGGGTGAGAAAGAATTTTTTGGGATGGCATTAAATCTGATATTCAAATTTTGTGGCGGAATGGTGGTTTGCAGTGAGAATAAATTTGAGACAATTAAGACCCAGGACTTCACAACCTTTATCATTCCAAATCCAACGTTGGGAGGAGATTTCAATGGATTTTATCAGGACTTCCTAATTTGAATGAAAAGTGTCATCATGGTGGTGATTGATGGGGTACAAGTATGCACAATTTTGTGCATTATCTCATCCATTTTAAAGCAAGTACGATTTTCATTTAGGGACACAATTCAAAAGCTGAAACCGAGTTGTTGCTTCGAACGTAAAGATCCCATTTTTACGGAAATTTTTTGGATGGAGTTGTTTATTTCTTGTTTGAGTGCTCAATTAGCTCATAGCTCATCTTGTCATCCTCAATACGATTGTCAAGCTAAGATAGTAAATAAATGTTTGGAAGGATATCTTAGGTTGTTTTGTATACGATAAACAAACACAATGGGTCAAGTGGTTACCTCTGCGACACGAATAATTTTGTATAAAACTTCACCCATCTTTAAATAAAAATGACCCCATTGTGGCACTTTATGGATATCATCCACCATCCATCACATCATCTTTAGAGAAAATTCGAGTTCAACGGTGGAAGATCATCGAGCATCAACAAGAATTTCTCAACTCTTGAGATAACCCCCTAAATTCGGCACAAATCGAATGAAACAACGAAGCAAATCAACATCACGGCGAGAAAGTTTTGATGTAGGAGGCCAGGTATTTTTACGGCTACAATAGCACAAACAAATGTCCTCAAGCAAGCTAAGAAGGATAATAAGTGTCGCTTATTAAAAGTACTATAGTCCTTACAAGGTGTTACCAAAAAGATTGGTACTATGGCATACAAATTGGAGCTTCTTCTGGGTATGTCCCGATTTTCTGTGTTTCATGTTTAAAGAAGGTTATGGGTGAAAATCTTCAGTTCAAACAATATTTCCAGAACTTGATGAGGAAGGAAAAAATCATATTGGAACACGAAGTGGTCATGAGAAACAAGAACTCAATAGCTATGTATAATCGATCGATTTCAGGTATCTCATCGGGTGGAAGAACTTACCAACAGAAGATTCTACATGGGAGGATGAGAATTTTTATACGGAAAGACAACCCAGCTACTCAGCGTTGGGGGACAACACTTTGAAGGAGAGGGCATATTGGGTCCCTATATTACTAGTATAGTCCTTATTGTTAGTGTATTTATATTGTTATTATTGCCTGTAACCCATATTGTTACTATTGTGCCCTTAAATTATTATTGTTAGGTCGGCTAGGATTACATTGTGGCCCCACTAGGATTACATTGTGGCCCCATGGACTCCTATATATAGAAAGGAGGTTTTGTAATTTGTATCATCCAAGAATTGTTCATTAATGTAATGTATTGGAGGTTGCCCCCTCAAAGTGGCTTATTTCTAAGGCATTGATATCTCTTTTCTTCTATTTTTGGAGTTGCTTTCACAAAGACTTCTCTTTTCTTCTTCTAGCGCTTTGGAAAGACTTGGAAATCGCTCAAAGTCAAGGAATCAAGGAATTAATTGTCATTCAGGACTCTATACTTATGATCAGAATGTTTTCATACTCCAATCAAGCCCATGAACATTTGAGTCCTACAATAGTGAAGAGGATCAATCTTCATATTAAAAAAATTGAAAATTTGTCTCTATTCCCGTTAATCGCCCCTCAATCATGATGTTGGCGCAATGGTGGTCCAATGCTTGGATTCAAGGGAGGAAAACTCGAATTAAACGGAAGTGACATGGGTTTTTCCCCCGTTCCATAGTTGAATCATGTCATGTCTGGAGCCTATGTCCACTTGATGATGGCATTGGCAAGGATCAAAATTATTGGAATAATTACTCCCTCTGTTCTTGGCTGTTAAGCAGTCGATAGGTGAGTTAAAAGACGAGTTGTATGTATCCACTTGGTCATCATTGGAGTATCGAGAGTTTCATTAAATTCCCATTGGAGGTTTCATATGCTTGGAGATAACAGCAAGCCATTTGGTCATTAGAATGATATCATCTAGGAGTTTTAATGACGAAGAGGCAAGAAGGAATAATTGACAACCACTTTGCCCAGCAAATTGGGCTGTGAGGTTGGTTTAAGAAGAGGTCCTTGGGAAAGACAATTACTTAATGAGCATGAGGATCAAGAAGTTGCAAGCATTATTGGTGAAGCGGTGGGTCTGCAGAAAAGGAAGACATATTATATAAGCGAGCCTTGTTGGAAAGTGTAGCAGAAAAGGCTCAATTTGACTTTATTAGTCAAATTAAGGGCAATCTAGTTTACATCAAGCGGGACAACTTGGAGGCAATTAACTAGTGTGTTTGCTTGTATCACTCGATTGAATCATCAAATTTGAAGTTAGTGGCTTAGATTTCGGTCATGAATGTGTTGATTGATAAATTTGTAATTTGGTTGGGTCAATTTCGGTTGTATGGTGCTTCGGACTCTAACAATTAATAGAGTCAATTGAAGGTTAGTTGTGCGGTGAGACAATAATCTATTTCATTTCCATGTAACTTCTGTGCTTTGAAAGACTTGGACATAGCTCAAAGTCAAGGAATCAAGAATGCTTGTCGTTCGAGACTCTCTATAATGATCATAATGTTTTCATACTCAGCAAGGCCACAGCCATTTGGGTCTCTAATAGTGAAGATAAATCCTGTATTAAAAATGCAATTTTTTTCCTGTTATTCTTTGCCCCCTCGATCGTGATGTTCGACGTAGGCAGTGGTTAAGTGCTTGAAATCAGGGAGAAAACTCGCGTTCAGCAGTAGCGGGTTTTGTCCCCATTCCATGGTTGAATCATAATATTTAGACTTGTGTCCATCGATGATGGCATTGACGGAATGTTAATTATTGGAATAATTACTCCCCTCATGGTCAACGAGGTGGGTTAAGGAATGATTTGTGTATCCATAGCCGTCGTTTTGGGTATCGAGGTTCTGTGTGATTCCCATTGGGTTTCATATTCTTGTGAGATAACACCATAGACATTTGGGTAAATAACCTTCTTGGGAGAATGACATTTCATCTAGGAGTTTTTAATGGCAAGAAGACGAAGGCATAATTCACATCGTGCCACTGAAATTGGGTACATGAGTTGGTTTAAGAGGTCCCTTGAGCGAACTTGTTACTTAATATGAAGCATGAGGATCGAATAGTTGCAATAATTAATGGTGAAGGCAGAGTGCAGTCATGGGAAAAGGGAAGACATCTTATATAAGCCAACCTTGTTAGAAAGTGAGCAAGAAAGGCTCAATTTGACTTTACTCGTAGTCAAATTGAGTAAATCGAATTTCCACATCAGCAGGACAACTTGGAGGCAGTTAACTAGTGTGACATGGCACTTGTCACTCAATTAGATCAACAAATTTGAGTTAGTGGGCTTAGAATTCAGTCATGCATGTGTTGATTGCTAAATTTTAGCAATCTGGTTCAGTTAATTTCAGTTGTACTTAGTTAACTAACCTCTCACAATTAATAGAGTCAATTGAAGGTCAGTTGTGCAGTGAGACAATAATCTAACTCAGATATTTGTTAGTTAACTAATCAATCAACCCAAAATAGCTCATAAGTGCATGGAATTTGAATTTCCCAGCTAGAGTGGAGGACACAAAGGCTAGTGTAACATGAATTGTATACTAGTTGAGTGTACAGTTGTTGCATGAAGTCAAGAGATCAATCCCTTCGAAATTGCGCAAGAAAATAGGGACTTCCCTGTTTTTTAGGAGTTGGAATTAGCTTAGATTTGCGTAAGGAAATAGGAGGCTAGAGGAGGTAGAAATTGGCTAAATGTTGGCTAGAATTTATCATTGAGAAGAGAGAACAGTTTTGCTTTTGCAGATTGTGCTCATAGCTGGAGCATGCAATTGTAATAGTTTCTCTATTCAATTAATTAATGCAAAGAGGCTTGAGGGGTTTTTCCTAGTTGGGTTCCCCTATAAATCACTTTGTTCCCGTGGTTTTGTTTGTTGCATGTTGTTCTAAATTGTGATTTTCATTCCGCGGATTAGTAGAGTAGAATTTGTGTCTCTTGATTTCAGTTATAATTCTTGAGCAATTGCAATTTCTATCAAAATTCTATATGGTATCAAAGCCATGAAAGCACATTAGAACCAATATTTCAAATTTGGAACTTTGGTGTAGCAGTTTTTTCTTCAAACCTGGGAGAAAGTCTTTCAATGAACTGAGATTCGAGTATGCCCTAGAGGGTAGCTCGAATTTCATAGCCTATAAAGACTGAATGGGAGCGGTGCTTGATGATAATGGTGTGTTAAAATATGTTAAAACTGACATTATGAAACCCCAATAGTCTGTTGCACAACAATTAGCCCAATCGAAGAAAGATGTTGCAAAGGTCGGGAGAATTCTTCTGGAAGGTGCGAGAGACCATGTGGTCTCAAATTTCCATGGCAAAGAAACACAATTTGCTATGTGGAAGAAACTGACTACGATATTCGAAAATAGCAGTGACCATAGAAAATGTGACCTGAAAGGCAAACTTCGAAACATTAGGATGCATAAAAATGATACCATTCCACAATATCTCTCCAGATCTACTCAATTTCGATATGAGCTTGGAGGGGTTGGGGAGAATGTTGCAGAAGGTGATCTAGTGAGCCTAGCTCTTCTAGGCCTTCCAAAATCCTAGCACAACTACCAGGACTCTATGAATGGAAGGGAAAAATTACCAAATTGGGAAAGTTTGTGGTCTGATTTGGTTCAAGAAGAGATCAGGAGAATTTTTCCTTGGTTGGAAAGGAGAAGAAGGGAAAAGGAAAGAAGACACAAAGCAAACATGAATCTAGCCAAAATAATGGTAAGAAGAAAGACTTGAGAAATGTGAAATGTTTCTACTGCCACGAATACAAGAACTAAGCAACAAAATGTTCGCACAAGAAGTCTACCAAGAAGCCTTCAGGAGGAGCAGGAGGTGAAGCACTGGCTTCACAATTCGAATTAGACTTCACCCTAATAGCATGCATGTCCATCATTATTATGGGGAGTGTGTAGTACCTTGATTTTGGTGCCTTGTTCCATATGACAGGGCGCAAGGATTTTTTTAGTAGCCTGGAGGAGAAGCATCTCCAAATTAATATTGAGTTGGGGGATGATGAGAGGTACAATGTTACAGGAATTGGTACTGTCACCTTTGAGAGGGAGAAACTATCCCCTATTCGCCTCATATAAGTTATGTTTGTACCTAGGATGGAGAAGAACCTGATATTTGTAGTAGTATTGGAGGATAGAGGCTATGATGTTACTTTCAATAAAGGGAAACCCTTTCTTAGACACATAATTGCTAGGCAAGTGAAACAGTTTGGAGTTAAGTGAAGAACCTATACAAACTTGAGGTGAGAGATTGCGTTGCATTGAGCATCAAGGTAGAAAAAGTGTAGATTTGAAATGTTGGAGAACTCTGGCATGGGAGATTGGGTCATCTACACCATAGTGCCTTAAAAATCATGCAATAAATTATCGTCAGGCTCCCTTGATCAACAAGTTGTCTACAAGGGTTGCACATTATGGAAATATGTCAAATCCAACTTCCATGGTAGAGATTGCATAGCTGATGTAATATTGGAGCGAGTCCACTTTGATGTTTGTGGACCCTTTTCTATAGCCTCCACAACAAAACATAAGTACTATGTAATTTTTATTGGTGATTTCTCTAGAAAATGTTGCCTTTTCTTCATGAGGAAAAAGGATGAAGTTTTTTCCAAATTTGTAGAATTTAAGGCATTAGTTGAGAAGGATACTAGGAAGAAGGTGAAGGCTCTGATGAGTGACAATGGAGGTGAATTTGTTTCAAATGTCTTCAAATATTTATGTTCCAAAATAGTATTCAATGAGAACTGATAGCACCCCATAACCCACAACAAAATGGGGTAGTTTAAGGGAAGAACATGAGCATAGTTGGAGCTGCAAGAGCTATGCCACATGATCAGGGGTTGCCATTGCATCTATGGGAAAAGGCATGTAACTTAGTAGTTTAATTTCTTATCAGACTCCTCATAGAATACTTGGTATGATCACACTGGAGGAATATTTCTATGAGAGAAAGCCTAATGTGTCTCATTTCAGAATTTTTGGAGCTTCAATTTATTGTCATGTCTCCAAGAATTCAAGGAAGAAACTTAAGCCTACAATAGAGTTGGGTGTTTTTGTAGGATACACCAAAACTCCACACAATTACCAGGTGTATTTACCTTCACCGAGGATGACATTGGTGAGGATAGATGTTGTGTAACCAGCTCCAAAAAGAGAAGAAAAGAGATATCAACGCCTTAGAAATGAGCCACTTTGAGGGGGAAACCTCCAATACATTACATAAATGAACAATTCTTCGATGATACAATTTACAAAACCTCCTTTCTATATATAGGAGTCCATGGGGCCATAATGTAATCCTAGTGGGCCACAATGTAATCCTAGCCGACCTAACAATAATAATTTAAGGGCACAATAATAACAAAATGGGGGTTACAAGGGTACAATAATAACAATAAGGGGGTTACACTAACAACAATAAGGGACTATACTAGTAATATAGGGACCTAACAATAGATATCAAGTTTGATGAGGAAAAGGCTATGAGATTATTTTTGGAATGAGAGCTGAGTTTCCCACTGGAGCAGGAGCTTCTAATTCCAAAGGAGGAGCCTCAGGGTGAGCTTAAGGAAGTTGTGGAGAAACCACAAATGGAGGAGCAGAGAGGAGGTTGAGTGGAGACACTCACTCAACTAGAAACATCCAGAGAAGGTAAAAAGAGAACCAAAGAAGTTGATAGATGGTTGCAAGATGCTAAGGAGAATGTGGGAGCCCCTAAATCAGTACGCAAGCAAAGGATGTAACAGCTGTGGTAAAAAATCATGTAACAAAAATATATAAGACCATGGTTGATGGGACACATATTCCAAGCTGAATGGTGGGAAAAGCATCCCAATGGGTGTTCATTCGCTTCATTATGGCTAAGGAAATTGGCAAAGGCAATGGCTAAGGCTTTGGAAAGGAAAAGTGGAATTTATTGACATTTATTTATGAAAATAATGGAAATTAGGAGAAAAGGGAGATGAAGGGTCATAGGTTGCATGTGATGAGGAAATTGAAGGAAAATAATGGAAAATGAATAAAATAGAGGCATCGTTAATAAAAAGGATTATGAGGATGCGAAAGATTGAATCTACCCTTATTATTTATCTCTTGTAATTTTGTTTTGATAAAACCCTAACCTTAGGATTAACTATAAAACCCTAGCCTTTTGATGAATAGGGTATGCTAATGATGAAACCCTAATATTCTTAGGGTTTATTGATAAAGTCTAGATCTCTTGTTGAAATACTACTCTCTTAATGTTTAGGGTTTTGGTAATGTTATGGTAAAACCATAGTCTTTTAGGGTTTCTTGTTGATGTCTAAAAACCCTATTTATATTAGGGTTTATGACCAAACTTTTGTAATAGTCAATATAAAACCCTAAAAATGGATCTTTGGGTGTATGTGCTTCCATATAATTGAAGCCCTAACCTTGTCAAAATTTCTTGTGTATCTAATTTTGGAGTTTGATGTTTGTATAAAAATTTAGTATGATACTAATATAAGTTTCTAGGAAGTAATAATGGAACCCTAGAGATGAAATGTTGGTATGCTGACTTGATTTTTGATATTCATGTTTTAGTTTTGGAAATCTAGGTTTTGTAGAAAAATAGTAGTAGAGATTTATATTCTATGGCATGATAATGAAACCTTAGAAGTATAATTTTTTATTGATATGGTTTAGTTTTGATGACTAAATCTAGGGTTTGTGACGAAACCCTAGTAATTGTTGTTGCAAGAAGTCTAATGGGTGAAACTCTTGATTGATTATAAAATCTAACAAGGTTTAGGTCTTGAATGTCTAAAATATGATTTATTATGCTCCTATTATAATTACATGCTAACCCTATATTGATAAAGTTGACTTCGTGCTCTTGTACATATAGATGTGTTTGGTTGTACTTGTTGCTGAAAGATTACAAGTACATAGTCTTCAAATGATGAAAATGCTTACCTCATTATTTGATGATAATTTTATGATGATGTTTATCGTGATGGAAAGAGGGAGCTATGAGAACCTCGATGAAATTAAAGTTCGATAGATGATCTTGTTTCCATGTGAAGGAATGAGGAATTTTTGGAAGGTCTAAATTATTAGATGAATTTTTGATGCAAAAACGAAGAGCCTGTTTAACTGGAAGAATATGATAAGTTACTTGAATAAAGGAAAGTGTGTATCTCCCAAATTGAGAGGTAGATTGAAAAGAAGTGAATGACTTGACGAAACAGCCATGAGGGTATTTGAAATTGGAGAATAGTTAAGAAATACTGATGGTTATTCGTTATTGAATAAGACTTGGATGTTGAGTTTGGTGTTGTTGGAAAATTTGAATAAGTAAAGCTTTCGACTAGATGTTTTTGATATGATGATGATCTAAGCAACATCAAAATGATTAGGGACCCCGAAGGTTTGTGTTAAATATGTATAGTGAAATTTTTTTGATAATTGGGGTTGTATTTGGGCTTATCTATCAATAAGAAGGTTGACTGTTTGAAGAATGTTTGGATTGGTGGATATATTTGGTTTAGTTGATAAGGAGATATGAAGCATATTGGGGCGACAAGATGCTTGGGAGGACATATGGTCAGCTTGTGATGATGTCTAGATCTCAAAGTAGGGAGGGTGGCATTGGTCTTGGAGCTATGACCTTGGATATGCACCTAGATCCCTGTGTTGGTGTTAGATATAAAGTCTAATGGTACCTAGAGAGGCTAAAGCTTGAAACACACATTAGTCCAACCCAATAAGATACCCTGATAAGGTATCTAATCTATAACATTATGTGTGATGTAACTCTTCGTAGAGAATATCATTTTGAGATCTTCCATATATTTAATTATGATTACCTCCCTATTTAAGTGGGAGTGTTGAAGAAAGTAAATATTGTTGGTCTTCATAATTGTATGTAAAAATAAAATAAAAAATATTGTAAAAGAAAAATATTTTTAAAGCATGGGTTTCATGTTCTTTCTAGGTCATGGCCTCCATTGAAGGCTTCTAGGTTTTGTCAAGTGTCAAGAGAGTCATTGTCATATTTATTACACCCTTGGGATTTTGTATTATTTAAAGAAATTTATTTATGAGTCAAAATAGTCATTTTTTCCCTCCTCACCAAGTAGACCCTGTCTTGGAGAAGTCGGCCCTATGTGAGGCAATTCAGGCCTATGGAAGCAGTATAAATAGAGGCAGCTCGAATCAGTTGGTAGAACATTCACACAAGTTTGATATACATAGAGTAAGAGGATGAGAAAGAGATCAAAGTGCAGGAGAAGAAGACCTAATATAAGAAAGAAAAAAAATCAAAGTTTCTGGGTATCTCTCTCACACGTTCGAAGTTTATTAGTGTATCTAGACTAAAGTTGGGAGTCTAAATTTTTGAATTAATTGTAGGTACACATTTTTGAAGATGGGGGCTGAAATTCTGAATTTGGGGGTCGAAATTCTAGATTGAAGCTACATTTGAGGAAGTTGACACTTAGACACTTTGGCTGAGATCATCTACTTGAAGGACGGGTTGACTTGGTGATTGGAGGAGGTATTTGTCTAGGTCTAAAGGGTCTTGGATTGTATCATCTTGATTTGAATTTTCAAGTGGAAGAGTCTGACTGGTTTTTCCCCTTCATAGGGTTTTTAGCCTTGGGTGAGTGCCTATATCTGGTTTTCTCGATCTTATTTTGATGATTGCTTTATGAGAAGAAGATAAAAGAAGAGCACAAATAAAGTTAATAAGAATACAAGAATATCACAAGTAATTATCAACATAAGAAAATATTTTTCTCCTTTCTGATTTTCTAACAATATTTGTGTGAAGTATTGGTTGTGCTCGTAACTTTATGTATGGGCCACTATGATGCATCTACTATTTTAGTTACCTAATTATTGATTGATTTAAAATTGATCTTCATAAGTTTTTGTTATTTTATTACATAAGGGTGGCTCTAAATTGTAGGATAATTTACATAAACCATATAAAAGAAAAATAAATCTAGCATCATAAGTTGTCTTGCACAACCTAGAAGGGATGATGTAATCTCCATTTATTATTGTTTTCACATATCTTATAGCCATAAAATCCTTTTTCTTGTATTATCCTTAATCTCTAATGGAAGCCCTTTGTTCCTTTCTTGTTGAATATAATTTTAAGGTTTTTTCTAAGCCTGTTATATGCCATTACATGCCCAAATATTCAACATCATTCAAACCCTAACCATCAACCTTAAAGAACTTTAACCACAAATTTGAATATCTTGTTCATCTTAGGCCCTTCCAAGGCCTCTACATATCTCAGTACCTCCAAAAAAGTCATATTTAGCGACATAATACCTTGTAGGTGGCATAGGTGAGCCTCCCTTGTGGTTGAAATCCCACTAAATAGTAGGAGGATGGTTGTTGAGGTAATAGTGGCAACCCTTCCTCCTTGTTTCCATAGGGTTTGGTCCTTGCCTTATGAGTCCATTCACTAAACTAGCTAGATTTTCTGACAACAATACTTGGAAATAATTTTTTACATAAAGAATAAGATTAAAGGTGTCTAAAAGGAAAACGTCTAACAAGACTTACCCATAGAATTGGAAAACAACAACTGGTTTGAGGAAGATGGGCTCATGGTACATAGTTTATACACATTTCTTTGAAGCACATAGTTTATGCTGATTGATGGCACCTATGGATTCATGGGATATAATTTATGTACATTGTTTATGCTAACTAGGGGTACTTATTTTGGTGTTTCCAGTTGGAACATTGTTCTCTTGGACCAATGATGTGCAACTCTTCCTTCCAAATTGAAATGCATCTTTACATGTTTCATGAAAATCAATGATCTTTTATAGTTCCTTTTGTTTTAAAAGTAATTTGCACATTATCATTTTTATGTCGTTGCTTATGTTCAGGTAAATAATTTAAAATCTAGTTTTAATCACCGTACTCATTATGTGGAAATTTAAAATTGTGTTACTGTTTTGGCCCTGTCGGCTACTCTTTTTACTTTTTCTTGGAAGCATGAGCAAGTCTTCTAAATTTTCAAAACCGACCTGTAAACTCTGCCGGTGGCTTCTGTATGCTTCCATTTCAGTCTTCCCAGAATAAAAAATACAGCTTCTAAGGTGTTTGCTTAACTTCCACCTCGTCCTTTTTCACCATATTGAAATTGAGTTAGACTATGCCTATAAATGAACAATGGAAGGGGCTTGCCTTCTAATAGTGCTCGTCACCGTTTTTCACCCCTCCTTGTATGAATTTATATTTTCCCTGTGTTGTTACATTCTCTGTTGTCAACTTGAACAATAGTTACTAAGTTTCTTTCATCATCCAATTCAAAAGTGTAATAACATGGGCGAAATAAATGTGCACATCATCAAACATCAGCAATCACAATAGATGAGTGAAGTATTGTAACTCATTTCACCCTGTCACCACAATACATGAGTCACAATTTTTAATTTGTTTCACCCTGTAACCAGGGAGCAGCTCATACCTAAGCAAATCCATCCGCAAGTATCAAATCTGTGGAAATGAAGATATGCGCAAAAAAAACCTCAAAATACACTTCGTATTTTGCAGACACATGAATTTCCCCAACATCTTCGAGCCCTTAATATATGCTAATTGCCTATGACCTAACAATCATGTTATCGTAGCCC
Source organism: Pinus albicaulis (assembly GCA_034641835.2). NCBI lineage: Eukaryota > Viridiplantae > Streptophyta > Pinopsida > Pinales > Pinaceae > Pinus > Pinus albicaulis. The sequence goes on from CM076581.1 coordinate 1,593,224,568, forward strand.
ACCACACCTTCTTGCAAGACACCTCCTTATGAAAAAAACAGTTTGTAACATCTTTTATCATCTCGAACTATTCAATAAAACATACCTACAATACATACTAACTCTTCAAAATTCAATAGTAGACTCTTCAATTTTCCAAGATACATGACCTTGCTACATCACTTTTGTTTGGATTCTCTAGTAAAATACCTTTCAATTGTTCACACAAAATGCACCTCTTTCATTTGTGAAAATCTACCATTTGTAAAATTTGGCATCGTCCCATGATTGTCGTTGTACTGCAAAAATTTAATGTCAGTTGCACTACCATGCATATATAAATCTCTATGGGATGAAAAGTTATCTGCTTAACCTACTTAATCACTTTTTCCCTTGCCAGCTATTTCCCGATAACGTCCAGATCCGCACCCTTGTTTCCTGTAGAACTGCCTCAACAACACTATACATTTCTCTACACTTCTATTGGCGTGTCTTTGCGCCCTCCCGGTGCAAATGGTAGTAATGTAATCCATAATTATTCCGTAAGGCGTCACTATTTGAAAACAACTCCCCTAGCTGCTACTGTGTCCATGTTTAATCCATTGGATCAAATGTTAGACGATTGAAATATTTTAGGCCATTAGATAAGTAAATATTTATATATATGTTTTTTATAATGTTAGTTTTCTTTTTTTTAATAAGTTAGATTGAATTTAGGTTTTGGTGATGATAGAAAGATTGTAATGTCATGTTTAACTTTTTGACTATGTCAAATTACACAAAATTAAAAATAAAAGTAAATTAAATAAAAACATTGAAATAATGTAATGAACATTTTAACTAGGTCAAAACACAATATAAAACAAAAATAATAAAATAAAATAATGATAAACTATAAATAAAGCCCATGGTATTGACCCAAGGTATTCATGTGGAATGTAGTTTCTTTATAGGTGGAACTAATATGATAGAAAGGTTGTAATGTCATGTTTAACATTTTGACTATGTTAAATTACACAAAATTAAAAATAAAAGTAAATTAAATAAAAAGATTGACATAATGTAATGAACATTTTAACTAGGTCAAAATACAATAAAAAATAAAAATAATAAAATAAAATAATGATAAACTATAAATAGAGCCCATGGTATTGAACTAAGATGACCTAAATCAATCTTAACTCTAGATATAAAATAATTGTTTAATAAAATTATTTTTAAATGTTTATAACCATTATTCTTTTAAAATTTTACTTAATAAAATGTATCTAATTTTTCATATATCCAAATTTATGTATTTTAAAATAACACTAGATTTAACATAAATTAGATTAATGAACTTTTTTTTTTGTAAAATACATAAACATTGAATTTTTGGTTACATAAGCATAAAATTTTTGTTTATAATAAAATTTATATCATAAAATTAAACAATTATTTGTATTAAAGTTGAGGATACAAAAGAAAGGAGACATGGTGAAGAGAAGCTTCCAACCTTACAACAAGCTCTTAAAAGGCATAACGTTGAATGTATGGAATCCATTTTCTCGGATACACATGAGAAGTGCAATGAAAAATCTTGGAATTTGGAAAATGTCACGAAGCTTATCTCATGTTCCATTCATTTAGATCTGGAGTATATGGAAGAATAAAAGCAGGACAATGGATACTTATCAAGAATGTATGATTCTTTAGAAGGAAACGACATTGACAATGCTATGGAGGACCAAATAGCAGAATTAAAAACAGAAGAAGACTCTTCAAAAAATGGGTTACTCAAGGATTTTGGAATCCAAATGAGCTACATTATCTCACTGATTCAAGCAAGCGCTCAAAAAGGGACAGACAATAGTGATATAGAGACAATTTATTCATAAACAAGAGAAAGCTAGAATTGTAATTCGAGATAGAGTTATGGGAAGAGAAACATTCCAATTGTAAGGAGGACTCATAAAATACTAGACAAAAGAAACTTAACTATTGCAATTAGTTGAAAAAAAAGGTATCTCTAAAGGGTCACTTAGGGAGGAAGCTATTATGTAAAAGATCCGGAAAATAATTTTATTTCAAAACAAAAATGTACTATCACTAGGGAAGGGAGTTATTACATTTAAAATTTGTTCCCATTCTTGTCACTACAAAATTTGATTGTTGCTTTTTATTTGATGGCAAAATAAATGATCTTTAAAAGGCACTAAAGTCTTGAATTATGATTCTTAAAGAAGTCGCTAAATAGATTCCCTCATTATGAGTTGATTTTTTCTTCTTACTTTTGGGTCTTCATGATGTTTGTTATTCTGACTGAGGTGAAAAGTTCCAAAGAAGTGGAATATTGGTAGTTCAAAGAGGAATTATGGAAATATGATTGTAGATAATTTATTAATATAAATTATCTGAACTGAGATTAATTAATCATCCACAAGGGTTAAAAAGAGCCCAAATGTCTATGCTCTATGTTCAAATGACAGGTGAAGGTGGATTTACCATACTTAAGCTTCTTAGTAGTCTCTTATGAAGTACAACATGTCATAGTGATAAGTTTTTATTCCATTAAATAATTCTAGCTGTAAAGCAGAGTCAGAGTTCTAGCAGTAGTATCAGAGGAATTCAACATTGTGAATGTGATAGAAGAAAATAATTTCCTGGAAGGGTGAAGTCTGCCCAAATTTGTCATAAAAACCTAGTGCATCCTTCATGCAAAAAAAAAGATCAACATGCAGATTTCATCATATAGAGGTCTTGAGTACTTTGGCCAAAATGTCTCATCAATTATGAAAAACACATCTTACATGCAATTAATAACAAAGAATTCGTTCCACATCAATTACTCAATATGGATATTTTGATTTCAAGTCCAGTAAACATAATTCTCCACCCCTTATTCTTGAGGATCAGTTGGAACCTACTACTTTTTATTTCTTATACGCTATGCTTTCCTATATCACAACTTTGTGGCGTTTCCTTTACAGCATATGATACAATTGCTAGTATAATACATGTGATTTTAAATAAAATTATTATAAGCATTGACCTTTTACCAACAAATTATTTAAAATATTATTTTAAACGTAAAGATAAGTAAGGAATTTATTAAGTTATTTAACGTAATTCAAAAGATAGGGAATTGGCGTATCATTGTTATTTGATTTTTCCATATAATTTATTTATTTTGTGCTTTATTTTTCCGGCCAAATTAGCGGAACTGTACCATTCCTTTCTTTAGTTGGAAAATTGTTAGTCATATGTTTGAAATGGTCTGGTATGCCATTTCATAGGTGTTAATGGAATTCACTTCACATTTATTGTAGAGTAACCTAAATTAAATTTCAAATGTAACTCCAGTAAAGAATGAATAAGTACATAAGTAAAATCACCCGTAGCTCTGGTCATGTGAGTAGGCATGATAGAATTATTTTTCAGGTTGTTTGCATCAGGTGTCATGATTTACTGTGTTAATATACTTTTTGATAGACTACTTTAAAATCATCTTACAAGAATGGGAACTTGAAATTACTGGTCTCTGCACAACATTAGACAACTCTCCCCCACGAAAAAATATTCAACCTTTTGAGTGTGCTCATGACACGAACATTCACGGTTTACTGTGTTAATATACTTTTTGATAGACTACTTTAAAATCATCTTACAAGAATGGCAACTTGAAATTACTGGTCCCTGCACAACATTAGACAACTCTCCCCTACGAAAAAATATTCAACCTTTTGAGTGTGCTCATGACATGAACATTGAGAGAATACGAAAAAATATTCGGACGTTGAGAGAATATATGCATTTTAAGAAATCATACTACTGGTAAGGTGGACGATGTAAAATTAATATAAATTTAATTAAATAAAACCTTGTCTCCTTTACACTTGCAAAACATTTGTTTAAGAGATATGTACATCCATTTAAATGGTTATTAAATAACCATGTGCAAGGTTTAGCATTACGTGTTTTAGTTGTCTATGATTTGATTAATTACGTCTCAAAATAATACAAAGGAGGAAAATGCATGAAGGAAATAAGGGCATTTGTCACATAAATGAAAGTACGTTGAAAATACGTTTGCTTCACTATTAATAATCTGTACATCATTGTTTTTGAATAACGATGCATCTTGTTTAATTGTTTTCAAATTCACTCTTAATAATCTCTACATCATTGTTTTTGAATAACGATGCATCTTGTTTAATTGTTTTCAAATAACGATGCATATTGCAATAAGAAGTGAATTGTATCAACCAATAAAAAAAAAGAAAAATAAATTTAAATAATATAAATAATAAAAATGATCAAAATTAAACTATGTAAAAGTATAAAAATTTTAGAATCAAAACTAAATTAATGTCAAATCACTAACCAATCTAATGCATTATACCTGCTGGGCAGGTATAATAAGGGTGTATCCACTCACGAAAATAATTTATTACACTTATAAATGGATTACATATAAAATTTAAGGGTGTTTCCACTCACCAAAATAATTTATTACACTTATAAATTGATGACATATAGGATTTTGATTATTACATTTATTAATGTAGTAGTAGGAGCATATATAGTATGTTAATATGCAAAATGATGATTATAAAAAAAAATTAGGCATGGATATTAATATTTATAAATAACTAATATGAAATAAGGGTGTATGTGCTCACCAAAATAATTTATTACACTTATAAATGGATTACATATAAGATTTTGATTATTATAGTAGTAGGTGTGATTTGTTTTTATTGTCGTTTATTTATATTGTGTGACTTTTTGGAGTTTTTGGTGGAATTTCTAGTCGAAATTCAGTGGAAAAATTTGAGGTGAAATATATATTTGTGTTAACTAAACTAGTTTTTTTTACGGCATATGTGGATTCAACACTTTGAAAAACCCCTAGGGCACTTCAAATGTGCATAGTTTGCCCATCAAACTTGTAATTTCAATGAATTCCTACCAGATTTTAGACAAATTAGATCGGAAATTTTTTCAAAAAGTCGACAACTCGTATGATATCATTGGTGGTTAATAATAGAAAAATTCGATCTCCAAAAATATAAAAGAAATTTATGTAAGGAGATTTGTTATTATTCTATATTGAATTTTATGTTTATAAAACTAGCACAATTACATTAATAAATGTGGTTGATTTCGATGGACTCCAAAGAACCCACTCTGTTCATATAGATTTCGATGGACTCTTAGGTCAGGTGGGCCTTCGATTCAACAATAAAAACATGTTGATTTTATATCATCGGGAAGTGTTCTAGGTCTCAAATTTTGAGGAGAGGCCTGCATAGCAATATTCCAGAGAACCCATAAATCGTTTGTGGAAATTCCACTCGGATCTTGATTTATTAAAATAATTAATTATTTTAATGTGATCCCTAAGTCTAAATTTAGGGAAAGTAAATAATTAAAGGGTATAATAAAGCAGAATGTGAATCTTCTAGAAAACAAATATCAAGTTATCTTTTAATCTAAGCCATTGATTAAAGATATAATGTTGGTCGTCAATTCATCAACGAGAAGACTATAAGAAGGCTTGAGGGTCATTCGGAAAGCAAGTTGAGCACATTCTCAGTACCCGAAGGAAATCGATTCTGAAGTAAGAGAATTTGATTTCAGAGGGTGAGTCTGTAGAGGCGGGATTGCAGAGATAGAAGGAGGAGAGAGAAGTTAGCAAAGACGAAGAAGAAGGAAGACAAAAGATGAAGGGAAGGCAATGCTCAGTAGCAGCACTAGCCCTCCACGCAGACTTATGCAGTCCATGCAAGGACTGCACAGAGGGTGCACGAGGTCATCCCATGTGTCGGGAATTCTTCTGGATTGTCTATAAAATTAATATAAGGTGTACGCTATTGATTTTTCTCGTCATGAATTTTGTAAATGATCTTTTCTCTACCGAAGATTAATACAAACCCTCATCTACTGCACCGGTTTTCCCACATTGGGTTTTTCCGGGGACAATTGTCCAAAAATAACTATGTTCATGTGGTTGTTTCTATTGTGCCATATGTGTTTTAATTTGTTCTTTTGCTTTTGATTAGAGTGACTAATGAAGCTGTGTTTATTTCAAAATTTACTGAAGCATCTTTAAATAACTTATCATAATAAGTAGGCGAAATAAACCAACTATTGCAGTAATAATTTTCAGAGTGGAAATTTCACATGGTATTAGAGCTAAAGGAATAAGACATAAAGGGAGTTTCTGCAATGGAACAAATATCCGACGTTAATACAGTTCGAAAGCGCCTACACAGTTCCCCAGATCAAATAGAGAAACAGAGGGAGCATGACATATCTGTTCTAGCATCCAGACTAGAGGATGATTTTGCTTGTGTGTCAAGCACGACCTCTCCGGGAGTTTGGTATATTGACAGTGGATCATCTGCTCATATTACGCGAGTTAAAGAATGTTTTCTGAGCTAATGAGAAGAGAAAATGAATTTCCATATTATAATGGGAAACAAAGCCAAGTGTACCCCCATTGGAAGAGGTACCATAATATTTTAGACAGAAGCTGGAAACAAGCTTCGGGCCAAAAATGTTCTGCATGTACCGAGTTTGGGGATGAATTTTCTCTCGGTGTCTCAACTCCAAAACAAGGGGTATGCCGTATACTTGATTGGAAATAAAGTTTATGTCAAACACCCTAGCTGGAAAAGGAAGGCACAAATTGGAGTAAGGAGCCACAAATTATATAATCTCCAGCTTGAATCCCTAATGGCACTGATCGGTAGTATGGACGAAAGGGATCTAAATGAATTATGGCATAGAAGGATGGGGAATTTACATCATGTAGCCTTGAATATTCTCAAGAAAATTGTCATGGGAGCCCCAGACCTCAACACGAGGAAAGATGAGGTCTGCAGGGGGTGCGCATTAGGGAAGTATGCGAAGCCAACATTTCCAAGAAGCAACAGTAGTGCCAAGAGTGTATTGGAGTTGATACACTCAGACATCTGTGGTCCAATGTCCATGACTACTCTCAGTGGTGCAAAGTGTTTTGCTACCTTTACTGATGACCATTCTAGGAAAACCTGGATTTACTTTCTTAAAACCAAAGATGAAGTCTTTGAGTGTTTCAAAGAATTCAAGGCTTTGGTAGAAAATTTAACTAGAAAGAAGATTAAGAAGCTGCGATCAAATGCAAGGGTGATGCTATATGACCAAGACATGCCCAAATTTATGTGGGTATAAGCCTGTAATACAGCTGTGTATGTGCAGAATAGGGTGCCCCATAGAGCATTAGGGAAGGTGACCCCTGAGAGTGTGTTCACAGGAAACAAGCCTGAGGTGAGCCATATCAGGATATTTGGTAGTATAGTGTATTGCCACGTACCTAATGAGAAGAGGAAGAAGTTGGATCGGACTGAGGAAAAGGGTTATCTTGTGGGTTATAATTAAAATGTGAAGGCACATCACGTCTATATTCCAGAAAACAAGAAGCTCATAGTAAGGTAGGGCGTCAAATTCTCGGAGGAGAGAACCTTCAAAAGATAGTGGGAAATGGCTACAGATATGCAGGTTGAGGAGAATCCACTAGTTTAGCCTCAAAAACCTAAAGAGGATGGCTCGAGTGCCTCTCCGTTGCACAAGGATTTTGATAAAATTTCTTCCAAAGAAGAGCAATCAAGAGAGTAGGAAAATCCACCCACTACTAGTGGGAGAATGAGCAAAGAGCTCCAACAAATTCTAAGGCATGCAGAAGAATTTTTTGGAGTCCCTAGAGATGAGAAGAGGGTACGTAGGCAACCTGACAGGTACCAAGCACTAGTAGCACAAGTCGGAGAACCCTCTAGCTTTCAAGAGGCAGCTCAACATCATGTGTGGGTAGATGCCACGGTGGAGGAGTATAGCTCCATCATGACGAATGATGTATGGGAGCAGTCCCTAGCCCCTAGAACAGGTCATTTGTAGGATCAAGGTGGATCTACAAGAACAAGTATGCTGCAGATGGCAGCATAGAGAAATTCAAGGCTAGGTTTGTAGCTAAGGGGTATGCACAGAAATAAGGGTTCGACTATGAATAAACTTTCGCCCCTGTAACTCGATACACTTGAATCAGATCTGCCATCTCTCTCACAACGCAGATGGGATGGGAGATTCACCATATGGATGTCAAGACAACATTCTTGAATGGGGTGATAAAAGAGGAAGTGTACATAGAACAACTAGAAGGCTTTGAGACACATGAGAAGAAGAATCATGTATGCAGGCTTAAGAAAGCCATGTATGGACTAAAGTAAGCCCCCAAAGCATGGTATGGACGAATTGATAGCTACCCGCAGAAGATGGGATTCGTCAAGAGCAATGCAAATCCCAACCTCTACTATCTGAGAGTAGGGGATGAGCCGCTAATCTTGGTATTATATGTAGATGATATGTTTCTTACTGGATCATCTAAGCTCATCAAAGACTACAAGGAGAATATGGCTACCGAATTCAACATGAAGGATCTGGGGCAGATGCACTATTTTCTTGGTTTGGAGTTATGGAAACAGAAGACTGGAAGAAGATAGACACGTTAGAGGATGATGACACTGACCCTACCTTGTATAGGAATCTCATTGGATCATTGATGTACCTAGTCAACACTAGACCAGACATCTGTTATGTAGTGAATACCCTACACTATCTTCTTACAAACTAGAAGAAGATAGACACGTTAGAGGATGATGACACTGACCCTAACTTGTATAGTAATCTCATTGGATCATTGATGTACCTGTTCAACACAAGACCAAACATCTGTTATGCAGTGAATACCCTCAGTTAGTTCATGGTGGAACCAAGGAGGGCTCACTGGGCAACAACCAAACATTTTCTCAGATATTTGAAGGGGACAGTCGAGTATGGGTTGAAGTACACTAAGGGCAATGAAGTCCAGTTGAGTGGGTTCACTGACGCATATTGTGCTGGAAGCACAATGGATTAGAAAAGTACCAGTGGGTAATGTTTCAGTCTCAAATCAGGAATGAATTCCTGGTGCATTAGGAAACAAAATTTCGTCGCACTAAGCTCAACTGAGGCAAAATATATGGCAGCAAGCACAGTTTCGTGTGAGGCCATATGGCTTCTTAAATTTCTCTTGAAATTACTTAAGAAGAGGATGGAATTGACCATAATTATGTGTGATAAATCGAAGTTGCATCAATCTCTCTGACAATCATGTGTTTCATGACTGGTTGAAGCACATTGACATTCAGTGCCACTTCATCAGAGACTATGTCGAACGGGGAGTTGTATAGTTGAGGTACACTCTTACAGGAGAACAGGTGGCAGATATCCTCACCAAGGCACAGAGTAAGGTTAAGTTTACTTACATCAAAGAAAATATGGGGATGGTCGAGAACCCTTTCCAATAAAGGAATGGGTGGTCTACAGAGACAGAAGGAGCTACAGTACAGATGAGTCAGTGGTAGAGATAGTGTCACAGGAAGCATTAAAGAGGACAACAACACATAGGTGAAAGGTAGCAGCCAAGACATCAACAACGCAACAGATGCTTTAGAATCAGAGCAGTATAGTTGGTACCTTTCTTGAACACTTTCCTCACTAAGAGGGAGCATTTATTTTATAGCATCGGGAAGTGTTCTAGGCCTCAAATTTTGAGGATAGGCTTGGACAACAGTATTCTAGAGAACCCATAAATCGTTTGTGGAAATTCCACTGAGATCTTGCTTTATTAAAATAATTAATTATTTTAATGTGATTCCTAAGTCTAAACTTAGGGAAATTAAATAATTAAAGGGTATTAATAAATCAGAGTGTGAATCTTCTAGAAAACAAAGATCAAGTCATCTTTTAATCTAAACCATTGATTAAAGCTATAATCTTGGTTGTTGATTCATGAGCGAGAAGACTATAAGAGAAGGCTTGAGGGTCATTTGGAAAGCAAGCCGAGCACATTCTCAATACCAGAAGGAAATCAATTTTGAAGTAAGAGAATTCGATTTCAGAGGGTGAGTCTGTAGATGCAGGATTGCAAAAATAGAAGGAGGAGGAAGAAGTCAGCAGAGATGGAGAAGAAGGAAGACAAAAGACGAAGGGAAGGGAACACTGAGCAGCAACACTAGCCCTCCATGCAGACTTACGCAGTCCAGGTAGGGACTACACATAGGGGCTACGCAAACTGACGCAGATGGTGTAGGAGGTCATCTCGTGTGTGAGGAATTCTTTCGGATTGTCCGGAAAATTCATATTAGGTGTACGCTATTGATTCTGCTCGTCATGAATTCTGTAAATGATCTTTTCACTATTGAAGACTAATATAAACCCTCATCTGCTGCATCGGTTTTCCCACATTGGGTTTTTCCGGGGACAATTGTCCAAAAATAACTGTGTTCATTTGGTTGTTTCTATTTTTCCATATGTGTTTTAATTTTTTCTTATGCTTTTGATTAGAGTGAGTACTGCGACTGTGTTTATTTCAAAATTTACTGAAGCATCTGTAAATAACTTATCAGAATAAGTTGGCAAAATAAACCAACTATTGCAGTAATAATTTTTAGAGTAAAAATTCCACACAACAACGACACCACATATCTAAATTCAATCAGAACCAGAGTGGTCTATCAATTCATTCCACGCCACTTCTTTCAAATTTATTCACAGCGTCGGGGAAAGGAGTGAGGTTTACTGTAAAAAGTAATTCAAAGAGGCAAGCAAATTCAAGGTGGCCATGGTCATTGTCGAGATCGTTTTCTGCATGTCAAGATACCATGGCTTCACTAGAATACTGGAAGCATAGCTCAATGATGCGTTCACGCCGAAGGAATGAAATGCATTGTTTCTGTTTGCATCTCCCCTATGGTCGATTCCAGATCCACATAGAGGAAACTGAAAGACCAATGACACACCAGCCAAACTGACAACTAACATCCAATGAGGCGGAAACCATACTATTAATGGTGTGGCTCATATTAAAAAATAATATATAAATTTAATTTATAATTTTTTGCTATGAAATTGAAGAACTATTGAAATATTTTTGATTTCATCTCTTTCATGGTGTATTAGACAAAAAAAATGCCCTTAATATGAAATTTTCTCTATTTATTTAATAAAATTTCAAAATCCCCCAAACCCAATTCCAATAAAGATCACACCTTAATTAAATTAATTATAATAAATGCTCATAAACAATATTGACCAACAATTTAGATCAATGAATATATATGTTAGTAACTGCCAATACAAATCTGATAATTCAAGCACAATAATCTAAAATAACTAATTACTAATAACACCATTCACAAATATGGAAAAGTGTCACACGAGTCATTCTATTTTTTTTAAGGGAAAAGAAAGTGCTTCAAATCAATATATCACAATCTAATTATCATGTGAATAAGATGAAATGAAGGTAGCTCCTTATAAATACATGAACCTTAGAATTTGGATTGATTATAACGAAAAAAGTGTGCAATTTAGTTTATATATATATATATATATATATATAATAAATTTAAATAATAAATTTAGAAATTGGGAAAATTCATGTTTAAAATATTAATATTGATAATAGTTTTATACACTTGTTTTATTTAGTATTTAAATTTTTAAAAATAAATTTTAGAAATTTTTAAATTTATTTTTAGATTTGGGGATATTTTTGGTCATTGTGATAAGGTTCAAAGAGTAGGATATACACTTGTTTTATTTAGTATTTAAATTTTTTAAAATAAATTTTAGAGATTTCTAAATTTATTTTTAGATTTGGGGATATTTTTGGTCATTGTGATAAGGTTCAAAGAGTAGGATCCTCTGTTCTCATGGAGTCTTGACTCTTGCTAAGTTATAAATTTTTGGTATATATGGCTTACAAACTATTGGATATACTCTTAGTGTTATCTTGCCAACTGTTAAGTTTGATCTTGGGCCTCACCTAGATTACTCCAATAAGTATTGATTCACCATGATAAAATATAAATGAATTAATTAAACATTTACTTAAAATACCTTTGAATTGAAAAGTTACTCCAATAAGTATTGATTCACCATGATAAAATATAAATGAATTAATTAAACATTTACTTAAAATACTTTTGAATTGAAAAGTTTGATCTTGGACCTCGCCCAAATTACTCCAATAAATATTGATACACCATGATAAAATATAAATTAATTAATTAAATATTTACTCAAAACATCTTTGAATTGAATTGAAAGAGAATCAATTTATTTCATTAAATAATAATAGTAATAATATATTAAAGTATGCTTATTTTCAAGTACTATAAAGAAAAGGCTGACCTCGAGATTAGTATTTACTAGCAATTGCACTGAAAGGTGAAAGGTGGAAAGGAACGTTGAAGGAGTGGGGATTTAAAAATTACCATAGATTTGTATTCATGATCTACTAACCATTGAGAGGAATCAAATCATCTAATCCGTCAAAGTCACCCGGGGAATGCACCCTGTCTTGGCCACAACAAACCCGGGGAATGCACCATGTCTGGGCCACAACAATCCCCTAAGCTCAATGGATTGAGCTTGGGTCACCTTGCTAAAGAGGCCCATCCTCAACCAATTGTGCTAGTAAGACTTTAGAAATATATATTTATATATAAGAAAAGAATATGGAAATTAACAAATTATTTAAACACTAATTAGCTTATATATATATATATATATATATATATATATTAACTCTTGATCTACCAAGGGTACCAAGGGTTAAGAGGGATCAAATCTCTTTTCACTTTAAAAGAGGTTTACAACACAAGAAATTTGATCGCTCGAGGCTGGGCTTAATAGTTTAAAATGGATGTAGGTTGGTTTAATTATTAATAAGTAATAATTATGATTATTAATTTAAATTATTAATTTTATTTTTATTTTAAATAATTTGACCTAATCAATAATTAATAATTGATTAAATATTAATAATTTCAAATATTAATAATTTCAAATATTAATTTCTTTTTTTTTAATCAAAATGTTTACATAACATAATATAATATAACTTTCCTAAAAACCTCATAAAAAAAATAAATTTATAATTTAAAAATTATTAATATCAATATTTTTTTAAATCATCAAAATTCATCTCACTTCAAAAATATTAATATTACATATCCTCTTCTTCACCATGTCCTTAACGTTCCTTAACTACACCATCTTCTTCAAATTCACTATGTTTATCAACTTTACCATCTTCTTCAAATTCACTATATTCGTCGTGTTCCTCGACTTTACATTCCTTAAAAAGGTGAGAGTTTGGATTATACATTATCATTATCCCACCTTATTCCATCCCACCAATCTAACTTTCCTACAGTCCCCTTCAACTTAGTCCATCCCACCAATCTAACTTTCCTACAATTCCCTTCAACTTAGGTAGCTTTTCCCTTCAACTTAGGTAGCTTCTCCAGTTATTTTGGAATTCTCTGTAACAATGGACAACGTGTTATCTCTATAACTTCCGGAGAACACATTGTTTCTTTATTTCATACACTCGATGGACTTGAAATACTCTCTGCATTCTTTAAATCTCTCAGATGCAATTCCTTTAACATGGGAAGGCTGTCGATCTCAACCTCTAACTGATGGCACTCGGAAATCTGTATATACTCTAAATCAGGGAGCTCCTCCATTCTCAATGTCTTCAACACATGACAACCTCTTATTTCTAATAAGTGTAGTTGCGGCATTGCACACTATCCTCTCTAAGATGTCTGGGTAGATTAGTTCTTATGTCTCCAACTCTGGAAAAACGCGACAGCATGAAGGTGCTGGAAGAGCTCATCAAAGAGCAGCATGAAGGTGTTGGAAGAGCTCACCAAAATTCAAATATGGTCTTCCATTGTTTGATATCTGTGGGGATGTTGGGGCTGAAAAGAGGCAGCAATTGTTTAGAACTATTGGGATTTATATTGGAATTGATTGGAGTTGTTTAAACAGTTGAATTCGAATCAGTTAATACTGTTGCACTAATTGAATGGTTAAGCTATAATGTTGCACTGATTGTTGGCTATGGATATTGAAGGATATATTTTATGCTGGAATAATTGTTTTATCTTGTGTACAGAAAGGGAAATTTGTTAAAAACCCTAGCTTCCTGAGAAAACCCTAGGGAAAAATTACCCTAGTATATTACATGTATTCAGTTGTTTCGTTCCCCGCATTGAGTATATTTAGACCAAGAAACAAGAAACAATCTAATGGGAATCAGCAGTTTTGGTACAGCTTTAACCTGTGTGAAATTCCAACGGTGGATAAATCTATTCCAGAAGGGCATTGTTCACAGAGGTCCCAACTACACGGATCACAATTTTCTAGGGTTTATGGCAATCCCTTTGAAGGGGTTGGCGAACATTCAAATCTCGCGGAAGGGCATCGTGTTTCTAGAAGAAAATACCATTGTGTGCCTGTGGTTATGCGATTAGATTATTGGGTTTTACCATATTTTAGAACCATGCCCTGCAATTATTTCTACATCATTATCATCGTGAATGCTTTTGTCCACTCTTTATGCTTTTGTCCACTCGTGAATGAAATTGAGCTCTTATTTCATAAATCGGAAACGTCAGTTAAAACCGAATGGATAAGTGCAGATGTAACTTACAAAGTGGGCAATGACCCGATTGCATTTCAGGCGTGGGTCGGAATAAGATTTCATACTTCCTTGACGGTGGCTGCAGGTGATTCTGTATCTTCTGTATAACATGCACGCTCGGAGCACGCGTCACCTTGTTCAAGAATACCAAATATAATCAAAGCTTAGAAGCGTCCCGCCAAATAATTCAGAGACCTGTTATTAGGGTTTATTTTCGAGCTCGGAAGTGTATCCTGTGCCATTATCTTTAACATGGCGAGAAGAAAAATCGACGCCAAATTAAAGACAAATGGCGTAGGGAACACTTCATAACTTCATTCAGCCTCTCTAGTCTGAAACTTTCACTCTTGTTAACGAATAAATGTAGGGTAGGATCCCCAAACATGGGTCAGCCTACACACCACACCAAGCGTGGATTATAGGTAGGATCCCCAAACATGGGTCAGCCTACACACCACACCAAGCGTGGATCAGAGATGTTGGCATCGTATAATCTTAATACATGTGGGAGAAGGTGGTGATTTCAATTGTCTTTTATAGATGAAGATGATAAGATGGAAAGTGTAATGTCACGGGCTTCCTCTAGGTTTTTTTAAAAGAATGAGGTGTCTCCACTCAACTACTAGGAATAGGCGCCATGACGGTGGGAGGTTCGAGAAAATGAGGTGAGGTTGGCTGCATTAAAGCAGCATTAACGATTGTAGCCGACATTATTAACTCCTGCCTTGAGCGAGGATGGATGGCGGTGGAGGTATACCACGTGCCTATCCACCACACCGTCAGCAGATCATACGTCTCCAAGTACACCTGCATCCGGGACATTTTATTATTATTATGGTGTATTTGTTTTTTTGAGGGAAAGGATTTGGTTTAAATCTAAAGTAAAGTCATAAAACTCTTTTTAGGTTTTAAATGTTGGAATTTTTTCAATCCGATATTTAATATATAAAAATAATTAAAATATATAGAAAGATATTATTGATTTATTATATTTTAAAATAAAAATGTTAAATATGAAAAATTGAAATATATATAGAGTAATTAAAGGAGAGAGGCATGAGCGAGAGGGGTAATATTTTGTCTTGACAAACAAGTTGTATCCAAGATTTTTGTGATCCATAAATTAGATAAATGTCTTTCGGATTAATCTTAAAGACATTTATTAATCCTAACAATGTGATTAATCTGAAAGGCATTTATCTAAACAAGTTGTAATCCGATTTGCGTGGAGATTAGTCACAACAACCAACAATAAAGTTGAACTTCTAGCGCTTTGAAAAGACTTGGAAATCGCTCAAAGTCAAGGAATGAAGGAATTAACTGTCATTCAGGACTCTCTACTTGTGATCAGAATGTTTTCATACTCCAATCAAGCCCATGACCATTTAAGTCCTACAATAGTGAAGAGGATCAATCTTCATATTAAAAAATTGAAAATTTGTCTCTATTCCACGTTCGTCACCCCCTCAATCATGATGTAATGTTAGCAATGGCAGATGAATGATGGCAGATTCAAGGAGGGGAAAACTAGGAATTAAGCAGAAGTGACATGGACTTTTCATTCACCAAGTTGAATCTGTCTATACCTGAGCCTATGTGTCAACGTGGTGGTGGTGAGATGTAGTGTAATGAGATATTCTCTCTCACTGCATTACAGACCTTGTCGCAATGAGTGTTTCTCTTATGAGACGTCTCTTTGGAAATGTGGGTTTCCTATGACTGGTATATTCTCGTTTCCTGCCTGGGTGATGCTACATGGTACAGAAAAATAATACCTTGAGGACAACATATCATCTAGGAGTTTTAATGACGAAGAGACGAAGGAATAATTGACATCGCGCCACTACAAATTGGCTGCAAGGTTGGTTTAAGAGGTCCCTTGGGCAAGACAATTACTTAATCGGCATGAGGATTGAAGAGTTGCAAGCATTAACGGTGAAGGTAGAGTGCAGTCAGAGGAAAAGGGAAGACATCTTATATAAGCCAACCTTGTTGGAAAGTGTAGCAAGAAAGGCTCAATTTGACTTTAGTCGTAATCAAATTGAGTAAATCGAATTTCCACATCAATAGGACAAATTGGAGGCAGTTAACTAGTGTGACATGGCACTTTTCACTCAGTTAGATCAGCAAATTTGAGTTAGTGGGCTTAGAGTTCAGTCATGAATGTGTTGATTGATAAATTTTAGCAATTTGGTTCAGTTAATTTCAGTTGTACTTAATTAAATAGACTCTAACAATTAATAGAGTCAATTGAAGGTTAGTTGTGCAGTGAGACAATAACCTAACTCGAAGATTTTTCATATAACTTCTAGCACTTTGGAAAGACTTGGACATCGCTCAAAGTCAAGGAATCAAGGAATTAACTTTCATTCAGGACTCTCTACTTGTGATCTGAATGTTTTCATACTCCAATCAAGCCCATGACCATTTGAGTCCTACAATAGTGAAGAGGATCAATCTTCATATTAAAAAATTTGAAAATTTGTCTCTATTCCATGTTCTTTTCTCCCTCAATCGTGATGTTGACGCAATGGTGAATTGATGCTTGGAATCAAGGGAGGGAAAAATCGAATTAAACAGAAGTGACATGGGTTTTTTCCCCATTCCATAGTTGAATCATGTCATACCTGGAGCTTATGTCCATCAATGATGGCGTTGACAAGATCATAATTGTTGGAATAATTACTCCCCTCATGGTCAACAGGTGGGTTAAGGAATGAGTTATGTATCCACTTGGCCATCATTTGGAGTATCGAGGTTTCCTGTTGTGATTCCCATTGGGTTTCATATGCTTGAAGGATAACACCATAGACAGTTGGGTAAATAACCTTCTTGGGAGGACAACATTTCATCTGGGAGTTTTCATGACGAAGAGACGAAGGCATAATTCACATCGTGCCATTGCAAATTGGCTGCAAGGTTGGTTTAAGAGGTCCCTTGGGCAAGACATT
>CM076581.1:1593242157-1593554531 GCA_034641835.2 Pinus albicaulis
GAGCAACTTTACTTTTCTTACAGCAATCACACAAATAGTTAAGTAAAATGCAGATAGAACATATAAGTGGATCTTATAGAAGACAAACCAAAAACAGAAAAATGTGGTGGTGCGTTACGGCGGTCAACAGGATGCTTCAACCAGCAAAGTCTCCTTGGTCAGCCAACCCAGAATGTGTCACAACAGTCCTCCAATCAGCAAACGAGTCAACCCAAGTCAACTCCAAGAAAGTCAACGCTGTCCTGAAAAAGTCAACGCAGGGCAGCAAGCTAAAAGTCAACGCAGCAGCAGATTGGTCAACCCTTTGACCTCGATTTCTATGCCAAACAGTACGGCCTTCCAAAATCGAACTTCTCACCAAATTTCAGCCCAATTGGACCATGCGTTGACCAAAGTCAACGCTGGTCAAACTTTCTGCAAAACCCTAACTGCAGAAATTCGTCCTTTAGCTCAGCCGTACAGATTTGTCCTTCTTCTCCTTCACACGTGTGGGCTGAACTCGTCCTCCAAGGAGCTCGTACTAAATCAGATGAGAGAAGAAGATGTGAGTTGAGTTGTTGTGAAATGCTCTCCAACTTTGCCTGTATTTATATCCATCATTGGGGCGTGTGACACATCTGCTGGGGGTGTGAAACCTTAAGGCCGACTTGCACATATAATTTATTATGAATAATAAATTCAAAATAAATGTTCTGCTCATCGGATTAAGACATATTATATATGGATTTTACACCTCTCCGAAAGAGGATTCCAACAAAAATATTAGCCTCTTAATCCGAGCATCATAACATGGAGTTTGGACCTAGTTGTCCAAATTTAACACTCCCTCTCAACTAGGGAGAACTCCATCCATCAGTGCAATCAAACATCGTGCGTCATCCGGCCGTAACTTGCTTTGCTGGCCTCTTTATTTCAGAACAGAAGTGGGTCAGTCACAAAGACATCATCCCCCGACTGACATAATCAGTCCAGAGGTTCAAAACCTCTATCAAACTCATAAAGAGTATCCAACCAACCCAAAGTTGGTTCATCTGACCCGAAGTCAGGTAGAGGTCCCAGACCTCACTAAACTTGATCCCACATCAAGTGGTTGGACCGTGCCATCCCAGATAGAGAGTATGGCAATCTCTGATGCGTCCATCAGTCTTTGCTAATAGTCTCTAACTTTTCCACACCTCATTGGCCAAATGAGAGGCACTTCCCATGAGCCCTGAACTCAATGGGTAGGATGCTACTGTGGGTACGTATAACTGAGAGGTAACTGTACCAATAAATAATTACAAAGGTGGGGCACAAAGGCCTATCTCTTATAGCTCCGAGAAGCTATCCCCAAAGCCCCCCAGAGCTCCTCTAGCTCATCGTCCAACAGGACCCACATCATAGGGTCGTTCCATGATACCAAGTCTCTCACAGAAGGTTAGGAACTTGACCTTCCCGAGGGGCTTAGTGAGAATATCTGCAACCTGCTCATCAGTTCCTATATGATCGAGCCTTACGGTGCCTCGTTGTACCATATCCCAGATAAAGTGGTACCAGCCATCAACATGCTTGGATCAATCGTGGAACCCAGGATTCTATGATAAATGAATCCCCCTCTGGTTATCACAGAGTATCACGGTGGTATCTAGCACATGTCCAAACATCTCACTAAAGAACTTTCGCAACCAAACTGCTTCAAAACAGGCCATACTCGCTGCAATGTATTTGGCCTCAGCGGTGCTCAAAGCCATCGACTTCTGCTTCCTGCTCATCCATGAAATCGAAGCAGAACCAAGATTGAAGCAGCATCCCGATGTGCTCTTACGATCCACCACACTGCCAGCCCAATCGGCATCAATATATCCACGTAGTGTCACGCTCCCGGCAGTGTATCTCAGCCCATGGTTTATCGTGCTCAGCCCATGGTTTATCGTGCCCCTAAGATATCTCAGAAGATTCTTGGCACCAACCTAGTGAAAGTGATGAGGCTCAACCATTTGTTGACTCAAAGTGTTCACTGCAAAACATATATCCAAATTTCGGGGTGGAAACGTACCAAGAACATCAAAGCTCCTATGAGTTGACGATACTCGTAGGATTGGCCAAGATATTCTCAAGAAGGCTGGCCGCTACTCAACTTCTTAAAGTTGAGTTCCATCGGTGTCGACACCCATCGTGTCGACATGGACTTGCACTCCACCATCCCAAATCTTTCCGTGTCATAATGTATTTTCCTTGAGAAAGGAAAATCTCGCCAGGTCTCTGCTAGACCTTCAGGCCTAGACATTCGTCCTAGGTCCTTCATCTCGAACTCGGCAGCGAGCTCCCTCTTGCACTGATGAAAGAGAGGGTCATCACCAGTCAGGAAGAGGTCATCCACATACCGCACTAGAATGAGAGGCTTCTCTTTCACAACCTTGAAGTATAGGTTCGGATCAGCATTGCTTCGAGTGAAGCCCAGCTTCATCAAGTAACTATCCATCCTCTCGTACCAAGCTCTGGGTGCTTGCTTTAACCCATAGAGGGCTTTCTTCAACCTGCACACATGAGTGTCTCGATCCTGAACTTCAAATCCCAGAGGTTGTTCCACATACACCTCTTCCTTTATTGCACCATGCAGAAAAGCAGTCTTGACATCCATCCGATGAAGACTCCATCCTTGCGTAGCAGCAAGGGCTATGATTGATCGAATGGTGGTATATCGTGCCACAGGTGCAAATATGTCATCATAGTCAATTCCTTCCCTTTGAGAGAAGCCACGGGCAACAAACCTTGCCTTGAACTTTTCAGCACTCCCATCAGATCCATGTTTGATCTTGTAGAGCCATTTTGCGGTGACAACAGATTTGTCCTTCGGTCTCGGGACCACATCCCAGACATCATTCTTCATTATGGACTCATATTCTTCGTGCATAGCATCCTTCCAACCTTGATGCTTTACGGCTTCCTCAAAAGATCCAGGTTCAGATTGTACAATAGTACTCATGGCAGCTAGATACCCTTGGTATCTACAAGGCTTCTTGCTTTCTCGGAATGTCCCCCTTGGGGCAGCATGACCCTCAGCATCTTCGAGGGTGTCCCTGAGCCATGATGGTCTCTTTCCCAGTGAAGGAGATGGATCGATAGGGTCCGTTGGTCCTTCATCATCAGGCATTGTCTCATCCTGCGGTTCTTCTTGATTTCCAGGCCTTGCTTCATGATTTTCTTCAGATCTTGGAAGATCTACTACTTTCTTCAGAGAAGCATCTTCGTCAAAAGTGACATCATGGCATATCTCTACTTCCCTTTGACCAGGTACATAGACTCTATAGGCCTTAGAAGTCTCACTGTAGCCCACAAACATTCCTTTCTTCCCAGAAGCATCCAGCTTACTTCTCTTTTCTTTCGGCACATGAAAATAGACAAGACATCCAAAAATTCTAAAATGTGAGACATCAAGTTTCTTACCAGAGAAAACCTCTTCGGGAGTTTTGGAGTCCAAAGCGGAATGAGGGCATCGGTTTTGAATGTACACAGCAGTATTTGCAGCTTCTCCCCACAGAAACTTCGGTAGACCCTAGTCACATAGCATGGCACGGGCAGCTTCCACAATAGTCCTATTCTTGCGTTCAGCAACACCATTCTGCTCAGGAGTACATGCAGTGGTAGTCTCCCTCTTAATGCCAGCTTCTCTGCAAAAGTCTTTGAACTCATTTGACTCATATTCAGTGCCATTGTCGGTCCTCAAAATCTTGATCTTCTTTTCGGTCATATTTTCCACCAAGGCTTTGAAGGTACGGAACCACATGAAAGCCTCATCCTTCTTCTTCAAGAAGTATATCCAGGTTTTGTGAGAGAAGTCATCAGTAAATGTCATATAGTAAGAACATCCCCCCAGGGATGTTACAGGCAACATACCAGAAAGATCAGAATGGACCAGTTGCAATATCTTAGATGTCTTTGTGACACTTGAGGGGAAAGGTCCCCTTATGTTTTCCTTCAGCACAGCCCTTACATACACCTTCATGATTATTTCCAAAATCAGGCATCCCTGTCACCACCTTCCTTGCTTCGGGAAGGGCTTTGTAATGAAGGTGTCCAAATCTTCGGTGCCATAGTTCGGTTTGACGGATAGTATCACAAGTCATAGCTCCCAACGAACTCCCTCCAACCTGGTAGAGTGTACCAACTCTAAAACCAATTGAGATAGCTTCCTTGAAGCTCTCCTTCCACATGAGCACCTTTCCATCAGAGAAAGTTACATTGAATCCTTTGTCTTCCATGGCAGATACAGACACAAGGTTTTTCTTCAATTTAGGTACATAGAGTACATCTTGCAAACGTAGGACTTGTCCTTGAGACAAGTGGAGGGTCACAGTCCCTGTCCCTTTCACGAGATATGTGGCATTATCCCCAAGGATAATTTCTAGATTAGTATCCCTTTCAACCATGTCAGAGAGTGCTTCCTTGAATCCAGTGATGTGTCTTGAGGCACCACTATCGATTAGCCAGACATCCATAGTGTCGGCGGAGATGTAGCAGAGAGAGCAGATACAAGAATATACTCATTTCTTTTATCAACAACATTAGACTCCTCATACCTGGTATTTCTAGACCTTTTAGAAGGTTGATTGTTTCCACGAAAGTGAGCCTTCCTATTTCCTTTGGATTTGTCATTTCTTTGATTCCCATTCCTGCGGTTGTTGATGTTATCATCACTATCGGGAGAATCCTTCTTGAAGGGGCATTCTCTAGCATAGTGACCAGGCCTATGGCAAGTGAAACACTTGCCCTTCTTTTCTTGAGTCTTCGTTCTTCCTTTGTCCTTAGGACCACTAGAGTTCTTCTTTCGAGAATGAGCACCATAGGCAACATTTCTGTCATTATCGAATTCCTTCATCCTGGTTTCTTCTTGCATACATCTAGACAGAAGCTCATCAAAGTTAGGAATGGTATTATTGTTGAGAATGGTAGTTGTGAATACTTGCCATTCATATGGAAGTCCTCCAAGTGCGGTGAGAACCATCTCACGATCAGCTATTGTCTCCCCAATAGCTAGCAGATTGTTCCTTGTTTCGGTCAACTTCAGAAAGTAAGTTTGAATAGACTCATCCCGACCCTTCTTCATATTCTTCAACTTGTTCTTGAGGAATAGCACTTGGTTCACATTGTTTACTTTGAACATAAGGATCAATTTGTCATACATCTCCTTGGATGTGCCTAGTTCAGATATATAGGCAACCAGGGTCTTATGTATGGATTCCCTGATCATCAGCTTTGCTTTGATCTCTCCCTTCTTATACTTTTTTCTAACAGCAGCGGTAGCATTGGATGGAGGTTCTTGAATTTTACCCAGCACATGATCCAGCCTCAAAACGGCTCCGGAAGTTCAGGACCCGAAAAACTGCTAAAAATAGTAAGTTATGCCAAAACTGAAAAACTGAAAGAGACAATGGTGGGGGCCCAAGTGGAATAGGCGGGTGGCCACCAATATCCACCTGGATCACCAGAGAATGACCATTCATTGGCCACATTGACCACTCAAAACCCACTCTCTACATTCTTGTGCCAATAGGCATATTACCACAAATATTCTAACCTTATTATACGTGATAGTAGGCAGCCAAGCACTCTCAAGGCACAATATTCAAATAGGTAATTGAATATACAAAAAAAAATAAGAACATACTTGGTAGAAGATAGTAGACACCCAGGAGGCATGAGATTTAGGAATCAAATCTATCATCATACTTTCCTGGGAATTACAGTAGCTACCTAAACACCCCTGAAGCATCAACTCCAAATGATAACTCATCTAGTGCAATAGTATCCATAATAAATGAATAAATCATAACTTAGTCGATATAAATCATCCAAGCACCTTCTAGTCATGGCATCGACATAATAGAAATTACTTCTATAATCATATTTTCTTGTGCTTGGTCCCAGTTACCCAGGCATCCCCGAGGAATGAGATTCAAATTATTTCTTATCTACCTTAACAAGTTCAGAATAAGAAGAGCATAATGATAGTAAGTGCTGGCACTGAGCCAATACACAGTGTAATCGGTGCTCAAGGATGAGTTGTTTGATCATAAACAAAACATAGTATTGAAAGGAGTACATGATGTTCTGTGTTCACCTTAATTGCACACATATCAATGCATACACATATTTCAAAGATTAAGCTCACAGGGTTGTAATTATTTGATAGGAAAACATTTTTCTATTATGAGCATCATTTCCCCATGGAGTGTTTTCTGTATCTTCACGCATTCATGTTTTATAGGAATAGTTTATCCACAATTTAAATTTCTTTATGCTTTCAAATATCGTTAAATATTTTTATTCTTAAATGTTTTAATTCTATGACTAATGCAACTGCTTTATTGTGCTGAGGGCAATATATCCATGTATGGATCCATGGAACGAAGAATAGAAATTGACAATCTTATCTTATATGTAGAATTTTTACGTTCAAATTGTCTAGTGTTGTGTTCATTATTAATTTGAAAAGGGTCATTCGATGGGCAACTAAAACAAAGCTGAATTTTATTGATAATGTATTAACTGAGTTATTAAATAAAAACAAGTGGTCAATTTTAGGCACCCTTGAATAGATTGCAAAAACTGATTGGCATTGCATGATGTTGAAAATAGTTAGGTGGATTAGTGCAGAGCATAAGAACATATTAAGTTTAATGGCACAACTGACACCATGGAAGAAGCTTCGGAACAATTGATGGAGTATATGGTGGTTGGGCAAAGGGTTGCAACACTGTATATGCATTTGGAAAAGACCCCTATGCAATGGTGGGTAAGCACATCAAATCACGTTGTATTCATGGCATGATATGATAGATGCACTAAATGATAAAGTCTTACTAGAAATTGGGGCTCCACTAACTAATGACATTTTGGAATGCAGTTCTGTCAACTAGACCCTACAATTCGGTGGTACTTCCAATCCAATGGGCCACATGTATTACTGCAAAGTCATTAGGATATATAGGAGGTTCCTATTTAAATATGGGTTCATAATTTTATACACACTTTAGAGCCATTTCCAAAGAAGTGATATTCTGAAGTAAAAATGCAGTGGCAAACAACTAGCTAGGTTGAATTATGAGAAAGGTTCTACAACACTTTATATAACTCTACAAGAAGGAGGCACAAATTTCAAGGTTGATAGAGTGCATTTGGTGTTCCCATATATGGACCATCCACAAAGTCTAATAATATGTTCCGCAAAGGAGTACCCCTTAGAGGAACTTTGGCATATGTGGTATAAAGAAACCAATTCCCTTTTGAAGCTACTCATAATGTGATAGGTGGTATTTCTCTGTAAATGAGAAGTATTGGTCTCCTTGTTGTTCTGTTAGTTGTTGATAGTGTATAGGAAGGTGGTGGAAATAATGGGGAATGAGATAGATCTACATTCTATTTAAAGGATCATTTTTTAGCAAGGAATGTGTTGTAGTGTAATGAAATCTGCATGTAAGGATCATTTTATTGCCAACCCTGCAATGCTTGGTCTAATTACATCTTTGGGAGAGTGAATGAGGAACACCAAAAAGAACGCAAATAGAAGATTTGATACAAAATCCATTCAAATACCAAGCCACTCATAGGGACCAACATTGTGGAGAGTAGATTTAGTATATGTATCAGTCAATTTAGCAGGGATAATTATTTCTGTAGCTTTTGGAAGTATATTTATTTTTGTAGCTTTCTGAAGTATACATATCTAACTATATCTCGCATGCATATTAGTCAACTCAATAATTCTCAAAGGTTGCAAGTGCAGAAAGAATTCTCCCCGCTATCAAAGGCACTCCTATAAGCATACATGTACCAAAAGTAGAAACAAATACAAATGTGGGTGCAACAGGGAAAAAAATGTTGTGATAGCTTATGCATAAACATATTTTTTTAGCCAACTACATTATTCCTGCCTCAAAATTTCTAGCTTCCAAAGAAATCTTGTCTCCTAAACCTGCAAATCGAGTTTGATAAAAACCAATGGAACAAATGAACATTTACTTTAGCATTGACTTCACATGTTCAGTTCACTAATCTACATTTCAGTGTAATCTCAAAATTCTTCTTAGGGACATCATTAATCAATTTCCACACACATTTGTTTGCACCATTAATCCTTACAGGGGTCTTTGTTGTTGGTTCACCATTTCTGTGGAAAATCCCCCACGCCTTTCCATGACAACAATGTCTTTTGAACTTGATGCTTGTGATTTTGTAGAAATTCTTGTGTTGCTGACAGATTTTAGCCAATTTGGAGCCAATTCCCCAATCAAGGAGGGGCTTGGCAGCATCCAACAATGTCTTATTATTCTTCCTATTTCTCTTGACCACTACGCCTTCCCCGACAGCGGGATTAGCAGTAGCAGCGCAAAAACCTCTATGCAGATTTCTGCATGCCCACATCAACATTGTTTTGCTTTCCATACCTTCAATATCCCCCGATACACACAATATCCTTTCCTCCCTTTCGATCTTGCCTGACACTCCTCTAAATAATATGCCACGAGTAAAACCCCTTAAAACCCTTTGTAGATTACTTTTTTTGTCATACACTTTTGTTGATATATGAAACATTTCAAGCAACGATCATTTTATTTTTCCTCTTTACCAAAAAGTAGAGAACCAACGCTCTTAGTGGCAAGAACACTCCTCCTATGGACTTACATCTACTCCTTCAATGCATTCAATCCCTCAACCGATTTCATTACATATGAAAAGTGGATTCAATCTCTCAACCACTATAACTTTGGCACCTGATATTTTATATGAATAGACAATACCTTTGATGTTAAACAAATACTGAGCTATTCAGATGTCCAGGAATGGGAATGGGAAGGAATTGGATACCACAAATGTCCAGGAACGGGACAGGGAAGAAATTGGATACCAAGTAAAATATATGTGATTAAAAATAATCAAAACAGAGGATTGCATTGGTCATTCTCTAGAGAGGGCATTAAGGCTTTCCAAAAAAAATTATCCCTTACTCTCTTGTTTTACTTATGTGTAATGAGAAGCACCATTAGCACTAGGAAGGAGGGAACTTGTTAGATTTTATACCAAATGGTATCACAAATACAAGTGCTTTTGGTGCTTGTTGGAAGAGAAATATATTCACTCTGTTGTTGAAAATTTCATGTGTGATATTAGTGTATTTGATCAATTTCTCTCAGACCAAAGCTACTCAGAAGCCCAAAAATATTTTTGTGCAGTGGGTCTGATAACCATGCCGATGCTGATTTAGCACCTAAAACAAGCCCTTAACCTGAAGTTGTTGGCATCACAAAATCTTTAAATACTGATGAACAACATGAAGGTCAATGTTATGGGAATAAGCCTTGTAAAGAGCACAAAGACAGTCAAAGATGCATTGACTTCTTTTGCTGACAATGAGTTGGGAAAAGAAAAAGGGCTTGAAAGACAAGTTGCTACTGACATTGACTCTCCTCAAAGGGGAGGGCGTTTTGCATGTCATTCAAGTATAAT
This sequence comes from Pinus albicaulis, assembly GCA_034641835.2. Lineage (NCBI taxonomy): Eukaryota > Viridiplantae > Streptophyta > Pinopsida > Pinales > Pinaceae > Pinus > Pinus albicaulis. The sequence goes on from CM076581.1 coordinate 1,593,251,644, forward strand.
CGTAGCAGAAACGAAACATTCTTAGAAGTAAATAAGTTAAGGGTAGGCTGACCTGCGTATGATCATAAGCCAATTTGTTTGATGTCAACTAGAATATGGAAACCTGGAAGAGAATATCCAATCAAATCTTTGATATTCATGGGTAATCTATCAATTCATCTCAGTCGGTCCTCCTATATACTTTATAATTCTTGCTTATGCATGTATACACGAGATTTTCCTCAGAAGTTGCTGCATGCTAGTCAATGAAGTGCATCCTTTAGAAGAATTGAAAATTAAAAATGTTTTCTGGGTGTTGAGAAATGATGGACAAGTTTCCCCTCCCACATCATCCCGGATTTCCATTGTTTGATAAGGTGCATAAATATGGATATCGTTGTGAGTTTGCTAAGGAAGACATGAAATAACTATAGAGGCATTTCGTTTCTCAACAACAATTAAACAAGAATGGAAGTGAATTTAATGTGTCAAAAGCTTAATTATAGCACCTGGAGGAAATTAATTTGAGGTGGCCTTTATGGCATTGCCCTTGTTGTAGTAAATGTATCAACTAATCACATACTTGGGTTGATCAAAACATGCTGAAGGTATTGAATGAGGTTGGTGAAAGTGTTTCAGATTTGCAGATAGATCTTGCCAGGCTTTAGTTATAGGCCTTTCCCCATATTTAGTATGTTGAAGATCACATGCATATTAGGAAGAATCGAATGAAGAGTTATTGAAAATGACATGATGGATTTATTTTGGATATCACATGGATTCAGAAGTCAAAGAAAACTTTATCTGAAGCTGGGTTAGAGATGTTGACCAATGTGCCTATTATGCATGGCCACAAGCATTTGGTCTCGTCCTACAAACTGCTAGTAGAAAGAGTTTGGATGTGAGTTTGTAAAAAGGATGAAGTCATAGGTATATATTGTGGTGAATAAGGTACGAAATCAATTCTTCCAAAATCAACATTGGATGTATATTAGCACATACAAGCTTTAAAGATTCATTTTTATAAATAATTTTGTTCCCAACAATTAAAGCACTACGATCTACGACAATACAACACCATTTTGCAAGAAGGATGAGAATAGTCCTTTCAGGATTTGAGGATGAATACATGTTATTTATTGAACCTATGGATTAAGCATCGCTTGCCTCCCATACCACAAACAAATCCAAATAGTTTTCAAAAATGTAATTGCAATAGCATTTGAAACAATATTGTGCTCTTGAAGTAAGCCATAGAGGAGAATTTCTGGAGCTGGTTGGAGAAGACATTTATGGTGTCATAGAGTTTACTAAAGTTCTTGTGGGGATGGATAAACATATCCTGTTGCAAAGCATGTACATGGTTGTAACCTCTTGTTGAGATATTTCAATTGCAATGGATTAAAACCTGTGGATTTGAGTTTTATAGATGGATGGATAACATAGTTTGTTTCTGGAAGAGGGGGTGCTTCTAATGGATTTATGTAAGAGTGGATTAGATTTTTCAAGTGTTCAATAGATAATTTTTTTGGAAATTTTTATTGGATGAATAGGGGATTTGAAGCATGTAAATTATTATTATTATTATCCAATTTTAAGGTCACGGCTAAGCCAGACACCAAATTGGTGTATGAGACTTCCTTGTTTGTGGGACAGGAACATAAGGTATTTCCACAAAAGTACGAATTTTTAGAGCAGGGGCTTGCATCATCTTGCCTAGAACTACGTAGTCTTTCATGGGAGAAAGTCACCCTCTTCTTCAGTGGACCACGAGTGCCACCCTAGGGAGGCAAATTCTACTCATCTTTGGTAGCTGGGAGGATACCACACATTTTTGGTTCAGCTGGGATGCAAGAAAGGAGAAAGAAATGAAATTTTGGGGGGGTTTCTAGCGTTTTGGTGCCAACTCAGCCAACAACTAGAGGAGCTAGGGGGAAATTGGGCCAAAATTCAGAGGCCAACATTTGGCCAATTCCTTCATGGGTTTTTGTGGGTTATTGGAGGAGAACTCGAGGTTAATTTCCCGAAATTTTCTGGGAAAGAAATGAGGCCCTAACAACCATTGTTCACAGTCAGCAGTGCAGTTTTTCACTAGGTCAACGTAGAGATTGTTGGGGACAACCACATTGCATGTTAGAGTAGCCGATTTCATCACTTGGGCATTGTTAGGTAGCCTTGGGCAAGCCCAAGTGCATGCTTTCTAATCTTACCTTTGTACCCAACATTTATATTAATAAAATGGCTCAACTCAACGCAGTTAATGGATATTTCTTGGTGTTTAATGTGTTGTAAATTATGTGTGTTTGTTTCTTTTACTATGCTTGCTTTGCTTATCATTGTAAATTTCTATTTGGAATATTACAATGGTATCAAAACATGATATTGGCCAATTGTGGGGAAGCTAGCAAGATCATGAAGGTGTTAGAATCACATGCACAGTGATTGGTGAGCTTATAGACACTCCAATGATGCAAAAAGGAGAAAGTACACAAGGGCTCTTGGAGGAGTTGATGATGCAAAGCCAACAATTGGCTTGTGAAAGGGATTGAGGAGCTGGGGTTGTTTGGAATTAGATTGGGGAAATCGTAGGGGATTTTCCAACATTTTGGTGGAGAAACAAGCCCAACATTTGCTACAGGTTACGATTTCTGCTTGTGGAGGAGGGCCAAGCATTTTGAGGTCAATTTTGGAGTGTCAAAGCTAGAGCAAGCCCTTTTTTGGTTTTCTAGGTTTTTGACAAGGATCTCAGAAATAATTTGGCAAAATTTTCTGTGCAGATTCGAGGGGTCAAACAGGGGTTCCAACTCAACCAACAACTGGAGGAGCTAGGGGGAAATTGGGCCAAAATTACGAGGTCAACATTTGGGCAATTCCTTCATAGGTTTTTGTGGGTTATTGAAGGAGAGTGCGAGGTTAATCTCCTAGAATTTTCTGAGCACCAGAGGAGACCCTAACAACCATTGTTTGCAGCCAACAATGCAAATTTCATTGGGTTAGCGGAGATATTGTTGGGGACAACCACATTGCATGTTAGAGTAGTCGATTTCATCACCTGGGCATTGTTAGCTTGCTCTGGGCAAGCCCAGGTGCATGAAATCATGAACACATAACACATCCTTTATTGAAATCATGAACAAATAACAACATTGTACGGTAAAATAAATCTAGCATGTGGTAAAATTACTTCTAGAAAAAACATGAGCACATTGCCAACATTGTAAACAAAATTAAATGAAGCACATGCTAGATTTGTTTCTAATAAAGACATGAGCACATTGCCAACAACAACATTGGAAGGTGAAAGAACTTTAAGCATGCCACATTTCATTCTAGAAGAAATAAAATCTCATGTCAACATTGCAAGGTGAAAGAAATTTAACGTGTACTAGATTTACTTCTAGCATAAACATAAGCATCTTGCCAACAAAAACATTGTAGTAGGGTAAAAGGAAATCTAGCACATGCAACATATCGTTACAACACAAACATAAGAAAATAACAACATTGTATGGTTAAAGAGACATAGTACATGTTGGATTTACTTCTAGCATAAACAAAAGGATATTACCAATAACTTCATTGTAAGGAAAAGGAAATCTAGCACCCACAAGATTTTCTTCTAGCACAAACAAAATCACATTGCCAATAATAACATTGTAAGGTGAAACAAATCTAAAGCACGCTATATTTCATTCTATCATAAACAAAATAACATAACAACATTGCACGGTGAAATAAATGTAGCATATGTTAGATTTACTTCTATTGCAAACACAAGCATATTTCCAACAATGCAAGAAAAAAGAAATAAAAACATTTCCAAATAAAAACAATGCAAATCGTTAGATTTCCTTCTAGCATAAATAACTAGATTGTCAAAAATAAGATGGAATTATGAAGAAAATATAACATATACTAGATTTCCTTCCTAGTACAAATTCACAAACATATTGCCAGCAACATCATTGTTGGGAAAAACAAATCTAACCCAGGTTAAATTTCTTCTTATCAGAAACAAAAGCACATTGCAAATAATAACATTGCAAGGTGAAAGAAATCTGATGCGTACTAGATTTCCTTCTAATGGAAACATTATCAAATAACAACAATGTAGGGTGAGAAAAATTTAGCTTATGTTATATTTACTTCTAACGCAAACATATCAATATTTCTAACAACAACAATGTAGGACAAAAAAAAAAACTAACACATGTCAAATTCCTTTTAGCCTAAACACAAAGATGTTACTAATAACAACATTTCAAGGTAAAAGAAATCTAACATGTGCTAGATTTTCTTTAAGCGCAAACACAAGCACATAGCAACATTGTAGAGTGAAAGAAATTTAGCAAGTGCTAGATTTATCTCTACCACAAATACAAGCATGTTTCCAACAACAGCATTGTAGAGTTTAAGAAATCTAACATGTGATCAATTTTCTTCCAACACAAACACAAACACGTTTCAAATTGAAATAAATCTAACACGTGCTATATTTCCTTCTAATGCATAACAACATTGTAGGATTGAAGAAATCTAGTGCATGCAATAGATTTATTTCTATCACAAACACAAGCACATTCCAAGGTGAGGGAAACATAACGTGTGCAAGATTTCCTTCTAGCCCAAACATAAGCACATTGCCGATAACAAAATTATAAGGTGAAAGAAATATAATGTGTGTAAGGTTTCCTTCTAGGATAAACACAAGCATACAAGCACATTATAAGGTGAAAGAATTCTAGTGCATGTTAGATTTACTTCTATAAAAAAAATAAGCATGTTGAGAACAACAACATTATAGGGCAAAGGAAATCTAACATGTGCTAGATTTCCTTACAGCACAACATAAGCACATTATAAGATGAAACAAATCTAGCACGTGTTAGATTTCCTTCTAGCACACACATAAGAACATAACAACATTGTAGTGTTAAAGAAATCTAACACACGCTAAATTTACTTCTAGAACAAGCTAAAACATATTGCCAATAACAACATAGCAATAAAATAAATATAAAATGTGCTAAATTTCCTTCTAACATAGTCACATGCATATTTCCAATAACAACATTGCAAGGTCAAGGAACCTAGCATATTTCCTTCTAGCACAAACAACCAGATTTCCAACCACAACATTACCTCCTTCCATCCTTTATTATTGTTATCATTGTTTCCATCATGAACCTGCTCATGAAAAACTACATCTCTACTTGAAAAAACTTTATAAGTAGAGGGATAAGACAATTTGTAAGCTTTAAATTCAATATAGTACCCAACAAAAGTGAATTTAATGGCCTTTGAATCTATTTTCTTCCTATCCTCCTTTGGAACATGAGAAAAATATTTGGGGCTAAAAACCCTTAATTGTTTAACTCCTATTCTTCAAATATACTACAGTATTTATCGCTTCCACCCAAAATCCATTAGAAAGATTCTTACCTTTTAACATGTCGCGAGCACACTCTACAAGGGTTCTATTTTTCCTCTCTGCAACCCTGATATGTTGAGGACTGTGAGGTACTGTAAACTGTTGCAGTATTCCATGGTATTTGCAATATTTGTTGAAATTAACCTTCCTGTATTCTCCCCCTTCGTCCGAGTGGATAATCTTGATGAGTTTACTTGTCTTCTTCTCAATCATGCTTCTGAACTGTTTGAAATATTCAAAAGTATGACTCTTTTTACTAAGAAAATATACCCACGTGAACCTTGTACAGTCATCAAAAAATAATAAGAAATAATAAGCACCTCTCAATGACCTTGACTGCATTGGCCCACACAAATTAGTGTGAACTAATTCTAGTATATTTCTCTGCTTCTATACACTTTTACAGGAAACTCATATGTGTGCATATTCCCAAGAGCAAATGCTTCACAGTCAACATGAACATGCTTTAAAACAGGGAGACCATTGACCATGCCTCTTTTTTTAAGTAGCAAAAAATCATTGAAATTAATATGATTGAATCTATGATGCCATAAATCTTGTGTAATCATACATAATGATGTCAATGCTTGTTGTAGTGCACTTCTCACATTCAACTTGTAAGGACCTCCTACTCGAATCCCTATTGCAATTGTCTTCATACAATCCAGCAAATCCTTAATAATAGAATATGAATTAGAAAATTCTACTTTAAGGTTCTGATATGTTATCATTGAAACAAAAATCATATTCTTATTCATTTCGGGTACATACATCACATTTTGAATGTGCCTAGTATTTACATCAGGAAGTATTATAGGAACACTACCATGCCCTTTCATTTGGTACACTTTGTCATCACCAAGGTATATTTTTGCACCATTTCTAGTTTCTTTGAAGTCCTCAAACCGTTGTTTGTTACTTGTCATATGGGTGGAAGCTCTTGAGTCCACTGTTGGACACCTAATTCTCAACGGGTAGGTGTGGAAGGTGAATGGGAAAATGGAGTCCAAGAGACCACCTGGAATGGGAATCCGAGAAGTCACACCAGTGTGATATAAATGTACACCTATGGTGAATAATAACATAACTCACACTTATCTTTCTCCTTGTGTGTTTACTTTCTTTTTTACCATGCGTGTGTTTAACATCATATCAGAGCCATCGATTACTGGTCCTGCCAATTTGAGTCACTAGTTTTAGTGGTCTTTCTATGCATGTCAGTTTACCATCAGTCTTACACTTCTGAGCCAAAATTGGAGCTGAATTATCTTCTCTCCACCGTACACATAGCTCGGCGGATTTGTTATTATGGCTTAAGCGTTTTTGCAATAATACCTCCTCAAGTGTTTTTTGAGTTTTTGCAGTAGTACTCACTACTTTGCAGTATATACTCTCCTATGATAATGTTCATTGTAACCAAGCTGGAGTAATTGGTGTAACGCTCCATCTAGATATATTGTCAGCTCTGTTTTTAGCATAAATGACATCCTCTGTGATTTTCTGTCATCTGTGCTTGCACGCTCCTCATTTGTATCATTGTGCACAGTCAGTCCTACCTCCAGAAGTGAATTTTTTGTTAACCCCGTGGCCTCATACTCCTATACACCTTGCAAAGCACACTCTTCCTCTCAGCACCGTGATTCCCCTCCCTTCGCTCCTCGAACGTACTCTCATCCTTTGGCATCCGCATTCCTCTGGTGCGTATCTGCATTGTTTGTGGGGGTGGCATCAACATATACAACAGAGGAAATTTCAATCTGGTGAAGCCGAACGACCCTAATGACCCGCTCAGGCAATTCTTCATTTGCCTCAAACTCTACCATGAATGCCATGTTCACATAGATAGAGGGTGAGGTGAATTATATTGTTCACGAGCACCGAGGAGCCAATGTCGACATCGATTTCTAGGGATTTTCCCAACAGGCACGCCGCGTGGTTCCTAGAGGGTGAAGGTATAGCGCTAAAGGCTTTAGTGTTCACTGCAGAGATAGAAAAATGATAGAGGAGTTCCTACATTAAATCAGAATTATTCAATGGGTTTTGCATTTTCTTTAGGTATCGACCTCCCTCCAGTATGCTGGTCCCACTCCCTATTGGCCAGCGATCCCTTCGACCCTCCACCAAGCTGATGTCCCACCTATTATTTGGCCGAGAATGAATAGGGATGCTGCCTAGATTTCATTGAAAATCAAAGAGATGAATGAGAGTTTGTAGCTTGGCCATTAATAATTCTATGTTGGATTTCCCATTTTTACAAATCTAAATCATGTCTTCATTTGCATTGATTTTCCTGTGTGGTTGAGCACGATGTTGTGTTAATTTTTTGTTTATTGAAATTACTGCTCGCATTTTTATGGTCTCCCTATATCCTGAACCTTTTAGACCACATGTTCCATCAAGAAAGCCATGAAGCGTGGTGGGAGTAGGAAATCACCATCCATCATAGCATTTGCACTTTGACCCGTCAGCCATGTGGCTTTTCCATGTGCCATATGACCTCTGAATGTCAAATGTTAACCTCTGAGACTGATTTATGGACTATTGGAATATCATATTCTCATACACAGATTCAGGTGTACGCATTACACCAAGAGGCATGTTTGTTGGTATGATTTGAAAAGAACCAGGGGTTATCTCTATTGTGTGTAAACCAGTTCTCTGACACTTATTTTTTGGGTAGTGATAAAGTTATTAATATTTGATATGGTCATTGATTGTGAATATTAGTCACTATAGCTTTCAGTGAAATATTTCAAGGGAAAATAGTCTCCCTCCTACGAGTTGCAGTTTCTGCCAAGGAGAGTGGTTCAGTAGAAAAAGAGTCTCCCTCCTGCGAGTTGCAGCTGCTGCCAAGGAGCGTGGTTGGACTCATTTTGGAATATGAAACTTCCACCTATTACGTAGGGCCTTCACCTTATTTTTGCTTCATGTGTGAGAGGAATTTCTTAAGGGAACAACATTATAACCTCTGCGGGGACCATTAGATACCAGAGAAAATGGTCAAAGTTTATGAATTATTACAGTCCCTGGAAACTTTGATACAATATTTCTGTGACACTATCAAAATCAACAAAACCTCTCTTGTTGACATTAAATTTTGTCTACAAAATGCACATGAAAAGATTGATTTTCTGCAACTAGAATCTCAACTCCAGCAAGAAAAATTAAAATAGAAGAGTCATCATTCTGAACCTGTTTCTTTTCAGAAAATTGAAAAAAACTCCCATAAACAGCAAGTCAATAATGTTGCAGTCGATTCACATTCAGTGCCTAGTTCAAAAACATATTTGCATGCAAGTGTCAAAATTCAGCATGTGCTTCCCAAGTCCATCATCAGACCTTGGGAACAGCTTGTCCACAACAAGCACAAAACTGGTCTTAGATATGACAAGGAGTTGTCCTTTCATATTTCAAACTAATCTAAGCCCATCAAATTTCAGAGTACATGATTTCTTTATGACAGTTCACCTTCAGCTGTTCCAGATCCCGTTCCTCTTTTAAAGCAGCAACAACAAATTGAAAAATGCCAACACTGTGATCGAGTTTGCCATATGAAAGATCACTATTTCGATCTTCACCCATGAAAGAACTATGGTCGACACACCAATTATTCACACGGATGCTTCAGAAACAAGCCTCCTACAAGAACAAAGATTCATCTTGGATGGATCGCTTCTTTGTAATCGCCATCAACAACCATGAAGACATTTAAGTCGCATGTCAGAACTTGTTCTAGAATATTGAACAATCTTGCAGTTGAGTTTTCGCCATCATCTCAACTTGTACCTGACAGGGGGGGAAATGGTGGTCATCTACAAGCTTTGAAGCCACATCAAGTGAGATTGAGCCATAATCTCTCATTCCAAATTCAGAGTTGTAGCCAGAGACACAATAGTTCAGGAGACCTTGAGCCACAAACTGTCATTATAGATTTAGAGTTGTAGCCAAAGGCATGGATGCCCATGAGCATGCCTTTGGTTGGTGGACAACCTTAAACCATCTATGTGAGGTTGATATTCTTCCTCTTCAAAGAATTCAGAGCACTTCCTCTAGCATAAGAATTTAGCTTCTTGCCAGCTTTGGAATAATTTTGGGAAATGCATTAAGCATTCCAGTGTTGGTGGTCATCCTTAAACCATCACAGGTTGTAGAACTCCCTTCTTCTAGGTTGAAGGTATCCCTCTTCAAATATGAGGGACACTTCCTCTAGCAGAAGCCCTCAGCTTCTTGCCAAATTTGGAAGAGTTTCAGGAACTGCACTAAGCGTTCCAGTGTTGGTGGTCATCCTTAAACCACCTCTTTATGCCAACATTTCAGAGAGTTGATTCATCCTAAGTGCTTCCATGCATACTTTGTAGTTTTGTATTCCAACTCTCTTCTTGGACTCACACATACTCCTTCGGATTAAGGGGGGGAATGTTGGACACCTAATCCTCAATGGCTATGTGTGGAAGGTGAATGGACAAATGGAGTCCAAGAGACCACTTGGAATGGGAATCCAAGGGTCACACCAATGTGATATAAATGTACATCTATGGTGAATAATAACACAACTCACGCTTATCTTTCTCCTTGTGTGTTTACTTTCCTGTTTACCATGCATGTGTTTAACATCCATAAACCATGTATGTGCTTCATCATTCTCATCAAAATCAACCATAAACAGTCTGAGGGCCTGGTTATGGTCATCATCATCAAAGTGTCTTGCATGTCTTTTGTATCCCTGCTGACCTTCATTAAACTTTTTCTTTCATAAATGTTTAGCCATATGATCAATTTTACCACAATACAAACATTTTATTGATGAAACATTTCTATTTGATGACATACCTTGAGGTGGAGTCGACTTTCTTTGTGGTGTACCTCCACCTCTCTGTCCTCCATTTGCCTTCCCTCTAAAGGGCTTCTTCATCACCATTAAAGCAAGATCTGAACTCTGGGGTTTTCGGGTCATCCACCTTTCTTCCTCTTGCATCAGGATCCCGGTCAATTCTTCAAATTTGGGGGCTTTCCCTCTTGAATTCAATCCTGTGATAAACATCCGATGATCATCGGTCATATCATTCATAGTAATTGCTACCAGATCAATGTTACTTACTACCTCCCCTATGTCACCAAGCTTTTCTTTGAGGTCCTTGATACGAGAGATGAACACAACTATTGATTCATTCTCCTCCATATTAATGGAGAGAATATTACGTTTGAGAAACACAAGATGATTTGCATTTTTGATTTTGTACAGATCATTGAGGGTCGTCGAGATCTCATTTGTTGATTTGCACTATCTGATGTGAGGAATAATGTAGTCTTTCACTAACATTTTCAACAACGTTTTCACCTTTTTCTCCCTCTTCTCCCAATCCTGAACTATCGTAGGTGATCCTCCTCCTGCAACTGTAGGTTTCAATTCATCGACATTCACTACACTACAAGGAAAAGACCCTCTAGCGGAGGTTATAAAGGAGGTTTTTAGTGTTATAAAATTGGCCAAAATTGTCAAAAAAACATATGTTACCACATCTGTTTCTGGTAACGGAGGTTTTGGCGGAGCTTTTAACAGAAATTCAACACAACTAAAAAAAATTGGGCGGCCAGAGGTTATTACGGATGTTTTTTCATCAGTGCCCTTATCAGGTTTTAATGCACCGGTGCGTATCGGTAGACAGTGCACCGGGGCGGTCTTAGGAGAATGCACCGGGGTGTTAAGGAAAATAACAGCACCGGGCCTGGTGTTGGTGAAACAATGCACGGGGCCGTTCTAATTGGTCTTGGGATTTGAGCGGTGCCCATAGGTTGTATCAACGCGCCGGTGCGTATGCTTATATAAACGCCCCGGTGCATCGTATCACACAAATGCACCAAGGTTTACAATTGGTATCGGTATTCGTGCAGTGAAAATATGTCATACAAATGCACTGACGCTTATCGACACATAAACGCCCTGGTGCATACTATCACACAAATGCACCGAGATTTGTAATTGGTATCGGTATTCGTGTGGTGCCTATTGGTCATCCAAATGCACCAGTGCGTATAGACATAAAAAACGCCCCGATGCATAGTATCACACAAACACACCGCAATTTATAATTGGTATCGGTATTCGTGCAGTTCTCATAGGTGGTAAAACGACACCGGTGTGTATAGATACATAAACGCACCAGAGTGTTGTACCGCACAAACGCCTTGATATTTTTAACTGGTTTTGGTATTTGTGCAATCCCGATAGGTAGTAAAAACACACCGGTGCGCTTAAAAATACAAGCGCACCTTTTCATTTTGTATTTTTTAGAAACATCGACCTATGGTAGTGCAATTATTGTGATTGTTTTAAATTCATTATTCATCAAAAGTCGACACATATTATAAAAATATTCATATTAATTAATTTTTTATCAATGGATTTGAATGTGATGTTTATATTAATCTGTTATATCATTATTGTGGTTTTTTAAAATTCATTATTCATCAAAAGTTGACACATATATATGTTATAACAATATTCATATGAATTAAATTTTTATCACTGCATTTCAATTGGGATACTATGTCCATTACATTAAAGAAAATGTCTGATTTCACAGACATTTTTCCAAAAATAGTACAACGCCTTGCTTTTATATCCAAACATAGTGATCATCATTCTTCGCTTGAACTATTATCACTGCTAGAACTACTTCCATGACTTGAGTTATTTTAAAAAATGTTTTGTTCACGGCGTTGATTGTTTTCTTCTTCTTCACCTTCTTCCATCTACAAACATAAAAATAAACTGTAATGAGTGTATATACATTGCTGAGAATAATGAAAATTGCAATATTAAATAATATACATCAATGTAAATCGAAAAGAAATGACATACCAATGCAATAATTGACTCATAAACTATACACATTCTTTCAAAATCATGTAACATGCCATCTTTCAAGATTTGATCTGTTGGCACAGTGCAATACTTTGTTTCTTGCAAGTTTTATACCCCATAAGAAATCATATATTTAATATAAAAGATTTATTTTTTCTATTAAGTATAGACAGAGCTAAGTAAAACAAGATCGATAGATACTTACAAATTCCACAATTAATTTGTGATATGTCAACATATACGCACAACCCATATTTAAACCAATTTCAATCAATTCCTCTAATGGTTCTTCTTTGTATGGTACCACCTATTTGGAGACATTCAATGATGATTTTTGTAAAACAACTTTAAAATACAAAAATGAAATCTAGTTAAGTTGTTATAAGAAAGTAACAATTACTCACAAACTTAGATATCAATCATTTTCTTCCTTGTGGTCCCGTTTTATGTGTTGAATGGGTTCCATTTTCTTTCTTTTTTTGCAAGAAAATATTTGAAAATTAATATTTAATGCTAAAGTGTTTATTTATTTTACCTAATGATCAAAAAATTCAATGATTACATATTACATTTGAAGCACGTTGTTTTTGAGATGGCTCCTCCTGTGATGCAATTTTGTCCATTTCTTTGACCATCTCCTTGTACACCTTTTTGGACATTCCTACTGGCATATTTATGATATTAGCTCATTCATCTTTTGAGATTTTCATAATCTTCCTGAAAATGTAACATGACAATAAACTATTTAATTTTTATATTGATATATGAAAAGTAAGTATAACAAAAGCAATATTTATAAATAATTCTAGACAAACATCTAAAGGAATATTATTTTTTCATTCCTTCTTTTTGTTGTTGCACATTTTTTCTATTAAAAGTATGACATGTCTCATTGACTAATTCTCTAGAAACTCTTCCTGTAGCTTACATAAAATCTAGTTCTTGGAATCATTGGATTGGTTTTTGTATTGTAAGTGGAAAGAAATTTTATACATTCGTTCCACTAGATCTCTCAAACATTTGTAAAAGTTTTTCCCCATTTCGTTAACCTTCAACACCACTGCAAATGAGCTAAGGAGCAATTCATTTTTATTTGCATGTTCTATTGTTTTTCTTTTCTTAGAACAACATTCATTTTCTGAGTTGTTGGTCCCTGTAGAACATTAAACATAGGTGAATTAATATACTTTTTCACACATGTTATCTAATAATTTTAATTATATTATTAATGAAAACTAAAAAAAGAAACTCATATTGGATCGATAGTATTTTTTCATTTACCTGATTCATCCTTTTGCAATTTTTCCATCAAGCTTATACGTTCTTATGCTCTTAGATCATAAATAATATTATCGAGCTTCATCATTTTGTGGCTCTGCATGATACACGTTAAACAATACATATTATTTAAACTTACATATAGTTCAAAAATAATTTTTTTGTAAAAAAATTATAAAGAACTTGCCTTTTTTTATTTTCTTGATGTGTTATCAGTGTTTTTATTACTTGATTTCTTGTCAGTGATTTATTTAACAATATCAAACCTCTATCATATCAGTCAATAATATAATTTTAAATAAATTGTCGACTTCTTAATTAAAAAAAAAAAAATCTCAAAAAACCGGTGCACCATTCATGGTTAACGCACCGATGTCGGTGCGTGTATGTCTTTCCCACACACCGCAAAAATAGTATAATACACCGTACGATGTTCAATGTCAACAAGAAGCCCCAATGCGTTACATGTCAATGACCACACTGGTTAACCATCATAAAAATAATAAAAATCGTCCAGTGTTAGTTTTTTTAGCATAAATTGGTGCTATATTTTACATATGGCGCACTGTTAAAAAAATCTTATTTTTTCACATTACATATCCGGTGATCTTGTAAACAACAGAGCACTGGTGCGCTACTTTACATAGGGTGCACCGGTAAAAAAATTGTTTTTTTTTTATCATTCCAAGGCCCACATGGATTAGAATGCGACTATGCTAATCGTCTCGTCGGTTGCATGTCTTAGGTCTATATTTAGCAATACAAACCCTATAAATATAAATTGAAAGGTCCTAATTCTGAATCACAGAAAGAAGAATAAGAAATGAGAGAAACAAAAAGAAAGTAAGGTTTGTATTTTTTGAAAGTTTTTTTTTTTTCGAAACTGAACGTTCGCGGTTCGTCATAATAAAATAGTGCATCGGCTGCATATTTTTCTAATTTTTTATGACAGTACTTTCATGGTGCGCTGTGATAACAAAGCACCCATGTGCACTCTTTCAGACAGGTCGCACCGATTTTTTTTAATTATTATTATTATTATTTACGCAAGGGCCAACATGGATTGGGATTCGACTATGTAGGTCAACCCATTCGTTGGATGTCTTAGGTTTATATTTAGCAATATAAACCCTATAAATATAAATTGAAAAGCCCTAATTCTGAAATCACAGCAAGTGGGAGAAGACAGGGCATAAACAAAAATAATGTAGGGTATGTTTGTAAATTATGTTTTTTTTTTCAAAACAGCACGTTGTGCGGTGCGCCATAATGTAATAGTGCACTAACGCTATATGTTACATATGGTGCATTGATAAAAACATAGTTTGTTTTTTAATTTTTATCACTGTACTTGTGTTGTGCGCTTGTATAACAGAGCGCACCGGTGTGCTATGTTACGAAGGGGGCACCGACGAAAAAAATGTCTTTTTTTAAGATTGACGCAAGGGCCGACATGGATTGAGATCTGACTATGCAGATCCTCCCGTCGGTTGCATGTCTGAGGCTTATATTTAGCAATACAAACCCTATAAATATAAATTGAAAAACCCTAATTCTGAAATCACAGCAAGTGGAAGAAGAAAGGGCGGAAACAAAAATAATGTAGGGTATGTTTGTAAAATGGTTTTTTTCCAAAACAACATGTTTTCTGGTGCTCCATAATGTAATAGTGCACCGGTTCCATATGTTACAAATGGCGCACTGATAAAAAAAAAATTTGTTTTTATTTTTTATTTTTTATCATTGTACTTCAGCGGTGCGCTGGTATAACTAAGCGCACTAGTGCGCAACGTTATGCAGGGTGCACCGGCGAAAAAAAATTGTATTTTTTTAAAGATTGATGTAAGGGCCAACATGGATTGGGATCTGACTATGCAAGTCGTCCCGTGGGTTGGATTTCTTATGAGTACCGAAACCCTATAAATATAAATTGAAAAGAAAGAAGGAAAAAAATGGCAGAAACAAAAAGAATCTAGGGTTTTGTTTCTAAAAATTGATATCTTTTTTTATTTTTGTTTCTGAAAACTGCAGAAAAGGTAAAAAACTACAAAAACAAAAAGTTAAAAAAACAATAAGATTTGATTTTGTATTTTACTTCATAAAAAACTAGAGAAAAAATAAAATTAAACAATAGACTTTGATTTCTTATTTCACTGCATAAAAAAAACTGCAGAAAAAAGTACAAAAAAACAATAAACTTTACTTACGTCGTTTAAAATTATATGGTACAGGGTTTGAATTACCAGAGGTTTGGAATTCAGATTGTCTGAATACTTCTGTTCAAACGTATTTCCCTGCTCCATAGTGCTCTTGTGCTCTGTTTACTCCAGGTATGTATCCTGAAAATCTCTGGCTGAATTTTTTTGCAAAAATAGTGAAATAATGAAAAGTGTTTAGTATTTAAAGAAATGTTTTATGAAATTAGATTTTCGAAAATATTTTGCCGCCCAATTTTCAATTTACTGCCTTTTTTTTTTCACTTAAAGAAAATAGGGTTGCACTTTTTTTTTTTTTTTTGCCGTTATTCGTTTACTGGTGCATTGTTTAATTGAACTGCACCGATGCTACTTGTTACTAAAGCGCACTGGTGTGCAAAATAAAGAACTGGGCAGTGCAGTTATCTGAACAGTACACACCAGAATTACATTTAGGTTTGTGCACCAAAGTTTATTGTTGTTTTGCTCAAATGTAGGGAAAAAATATCATATATTATATGAAATGGGCAATTCTTCAAAATCCAGCTCGTTCCATAATATTTCTCAAAGTCCATCGCAGATTTCTCCCTATCCATGTGGAGATGTAAGATTTACTTCAGATTTGTTTTATATTTTCACTATCTAATTGAATTTATGTATGTTTTTTTATCCATGTAGTCAATCATGCACAACTTAATTAAATTTATAATGTATACAAATTTGTAGGTTCATGTAGATTCATCATCGAGTTCATATGCACAAAATTATATTCAAAGTACTGCTCCAAAACATCGTGAGTTCTTATCAGGAGCTGCATACCACAAGACACATTTGGTAGATGAAAATGGACAGCCGCTTCTCCCTGCCAATTGTAACAATATTTCATCTTCTAGCCACAATCCCGGGACAATGATGGTAATTATAATTATAATTGTTTGGTATATATATATTGATTAATATGTAATTATTTCAACGTCAAACCAATTTATAATCATGCAATATTGTCAACGTGGTTACTAATTGATATCATAATATTTTGTACTAATCATGTTCAATTTTTTTTTTTTAAATTATTAGGATTCTAATGATGATGAATGACCTACCTACCATATTCCGTTGCACCCCACGACAATGTCAAATCGAGAGAAGACTGAATTAAGAGAAAAAATCAAAGAGGAACGATAACAAGAATGGTTGAATCAACCACTGATTCAATTCTCGCTACGTCCAGATTCACCAATTAGGAATGACTATAACAATAGTAGTTCTTCACAAGCTGGCAATGGAGACAATAAAATATAGGTTGGTATGGATGATTACTTAAGGGATACGACTTCCATGGAGACAATTTTGTTAGATGCATTCCAAAATAATGATCAGCTAGGGGATGATGCTCATATCACTGACACCTTTTTCGAAAGCCTTAAATTTGCTTCCACCACCCCTCTCTTTGGACCCAGTGGTCAGTCAAAGTCTACCCAGTTGGGGACAACGATGTTACTGTACAACTTGAAAGCAAAGTTTGGCTTGTCGAATGCATGTTTCTCGAAAATTTTGAGGTAAGTTACCATAAATTATTTCCCTTATATATAAATTTGAAATATAATCTGTACATTGCAATGAAAATTACAAATGTTAAATTTTATGAACGTTAATAATTATATCGACATTAATGTACATTTATTAATATAGTTTTCAATGATCACCAACTACAGGTTATTCAAAGATAAGGTTCTTCCGAGTGATAATGTCTTTCTCGGTAGCTATGAAGAGGCAAAAAAATTGTTGAAAATGTTGGGTGTTGAGTACATATCATATCATGCATGTCCAAATGATTGTATTCTATATAAAGGATAATACGCAGACAAAGAGATGTGTCTGAAATGTGGGCATGATAGGTATGATAAATCAAAAAATAAGGGTAAATCACGTACTGGTCCTCCTTTTAAGATATTGAGGCACATGCCTATAATCCCAAGGATTCAAAGGCTCTTTCATTGCACAGAATTAGCTATGTTGCAGGGATGGCATGCCTCAGACAGACGTGAGTTGGGAGTTATGCGAATACCAACTGATTCAATAGCCATGAAGCATATAGAGGATATATGGCCCGAAAAATTCAAGAATGAAGTACGAAGTCTACGACTCAGCATAGCCATGGATGGCGTCAACCCATATTCCCTCCAGAACACCAAATATTTTGTTTGGCCTGTATTAGTGATCAATAACAATATCCCCCCATGGTTTTCTATGAAGAATTAACATCTTATGTTGGCTCTCATAGTCCTTGGTAGAAGATAGGTGAATAATATGGATATCTACTTACAACCAATGGTAGATGAATTGAACGAATTATGGGATGGGATAAATGTATACAATGTATCAAGACCCATCGCAATAGAGAGGAGGTTTATGTTGTACGGCATATGTGCTTACACGACACATGATTATCTAGGCTTAGGATTTTGCTCTGGTAAATTACATGTTTAATTTATTGATTTGTTTATATATAATGTAACAATATTCTTTCACATATTAGTTATTTAATTCATTTTAATATTATTTGTTCTGATCTTCATGATATCCTTTAACGTGCCATGCATATTAATTAATGTATACACATATAATCTCGCAGGTCTTGTAACAAAAGGGTATTTTGGATGTAAATATTGTGGACCTTCTCTGAAAGCTAGATGGTCCAAGGAACTATGAAAGCCAATGTATGATTGCTCCAGGATATTCCTACCAGAAAAACACCCTTACATAAGAGCAACATCCACTTTCAATGCTAAACAAGAAAGAACCCAAAGGCCTCCAATAATGACACCAGCTGAATGGCTTAGAGCATATGAGAGAGAGAAGGAGAAGGAGTTCACAGAAATATTCGATTCAAATGGGGAGCCTAAATTTGATGATCCAGATTTCTTCAACACCTATGTTGAGAAATTGCCCATTGGGATGAAAAGGAAATCTATCTTTTATGACCTCCCATATTGGGAGCATCTTAAGATTGCCCACTTATTAGATCCCATGCATATATTTAAAAATGTTTCATCTTCTTTATGGAGGCACATATCATCGAAACAAAGTGACACATTGGCGGTTAGGAAAGATCTTATTACTTCAAAAACTAAAAAGAAACATTGGCCAAGATGATTAGAAAGTACGGGATCAGAGGCAGGCGCTGGTCCCTCTAATTCATGGGTTTTCAAAGAAGGTGATATCCCATGGATTTAAAAAAAAAATGATATATCTTTGAAAAAGGAAGTTAAAATGGATGTGAGGGTGCCAACTTCATATGGGTCTTCATTACAGCGCTGCTTCACCGTGGATGACCATTTTTTAGGGTTGAAATCGCATGACCATTTGAATCTTCTAAGAGTACGTATAATGTCAAAAGCATGATTTTATTATTTTTTATATTAATAAATTTTATCCCATGCGGTGATCACAAAACATAACTAATTTTGCATATTATTGCACGTTTTTATAACTTTGTAGTGTCATTATCCTTTGTTTGTGCGTGGGTGTGTGAAACATGAATTCCCTCAAGACCTGGGATGTGCCATATCTAAATTATCTGCATTTGTACGTTGGATCACGTCAAAGGAGATTCATGTGGCTAGCATTCCACGGTGGCGTCAAGAGATAGTTGAGATTGTTTGTATGTTGGAGAAGGAAATGCCGACGAGTTTCATGGACTTACAGGTTCATCTTCTAATCCACCTAGTAGATGAGGTTGAATTAGTTGGGGTTGTTTCTTGTTGTTGGATGTTCTTCTTAGAGAGGTACATGAAGAAATTGAAAAGTTTTGTTCGACAAAGGCCAAAACCCAAGGGGTCTATGGCAGAGGGGTACATATAAAATGAGTATTTCTACTATGCCAGTGAGTACATCAATCAGATCGACAACAGACCAGGTGTGGTGATTTGGGGCGATGAATTGGATGAAGACAAAAGAGAAGGAGCATTCCTCCAAACAAGTGGAAAAAAGCGCTTGATAAAGAGTAAGCGACTTATAATTTTTCAAATTTATAAAAAGTAATTAATATTCATGTTGAACTTCGATATAATGTATATTTTGATCTCTAAGTACTATATAATGTTTGTTCGATTTCATCAGCGAATGCAGAAATTTAAGCAATAAATAAATTCATTCTTTACAATTCTGAAGCGACACAAACGTGGGTCACATTGTACGAACAAAAAAGAATGAAATGGGATAGTGACAGGAAAGAATTCAGACGGTTGAATGGTAGAAGTGTGCCTTATCTTGATCATTTAAAACAAAATATGGCAAAAATATGCCCTAACAGTTGGGTTGCTGACCAAGTCAGAGAGAAATACGGTGCTACCGGTCATTACCCGTGTGCTGAAGAGGATGCGCTAAATGCAGGGATTGGGTGCAGCAACTCGGTAATGATTTATATGTAAATTTGAAACTTATAATAAGACATCTACATTTCATATTTTAACTATTGGATTATTATTTATAAGACACATGACACTTATATGATTTTTTAAACTTTTTTATAATAGGTGCATTTGTTCCCATCTATGTGGGCATATGGACACCATTTTCACATAGAAAATGACGATGCTGGAAACATCACACAAGACTGTGGAGTGGAAGTCAAGTTTGATCAATCCAGTTGATCTGGCCACCGTGATCAACAACTAGTAAGAGGGACGTTATGTTACGTTGGAAAGATACAAGAGATCATTGAAGTGGATTTTTCTTCTTTCCAATGTGTTATTTTTAGGTGAAAGTGGTGGGACACCTTTGATCAGAATAATGTAAAGGAAGATCGCGATAGTAGGCTGATATGTATCAACTCTAGAAAGATGTGGGATGAAGCTAAGGAGTCCTATTTTTTCCCTAAACACTACAACCAGGTGTTTTTCTGCCCAGATGTGTTGGATAAGGATTGGTGGTTCGTATTGACACATGACCCTAGATCAAAACATATTTTTGAGAACAATAGTGTTATCATGCCATGCAAGCTAGAAGGTAATGAGGGTGATCATGAGAACCGAGAGTGATATGGTACAATACATGTTGTTTCATCAATATTTATACTTTTTAAGATGAGTTCGAAATATTAATGTAATATGTATTTTGAATTAATTGGTAATTTGCATTGTGTTAATGTTAAAATCAATAATTCACTTGATAATTTGGTATTATGTACTTGATCTCAAAACCAATGGCGTACTGTATAAATTAATTCTTTTTTTGTATCTAATATCATAATAAAATAATGATAATTATAATTAAGTATAGGAATTTTTTTTCATTATTTTCTAAATTTCCTTATGTTACAATAAATCATATTATTCTATATTTATTATTTTACAATTATTTAAAATTTACAAATTTACAAATTTAAAAGTTTTAATAAATTCATTTCACATTAATATAATTAAAATTTTACAAATATTTTACATAAAATTACAATTATAATTAGAATGATTAGAATTACAATTACAATTTTACAATTTCACGTACAATGACAATTTTAGAATTTTACATATATACAATTACAATTTTACAAATTAAAAAATTACAATTACAATTACAATTTTAGAAATTTACATATATATCATTACAATTACAATTTTATAATTTTAAATACAATTAGAAATACAAATATTACAAATTTACAATATCATGATCATTTGGTATTTATAAATTAATTAATAAACATCACATTCATGATAAGCATCGTACAAACATCATATTTGACTAAAAAACACATTCAAAATCGCTAACTGCATCATCGTGATCATGATCATCTAACAAAACACAATTAACTTTATATATTAACATCATTAGTACAACACAAACATCAAATATACATCTCATGCTATCACATACACATCTATCTGCAAGATGCACATTAAATGAACATATCTAACATGACCTAACAACATACACATAACGATGATCACCAACATGTAAATTAAGTACAACTGCAAAATGAACATAAAATACATGGACCATATATATATATATATATATATATATATATATGTAACTGAATAATGTTAAAAATATAAAACTGTCATATAAATGTGATGGATCAGCCGATGATCAAGCCTTATCTCCATGATGATTGCTGGTAGATGCTACTAGAGGCTCATGCAAATCTGGCGCGGCGCGAGGCCGTGAATGATCATGAGATGTCGATGGTACGCTGCACCTCGCAGACTATCCATCATGTGTTGCGGCTCGCTCATAACGTGTGACAGTCCTCGTCAGTCGCATAAAAGCTGTCGTAACTCCTACGACATGCCGCATCAGGCTGTACATGTCACGCGGCATGTCTCTCCACATCTGTAAGAGCCTATCATCGACCTCTATATCTCTGAAATCAGCGGGGCGGATGCTCGCCTCAAAAAACAATGCAATGAGTTGGTCTCCCAACTCCATCCTATATCTAGCATCACTTAGACGTCGACCGCGGGCCGGCGCACCAGCAGGAGCAGGTCTCTGACCTGCACCAGCATCTTGCTGTTCCACGACAATATCTGGCATCATGCCCTCTGCATCCTCATCAAGATCAACAACTGGATCAGGTGGTGGTGGCGACATATCCTCGCCATCATAAGAGCCAATGTCTGCAAAATATATACAAGTACACAACAATAATTAGACAATTTCATTACACAATTTAATAAAAACAAGTTAAAGAAAATGTTAAAATAAATTTAAATAAAACAGTAATATTACCTCTATCATCTGGAGGCTCATCATCTGTGAAGAGGATTTTGGCACACCCTCGCCAATCCAACCCCGCATAAGGACAGGGGACCATAATGAAGGGATGCTAAAAAACACTAGCTAGCAACCCCAGTGCATCATCTGATATCCTCACTGGAAACATAGTCTCCTCCCTCTTGGGCATCATCTGCCCCCACATATACATACGTGCCTCAGTAATCGGCCTACGAGGCTACCAAAGAAAAGAAGGCCTCGTCTCTGGAAACTTCTCAAAAAATAAACAAAAAATCTCTGAAGCAAAAGGGAAGTTGACCCTCCCTTGTGCACGAGCACGACATCTATCTAATGCTATACAGAATTTCCGTAAAAAAATGGCAGACCACTTGACAAGTCGTGGCTGCTGTAGTAAAGAATCAAAATAATAGAAAAGCTAGAAACTAATGTGTTGCCCGTCACTGGTGTTGTGCGAAATGGTCGAAATGATAAGTGAGAGACACTGGACCTCCTCATGAGCAAACACACCAATACATAATTGTCCTCTGGAGACCTGAAAATCTGAAGGAGACAATATATCTTCTCTAATGTATCTCTGGGAGTAAACTAACTGACTCCTTGCCACACAGCGAGCTGGAACGTTGGGGAATGAGGGAAAATCCACCCCTCTCCTCGAAAGCCCTATAATAAAATATACATCCTCCTCAGTGGGTGTGTATCACTGGTTGATACCACCTCGGAAAGCCTGTTGCTGGGCATTCCACCTTCGGATAAGATGTCTCAAAAAACCATTATGGGACTTTAGGGAAGTAGCCTCCTCATAGAACTTGAGGAGGCCTACCTGCCTTAGGAGCCCCTGCGTCACTGCGATAATAGGGCGAGGGTACGCATCTCTCTCCCTCTCTCTTTCCTCCCACAGGCGAACCATGTTATATTGTTCCACCTGTTGTTGTTGTTGTTGATCCTCTTCTCTCCTTTCAAGTCTCTGAATGATTGACATATTAAACATAATTTTTTAATTAAATGACACATGTATTTACAAATATATGTGTATAAATATTTTTGAAATAAATAAAACAAGAGTCGGTGCACCAAAAACACAGTCACGCACCGGTAATGGTGCGTCCCTCCATAGAGACGCACCGACGACGGTGCACATAATGATATAAAAAGCACCGGGAGCGGTGCTCCAAAAATATTTTTAGCGCATCGTTCACTAAGTGCGGTGTCAAGAGGCTGGTGCGCTAAATTCACGATACGCCCCGGGGCTTATAGCTAAGTCAACACACCGCCCTCCTGCCACCGTACATAGTCGTACGGTGCGGCCAGGTATCCGAGCGCACCACTCTTTGTCGTAAAATTTAAAATTACATCGTGCGCCTTTGGAATCCACCCCAGAACTGGTGCGGATACACTTAGCACCAGTTTACCAACCCGAACCATTGAAAATGTTGATTTGTTGTTCCGGTGCGCCAAAAAACTTACGTACCCCGGGGCAGATAATTTGGTCAATGCACCGGGTGGCGGCGATTCAACTTGTCAATGGTGCAGCCTGGTAAATGACCGCACCACACTTTTAAAATTTTTTAAAATAACACAGTATGCCTCGTGGTACTGCCCTGGAACCGGTGCAGACTCCTTGAGCACCGGGTGCGGTGCGACCTGTAAATTTACAGGCAGCACTGCAAACCGGTGGGAGCCGAACAACTCAAGCGCACATCGTGATTTTTTTTTTTTCTTCTAATGGTTAATTTTACAGTTTTTTCAAATTCTAATCCGCTAAAAGGTTTACTTATGGAAAAAAAAGAAAAATACATGTACATTTACCCGTCGAGGAGGCATATTGGCTGTACAATTTAAAAAATAAAAATTTTCCATTATTTTAGAAAATTGAAGCTGGAGATTGGTTGCAATATACAACAGCAATGCATGCAATAATTGCAATGGGAGCATGGATGTCAGTTCGGCTCAAGCAAGGATAACTTGCACTGGTGCTTGAGAGCTCTGTAGCACTGACAAAAGTGAAAAATGCAGTTTTTTGGATGTAATTTTTTATTTATTTTTATTTTTTTTATTTAACCCTGTTCTGGTGCGCCGGTTTTTTACTAGAGTACCGATGTGTTGTCTTAATGTTGCATCGGGCTATTTCTGTTTTTGCGCGCTTTTAGGAAGCACTGGGGCAGCTTAACTATAATGCATCGGTGCGCTACAGTAATGTGACACACCGGTAACGGTGTCCGATGAACCAATGATTTTTCGGTTTTTTGGTCGTAATTTTTTTATTTAACCCTATTCCGGTGCACGAGCTTTTTACTGCAGTACCGGTGCATTTCCTGTATGCTGCACCGAGCTCTTTATGTTGTCACGTGCTTTAAGGAGGCACCGAGGTGGCGTAATGTTATCGCACCGGTGCTCTACAGTAACATCACGCACTGGTAACGGTTTCCGGTGAACCAATGATTTCTGTAGTTTTTTGGCTGTAATTTTTTTTATTTAACCCTATTCTAGTGTGCGGGGTTTTTACTGGAGTACCAGTGCATTTCCTGTATGGCGCGTTAGTCTCTTTATGTTTTCGCGCGCTTTTAGTAGGCACCGAGGCGGCATATTTTTAAATCACTGGTGCTCTACAGTAATATGACGCACCGGTAACAGTGTCCAGTGAACCAATGGTTTCTGTGATTTTTTGGCCGTAATTTTTTTTTAATTTAACCCTATTCCGGTGCACGAGATTTTTGCTAGAGTACCGGTGCATTGTCTGTATGCCGCACCGGTCTCTTTCTGTTTTCGCGTGCTTTTAGGATGCACCAGGGCGGCATAGTTTTAAAGCACTGGTGCTCTACAGTATCATGATGCACTGGTAACAGTCTCCGGTGAACCAACGATTTCTGCGGTTTTTTGGCTGTAATTTTTTTTTAATTTTTTTTTTTTTTAGCCCTATTCTGGTGCGTGGCATTTATGGGGACCCAGGTGCGTTTCCATCATTCCGCCCTGAGAATTTTATGTTCCGCTTGCTTTTATGACGCACCGGGGCGTGGGGATGTGATGCACCGGGGCTCTATAGTAACCTGATGCACCGGTAATGGTGCCCAGTGAACCAATGATTTCTGTGTTTTTTTGGCCGTAATTTTGTTTGTTTTAAACCCTTTTTTGGTGCGTAGCATTTACAGGGATCCCAACGCATTTCAGTCATTCGGCACCGGGACGTTTATGTTCCTCGCGCTTATTATGAGGCACCGAGGCTGACGATATAACACTCATCGGCGTGGTTGTTGGATTAAAAGCACCGGGAGGGTGTGTACAGAGCACACTGTTTCTGGTGTGCCAATGTTTTATGTGGTTTTTTTTGCCGTAAATTTTTTTATTTAACCATCCACCGGTGCGCGCATTTTGTGACACCCTGGTGCGTTTCATTTATTCCACATCGGGTGGTATCTGTGCGATCGACATGTAATGCACTGGTGCTCTATAGAAATAAAACGCACTGGGCGTGTGTGTACGGAGCGCATGGTGTCTGGTGTGTGAATTTTTGTAATGCACCGGTGCTTTGTCATATTGAATGCACCAGTGCGTTTTAGGTTGATAAGAGCACTAGCAGAAATACATCTGCAGAACCTCTGCCCGCCAACCTCCTCTAGGATCCTCCGCTAGAAACAGATGTCTAGGATATTTTTCTGTGGGGTTCCTCAAAAACATCCACTAGAGGGTCTTTTCCTTGTAGTGCTATCCCCCATGCCCTATGCCCTTCCAGTATAGTCTCCAGCTTGAATTTACAATTAGAATAACTGGAATCGTAGAGCTTATTTCTGTCGTTCAAGTATGCCTCAATCATTTTGTTATTCATCTTGACACTTTTTAAAAAATGACTTCCATAAATTGAAAAAAACCAGATCTACCCCATATCACAAAAAAAAAAAAGTCAAGAAACAGATCCACCTAATCTTCGACACTCTAGTAGGTTTTTGTGCCCATTGCACCACGGGCTCCATGATCCTTTGCCACGACCTCTTTTGTTGTGAGCTCACGGGCTCCTTTGCCATGGATCATGCTTGCAACGATCCTCACACAATTTAAAAGTTATATGTTACTGCCTCTTCTGCCACGGCTCACCGTCTCCTCTGGCACGAGCTCACTAGCTCTTCAGGCACGAGCTCTCTGGCTCCATAGGCATGATCTCTCTGCCTCAATGGAACTCCAAAAATCAATCTCTCTCGCTAAACGACACTCCAGAACATGAGCTCTCTGGCTCCTCCGACATTAGCTCACTGGATCTTCTTTCACATCATTGCTAGATCAAGAGTGCTCCATACCCACTTTGATGTAGCTCTGGGAAAAATTCTGGAAATTTTCAAAAGTGTCTCATGGATAAGCGTGATATTCCCATGTGATTTTTCACTAGTTGCAGAGATCAACGCCTTTCTCTCGCATGGGTACGCGCTGGTGGTGCTTCTGTGCCTCCAAAAAATGTGATGCTCTCGATGTTTCCCTCAAATAAAAAACAACCTCATTCAGGCCACCAGGGGTTTCTCTTCTGCCGCCTGGAAATTCACAGGGACCAAAGTACTATGGCTTTGATTTATCCTTGGAGCTCTGATACCATGATAATAATGGAAAGATCAATTTATTAAGAAATATTGGTTATCTCTACAATGAGAGACTACACCAGGAGGGAATGCGTCCACAGGTCGCTCTACATTCTCATTACAATACAAAAAATATATAGCTTACAAGGTTATAGGGAAGTTAGAACCAATACCTAAGAAATAGGAACAAATTACTAATATAAGGTTCTGGTGAATTGAATCTCTCTAATTAAGTTTCTCCGTTATCTTCAACACATCATTACATTGTTCTTTCTCTAAGTTAAGACCGAGTTAGACAGGGATCCCGTTGGACCACCTCTTGGCGAATGGTGCTACAAGATATTTTAGTGTCATTACTGCATTATTGAAGTAGTTGTCGGCAAAAAATTTTAAGTTCCATGCCTTAAATTAACAAGTGCTACATAGTAGCTACTTCGGTTGTTTAGTTTAAATATGTTAAATAAAGACAAAGCTTCATATAAAGCCTTGTATTAATTTGGCCTTATATTTGGTAAATGTCTTATGTGGATAGTTCATACATTCACGTGAAAATAAATTTATTGTTAGGATAGTAGTATTTATTAGGAAAAAAGGTTCATGGATTTACGTGAAATAAGTTAATTCTAGGATACTAATCTTTAATAGGAAAAAAAATCTCATGTGTTAGTGAATATTTGTTTTCAAATCAAAATATTTTATAAAGATACAATTATTCTATATTCATCTTATATTAAAAATAAAAACAACTCTCTTATCTAATAAATTTTTTTAAATAAAAATGATATGGTAATATTTTAATATAAATTAATATATGTTAATTTATATGTTAAATAATTAAATAATATATATTAAAATATATATAATATCTTAACCTATTATTATTAACAATATTTATAATAACAGAAAAATTAATTTTATGTATTGAATGTTAAGAAATCCTATCTATTAATTTAGAATAAACATCTTATATTTTGAAATATTTAACCGCTTTCATTTTAGTTTGACATTAAAAAAAAACACCTTTTTCAAATTACAAAAAGTCACTTTTTTTTTAATATGTGTTCAACAAATATACTCAATCATCACCACAAACTTAAATAATATGAAAATATATGTGATAATAGATAATATCATTTTTTATTAAAAAACAAATCAAATCACACACACACACACACACACACATATATATATATATATATATATATATATATATATATATATATATATATAGATCATTCACCACTAATAAGTCTCACTTTCTCATTTAAAATAAATATCTTATAATTTAAATGTGAAAGACATGTCCAATGAGTTGTAAAATTCAATTTGGATAGATACTCAAAACTTGTACTCCGTGATAACCACAACTCTAAATAATTTGAAAATATACACTTTTATAAGAAGACTTTAAATTTTATTTAAAAATAAAACAACTATACAATCACAAAAATATAATATATGGAAGAAATTAATATTATTTTAAATTAAAAAACATAAATATATTCTTAATAATTGTTAGCCATCCATAATTTTGACATATTCAAAGATGGCTAAAACAAGTCTTTTAGTCTTCAAGAAAAAAATTTCATGCAAAATCTGTGACTTCTTGAAGCCTCTCTATGTTCTTTATCCTCAACAAATCCCTTCCATTGATAATCTTCATTCAAAATTCCTCATAGAAGCCCTGCTGATTCAAAAAGAAAACTGCCTTCAAAGCCATAATTCCCACCATTTCTCCATTTCAAAATATTCCCTTCATGTCACCAATTTTCCTCATTTTACTCTTTATTTCCTTCAAAATCCCCTTAAAACCTTATAAATCCACTTTATTTGGTTTTAAACCCCTTTTTCTAACTTATCGGAACCCTTGAAAAACCCTAAAAAAACCCCGTTTCGGCCTTAAAAACCAACTTTTTCATTAAGTATGGCTTAAGCCCCCACGGGTTTAAGTTCTCAGCTCCTTTCTCCATGCGACTGTCGGCCTCAGTCTTTAGCCTTTTTTGTGCTATCAGACTTTGCTCCACCCCTATTCCTTCCACTTCTTTATGTTTCCCTATCGATGGGATCTGAGTCATTGATCTCGCAGATCTAACGGTTCTCGCTCCATCGCACCACCAGTTTTCCTCCCAATCGTCACTTACCAAAGCCTCCCCGCCAATGTATTTTGGACCGTTGATCTGGCTCCCCCAGATCCAACGATCGACACCATTTCGCCATTCCGTTGTCCTCTGCCTCTTTCATTCATTTCTGCGAAGTTGCGATTAAATCCAGACCGTCGATCATCCTGATCTGACTGTCATCGCGCCATCGGGTTATCGCTTTTCTCTCGTCTAAATCCATTCTACCTACCATTTCTGAAATACTTCGGATCGTCGATCCTCTTGATCGGGCGGTCAATGCTTCATCGCTATTATCTCTACCCCTCGCACCATCCATTACCTTTGTGCGAGATTGCGATGCATCCTGGACCGTTGATCATCTTGATCCAGCGGCCAACGCGCCTTTGCCTTTTACCCCACTCATTTCTTCTCCGACGTTATCTCTACCGCTGATCTTGTTGATCCAACAGTCACCGCTAGTCCTTTGCTCCACCCGTGGGCACTTTCAGTGCACAGGTTAACACTATGAGTGCCCTCGCAGTTGACTCATTTAACTGTGGAAGATCTTAGATCGATGACTGAGGTTTTCTGCAGAGGCATAGGCCGAGATTTTCCTCCGTACCCCCAAGTTCCCCCGTATGACGTTCACTACTAATCTCCCACGTCATCCCGCCGCTCCCACAACTTTTCCACTGCACATCTTTCCTCCTATCGCGCTCATCTGCAGCCGTTGATCTGGACTGCCCAGATCAAACGATCGAAACTCCTTTTCGCACCCATTCCCACCCAATTTCTCCACCGTGCAACTTTTGCACTAAATTAGTGATTTTGTGGGGGACACGCGTCACCCACCCACCTGTATCATGTCCTCCTATCCCTTTACCACTTACCACCCAAATCTCATGCGAATACCACCCTGGTTTTCTGTGAAACCACCCATCATAATTCCACACCATACTTAAATTTAAACCCTGATTTTCGCCTTCCACCATGGGTTTTCCACCTCCGCTGCATTCATCCTCCTCTGCATTTCTCCTCCACCCCTCGCCGAGCCCTCTAAAGCAGTTTTACCATATAATGCAGGTTTTATATGACGGTTGGTTGTTTATTGCAGGTTTCATGGAGGTAATCATAAAAGCCATCCCATAGTTAAAGAAAGTACTTGTCAGCAAACAATAAAAGTTAATGAAGATTAGTAAAGAGAATCAGAGATTAAAGTTAAAGGATTAAAGCAAAAGTTTGAAGATCAAAAGCTTAATATACAGTTTTAATGATAAAGACACAATGATGAAGACCAAAGATGATAAAGAAGGCCTTAAAGCATATCAAAGGCCTAATTCATGATTAAAGCGCTGAAATAGAGACATATCCGCAAAAGACAACCTTAATTGTCAGATCATCAAGGCTATTTACTCCCCCAAAGACTAAAAATGCCACCTGCAGGCCTATTTACTCAAAAGCCTACAAAGTTAATGCACAGTTAGAGATATTTTACAAAGACAGCTCAGAAAGTAATTTCCAGCTAACAAAAGCCTCAAAAGTCAACAAAAGTGATTGAAGTAGAGGAAAATTAATGTAAAAATCAATTAACAGAATTAAGACATTAGATATCTTCTCCATTAGGCCTCCCAAAGGTTGAGAAGCATTTACTCTGTATTAATTGATTAGTTAGACTTTCCTTTCACTCCACCTCCTCAATTTACCTATATATATCATATGAGGAGCCCAGTATTGTTGTTGGTTGAATACTTATTGAATGTAAATAGTTACTGAGGTTGCTGAAGCTCTGTTAGTAATTGAAGAAAGATAGGCTGAGAAGAGAAGTTTGAAGCTGTAAAGACCTACTGGACTTGAAGATTGTAACTGATTTGAACATCAAATATACAAGTTGATTTATGGGATCTTGGTCTATGTCAATGGTGATGTTTTTCTTACTGTAATTGTTGTTTTTCTTATGTTTTCATATTGTCCACTTTCTCTGATAAAGAACATCAAATTTAGATTAGGATTTACTGTAAAAGGTACCCTAATTCTCACTGATAAGCTTTATCTCTATGTTTTCTTCTAATTGTTGCTTTGGGAATGTTTCAATAGAGTATAACCAGTCAAGGAATGTTGGTGAGCCCATGCCTTGCTGAGTAAAACCTGAGATGTTGTTCTTGAATGATCTTTTCACAGCATCCTAAGTAGAGTCCTAATCGAGGAAGTTTATGGTTAGCCCTGTCCCTTGTTTAGTGTTCAACAACTGTTTTGAAATTTTTCCTTGAGAGTATGCCGAAAGCAGGATAGGTTCAAAGTCCTTACCTGATCTTAGGTTGCCCTTTTGTTTCTTATATGTTTTCTTCTTTCACCACACTTCTTAATGTTCCATACTAGAAACTCAACTTAAAGAGATCTTTTGATATAGATGACTTGCCCTATGGAAACCCTTGAATAGTTGTTGTGCAAGTAAACCCTTTTATGACTCCATACCCCAATGGATTGACACTTTTTCTTGACCTATCTTCCCATGTTGAAACATCCTTCTACTTTTTCCCTCCTTCAGTTGACATGACCTTCTCAGTTAATGATCCCCAACCAACAAACAAACAAATCCCTTGTGCTTCATAACTAGCCTAATATCATATCATAAACTTTAAAAGCATATCATTCTAACACACATATAGAGAGATCTGTCTCTGAATCCAGGAGGGCTAGATCGTGGGATTCCAAAGTGGTTCCGATGTTGCCTTGTCATTTGGTTTGCCAATCTGCCAAATCACGGGACTACAACAATGATAATAAAAATTAATACAAGAAACATGCCTTTACAGTTGTCTTTAGTGCGACTTTTTGGAGTTTCCAGTGTAGGAATCCAAGGAAAACTTATAGGTGAAAGCTTGTTTTGTGTTATTTAAACTGTTTTTTTAACTGTATATATGGATTTTAATGAAGAATCTTGAAGGTCAATATAAAAATGGAGCATGCATTAACACTATTGGTATATCGATCAAGCTGAAATGATCATCCACACACAAATGCGACATCCAATTTTCATCGGTGTCAAATTGCAAACAATATTAAAATAAAATGGTCATCCACAGGCAAATGCGACATCCAATTTTCGTCAGTGTCAAATTGTAAAAAATATTAAATTAATTGTATAGATTCATTTTCGCCTCTCTTGATCTTATCTTTTTTGCAATCACAAACATACACCAATGGATATCACACCTACCGTCATATCATAGCATAGCTAACTGTCAACCAAGTACGATGTCAAATATGTACTCTTGGCTCGTTAATAGATCCATTGAGCAATAACATGTTGATTTTTATATCCAATCAGATTTGAGAAAATTAAATTAAAATACTGTAAAAAAATATTGACTTTTAATGTGTAAGGTTGAACTATGGAAATTTATGATTTTTTTTTTTTCAAACTCAAATAATATGGGTTTGACCAAAAACTCAATATAATATCCTCTGCCTCAGAGATAATAACTAGTTCAATGCCTTTTTATGTTTTGTATATATTATGGATGTCTCACATTGCCCGAGGAACACAAGTGACGGTAAATAATTAAAATTACATATATCTCATCCTTAAAGAATACAATAGTTTTTTGGTGGTATAGACCAATGCTTTCAATAATGGATAACGTGGAAGGTTTACCATCAATGAAAATAAATATGATGCCACAAAGAAATACATATGTTTAAAAGTGAGAAGAAAAAACACAAAGGTTAAATGCCCTTTTCTCAACGAAGGATTTTTTCTCCAATTTTGTTCAATAGATGACGAAACTTGGCAACTTTAGAGGGAAAACATGTTTCAATATGTGAAACACTTTGGAAAATTCACTATATTCAATCATTCTCCTTTGCATTAACTTTATTCTCTAATTATTTTTTTGATTTATTAAATATTTGTTGCACCATAAATAATGGAAAACTATGTGAAATCTCCTTTACATTAACTAGATCCTCTATTTTTTTTTTTTTCATTTATTAAATATTTGTTGCACTATAAATAATGGGAAACTATAAGAAAGAACTAAAGTTGGATTTGAATGATAAGTTTTAAGTTCTCCATTTTTTAATGGAGTAACATATTTGATTAATTTATATATTTTTTAAATTTTATTATTTAAATTATTGATTTTAATTTTATTGTATCTATTTTGCATTAACTTCAATTTCTTTTATATATATATATTTTTTAATTTATTAAATATTATTTTACACAATAAAAGATGATTGAATTAAAAATTAGATTTATTAAATAAAATATATTTAGGATTTATTAAATAAAAGATGGTGGGAATTAATCAATATATTACTCAATTATTGAAATTTTGGGAAAGAACTAAAATTAGATTTGGATTGTGATAAGTTTTACTTTCTCTATTTTTGGATGGAGTAATATATTGATTAATTAATTTATTTTTTAAGTTTTCAGCTTTTCCTATTTGAATTATTGATTTTAATTTTATTGTGTTTATATTGAGGTTGAGTGAACTGGTTTTATTTATAATTTCAAAAATATTAATAGAAATATTAAATTTTATTAATATATTAAATTTTGTTAGTTTAAAAGGATTGTATTTTATTTATCAAATATATTAACCATAAATTTTGCTGCATAGAAATAAAAAGATTTATACATTTATATTTTTACAAGTACGTACATTTTAATTTTGTTCCTTACTTATTAAAATGTTAAACAAAAGATAGATAATGAGCTACAACCCTAATAAGTGTATTCATTTACATCTTGTTTCCCTTTTTCAACTTGTTTCCCTTTTTCAACTGAAGAAATCTCCGAGGGAGCAACTTAGTCCTGCGTGGGATTGGACTTGTATAATACAAGTATATGAAGAAATATCGGTGGAGAAGCTTAGTCCTGCCTCGTATTGGACTTGTAAGACAAGTATACGATTCCTACCAGAGTTTTGTGAGCAGTAAATCATAGTAAATATATTATTTAAATGGGTTATTTTCATGGCATCAATATTAAAATTGCCATTAAAAAATCATATGAAGCAATTATCTACATATTATATAAACTATTGTGATATTTAATGAATATTTTTTAAGTGATCAACCAATTTAAAAAAAATAAAAAATTACAAAATTCAAAATTGTTTTTAATTTTTAAAATATTCTATTTGTTATTTATTTTCAATATAATCTATTTCAAAATTTCATAATCAATTTAAAAAAAAAATTAATTAAACTTCAAAGCTTCTTGCCCATAAAATAATATAAAAAATTATACGAATATTCAAAAACATTACACACATTTTTTTAGAGATGGTGTGTCATATCAAACGAAGCAGATGAGGATTTATCATTTTAAAGTAAGCCCATATCAAACAAAACAGATGCATCCTTATCATCATTTTAAAGTAGGGCAAGGTGATGGCCGGGCTTTTATTTGAATTTAGAGAAATAAAAAATTTAAATAGGGTCGGTTGGGATGAAAATTTTAATTAAAATTTACAAAATAATAGATTAATTTAAATTGCATTTATTTTTAAAATTAATTTTATATTAAAAATTAAATAATAAATGTATTCAATTTTAAAAGAGAAATATAATTGAAAGCGACAATATTATAAATTAAAAATATAAATAATATTTCAAATTACAATATAAAAATATTAGATATCATTTATCTATGACCATTTCCATGAGAATAATTAATTTAGTCATTCATCTATGACCATTTCCATGAGACTAATTTGCGGTGATTTTTGAGTAGTTTACTTAGCACTCATTGCATTGGGTGATGCTCACAGGGTTAAAGAAGTGGGATTGAAACTAGTCAACTGAATCACATAGCGTCAATCAACACTTCCGGGGCTTGTATCTGGTAACCAAGACTTTCGAGGAGGTCACCCATCGCAAAACTCCTCTGGCTCAAGCGCTTAACTGTGGAGTTTTCCCCACAATAAAGCCCACTTAGCTTGCTACCCCATTTGCAAAACGTTAGCAACTATTGTGCCTCGTTAACCATTTAAGAAGAGATCCCTTTACTCTTAGTATTTTAAGTATGAGGGGTTTTCGCAGTGCATTATATTAGATATCATTTTTGGGATTCAACTGCGTTAATTTAGTCATTCATCTATGACCATTTCCATGAGAGGTAGTTGTAACTGACTAATTTCTCGTGATTTTTAAATAGTCCACTTAGCACTCATTGCATCGGGTGATGCTCACAAGGTGAAGAAGTGGGATTGAAACTAGTGAACTGAGTCACATAGCGTCAATCAACACTTCCAGGGCTTGCACCTGATAAATAGGACTTCCTGGGAGGTCACCCATCCCAGAACTCCTGTGGCTCAAGCGCCTATGGAGTTTTCCCCACAATCAAGCCCACTTAGCTTGCTACCCCATTTGCAAAACCTTAGCAACTATTGTGCCTCATGAACCATTCAAGAAGAGATCTTTTAATCTTAGTATTTTAAGTATGAAGGGTTTTCGCGGTGCATTATATTAGATATCATTTTTGGTATTCAACTGCGTTAATTTAGTCATTCATCTATGCAATGAGTGCTAAGCGGACTATTCAAAATCCACGAGAAATTAGTCAGTTACGACTACCTCTCATGGAAATGGTCATAGATGAATGACTAAATTAATGCAGTTGAATCCCAAAAATGATGTCTATGGGTGAAAATGTGAAGTTGGGAAACACTTTTTGCCCTTTTTTGACGTTGAAAATTGTAATTTTCTATGTTTTTCAACTTCAACTCCACTAAACTCATATTTTTATTGCAAATTATGCTTTGACATAAAAACAAGAATTGTAGAGAATTGTCTTACCTCCATACCCATATTTAAAAAAAAAAAAAAATATTGACATATAGAGGGGTAAATTTGTTGTTTGCTAACTACATATACTTGAAATTTTCAGCCAAACATAAATAGTCACTTTATGATCCATAACTGTTTTTAGGGAAGGTTATTCATTTTTTGGAAAAAAACCATAGCATCATAATCTGCATATATTGCACTAGTGCACAGACTATTTTTCAGTAATTTTCAGATTAAATTACTATTTTTTATTATTTTTTGAAATGGATGAAGAAGAAAAAATAGTGATGTTTGAGTACATTTTATGATCCATATATTTTCTTTTCAATGTGATCATCAATAAGAAAAATGAGAGTACCCTTTTGAAGTAGACAGGGAGAGGAAATGCAATATGATTTTTCTGAATTTTTTGGTTTCCTCATTTGAAAGTTATTGAATTTTCATTCAATGCAATTTTTCGAACAATGAAATTTTACACTGACACAGTTTAGTAAAAAATTAATAAAAAAATGATTTTTTTAATGAAACTCCACAAATCTCATATCATGAGAAACTAGATTCAGAGATGAATCTAATGGTACTTGGTCCGACATATAACATTTTGTTTTTGTAGGTGTTCCGCCCCTCCAAAGTTGCAGGTTCCTGAAAACTGCAGAATTTTCTGGGTTTTTCGTTGACC
This sequence comes from Pinus albicaulis, assembly GCA_034641835.2. Classification (NCBI taxonomy): domain Eukaryota; kingdom Viridiplantae; phylum Streptophyta; class Pinopsida; order Pinales; family Pinaceae; genus Pinus; species Pinus albicaulis. Next base: position 1,593,288,268 of record CM076581.1, read on the forward strand.
AGAAACTCTCGGTCGAGATAATGTCTTGGACGAGAAATATATAAAACTCTCGACCGAGATTTTAACCCACCTAAAGTTACATTTAACCGCGCGGCCAAACTCTCGGCCGAAAGTTTAAAAAACTCTCGGACGAGAGTTTGCACCCGCGAGTTTACCCGATGAAACTCTCGACTGAGAGTTTTGAAAACTCTAGGACGAGAGTTTAGAAAACTCTAGGCCGAGATTTTTGAAAACTCTAGGACGAGAGTTTAGAAAACTCTAGGCCGAGAGTTTAGAAAACTCTCGGCCGAGAGTTTAGAAAACTCTCGGCCAAGAGTTTTATTAAATGTTTTAATCAAAATTTTTAGGGGTTTATATGTTTAAGGTTTTATATGTTTAGGGTTTAGGGGTTTATATGTTTAGGGTTTAGGGGTTTATATGTTAGGGGTTTACATGTTTAGGGTTTAAGGGGTCAAATGGGTTAGGGGTTTTGGGGTTTAGGGGCTTAAATAGGTTAGGGGTTAATGGGTTAGGGGTAGGGGTTAAGGGTTTAGAGGTTTAGGGTTTAGGGGGTTAAATGGGTTAGGGGTTAGGAATTAGGGTTTAAGGGGTCAAGGGTTAAGGGGTTAGAGGTTTAGGTGTTTAAGGGGTTGAATGGATTATGAGTTGGGAACTAGGGTTTAAGGGGTTATAGGTTTAAGGTTTAGGGGGTTAAATGGGTTAGGGTTGGTTTAGAGATTTAGGGGGTTAGGGGATTTAGCAGTTAAGGATTTTAGGGGATTTTCAATATTATTTTAAAAAAATTAAAAAATTGATTTAGTATAATTATATTTGTAATTTTATTTTGAAGTGAAATTGTTATATATATAAGCTCCGCGACCTCCAAAAAGTCTCAATGAGTTTCATACAACTTGAACCATGTTCTTCATTGCTTGAAATCCTCTCAACAGTTATTATAGCTCAATTCCACACCAACATGGGTCCATTCAAGAAGAAGTGACAAAGTAAGCTTGATATGCTGCATTAGCCTCATGGAAACCCTAGAAAAAAAATCAAGTATAGCCTTCTAATGCTCCTAGGATAGTAACAAACAAAGTTCCAACACTCTCAATGGCTTAACAACAACAGTTAAATGTTATTTAAATTTGAAAATTGAGTGTTGAGGAGTATATGGTAGGTTGCCATCATTAAAAAGTGATAAAAAGTGAGGATAAGGATGACATGGTGATGTCAAGACATATCTAAAGTGTCTATATTCATCCGTTCCACCTTGCCTATTAAGTACAGATAAATTATCTATCATGAATCAAATGAGGAAAAAATAACAAGGACAAAATAGTGAAAAGTAGGTACATGTTGCTAGAGTGAGATGTCTACTTTGAGATAATCCTTACAAGCAGCGAAGTGTGAGTGTGTTTGTAATGAGAGGAAGGTTATTGGATTGAAGAGCCTAAAGGTGTTGCAACTAATGTAAGTTCCTCCATTTAATAAATGTACATTCTTTTGTGTATTTTTTATGTATAATTCCATTTATGTATTGATTTATGCACATAAAAGTTGTTTCGGATAGGATAGTTGGATTATTCTTGGTCTATATTTGCAACTGTAGGTTTTCGGAGCTCAAGAAAGGATCTTAAGGTAATACCACCAAGAAAGAATGAGCTAGGACTAACCTTCACTATAACACATGTATCTCTTCCTTTCCTTGTTTATTTTGCAAGTGTATGTGTGTGAGTTACTGGAGGGGTTAAGTAGGTGGATATCTATTGTCAATCACATGTTAGTGGATAGGCCTATGGGATAGGCTCTCTACAAATGGAGACAAATTCTAGGAAAAAATTACTCGTAAATTCCTAAATACAACTTTATTACTACACTACACATGACCTCCAACAAAAAATCCTCATCCATCGTGGCGTAAAGTTAGAGAAACACTTCCACAAATCATCCTCTGCGTAACATGACCTTTATCAAAATGAATGGGTTTAAATGATGGTAATGGTTTACTTTCTAATTTTAATGAAACCAAAAAAAAAATAAGTGCAAACAAAACTCTTCATGTGGAAATTTTTTAGTGTTCCATATGTTTCCTCTCAGCATGAAATCTTACTTGGTGACTAGGGTCTTCTGTTATGAAACCAACTCCAAAAATAGAATAAAAGAGAGATCAACGCCTTAAAAATCATCAAATTTGAGGGGGAAACCTCCTTTACATTATATAAATGAACAATTCTTGGATGATTCAAATGACAAAACCTCCTTTTTATATATAGGAGTCCATGGGGTCACAATATAATCCTAGCCGACCTAACCATAATAATGTAAGGGCACAACAATCACAATAGTGGGATTTTATGGAGTTCAATAATAACAATATGGGGACTATAGGGGTACAACAATAACAATAAGGGGGCTACACTAACAACAATAAGGGACTGCACTAGTAATATAGGGACCTAGAATTATCCTCTCCTTTAAAAAAGTTTTGTCCTCAATGCTTGAGTAGCTCTGGATGCTTTTGTATAAAATTCTCATCCTTCCATGTGGAATATTTAGTGGGTGATTTCTTCCACTTGATGAGATACTCTGAAATTGATCGATTTCGTAGTTGTCTAGTTCTTGTTTCTGTGACTTCTTCAGGTTCCAATATTACTTTTCCTTCCTCATCAAGTTGTGGAAATATTGTTTGAACTGGAATTTTATCACCTATAACTTTCTTTAAGCATGAAACATGGAAAACTTGGCGCACTCGAGAAGAATCAGGAAGCTCCATTTTGTATGACATGGTACCAATACTTTGCAACACCTTGTAAGGACCATAACACCTTCGCGATAATTTATTATCCCTCTTAGCTTGCTTGAGGGACATTTGTTTGTATGGTCATAGTCGTAAAGAGACCTAGTCTCCTACATCAAAATTTGTCTCGCTGCGATGTTGATCTTCCTATTCTTTCATTCAATTTTCTGCCAAATTTAGGTTATGCTTTAAGAGTTGGAGAAATTGTTTTTGATGCTTGATGTGATCTTCCACTACTTGAACCTTCGAATTTTCTCTTAAAGATGATGTGATGGACGGTGGATGATATCCATAAAGTTCCATAAATGGGGTCATTTTTGCTGCAGCATGGAAGGAAGTGTTATACCACCATTCAACCAGAGGTAACCAATTGACCCATTGTGGTTTTTTATCAGATACAAAACAACGAAGATATCATTCCAAACATTTCTTCACTATCTCAGTTTTCCCATCGAATTGAGGGTGATAAGGTGAGTTATGGGCTGCTTGAGTACCCAAACAAGAAAATACTTCCGTCCAAAAATTTCCAGTGAAAATGGGATCTCCATCACTTTAAAATAATCTTTGGGTTTCCATGTAGCTTTTCAATTGTTTCCATAAATGCAGTAGCAATTGTAATTTGTTTAAATGGATGACATAATGCACAAAAGTGTGCATACTTGGTATCTCTATCAATTACTACCATGATGACACTCTTTCCTTTGGATTTAGGTAAACCTGTGATAAAATCCATTGAAACCTCCTCACAATGTTGATTGGGAATGGGTAGAGGTTGTAGCAGACCTAGGGTCTTAATTGTATCAACTTTATTTTTCTGGAAAACCAAACATTCTGCCACAATTATTTGAATGTCAAATTTAAGGCCATCACAAAAAAATATTTCTTCACCCTGTGGTAAGTTTTTAAAAATCATGAGTGTCCTCCTACTAGAGAGGTGTGCAATTCCAAAATAATATTTTGTTTTAGTTGGTAATTATTACAAATATATAAGTGATATTTGTACCATAAGGAATCATTTTTCCAACTAAAAGTATCAGATGTATAGGATCTTGTTGTAATTTTTGAATGAGTGTCCACACTTCTTTGTCATTCTTCCATTCCTCCCTTTCTTCGGTTATCTAGTCTAGTTGGATAACATAGATGGCACAAATAAATTCTACCACCTCCTCATCCTTTCTTGAGAGTGAATGTGGAGTGCATCTACAACGACATTTAGCTTCCCATTTTTGTAGATGATTTCAAATTCATACCCCAACATCTTTGTGACCCATTTTTGCTGCTCTTCTGAAGATAGTGTTTGTTCCAAAAATTATTTAAGACTATCAAGATCAGTTTTTACCTTGAAGTTTCTTCCCATTAGGTATGGTCGTCATTTCTTTAGTGCACGTAGTAGTGCCAACATTTCCTTCTCATAAATAACTTTCTGTAAATTTACTTTCCTTTGATTAGATGACTTTCAAAAGCAACGAGTCTTCCTTCTTACATTAAAACAACACCAATTCCATTTCATGAGGCATCACATTTCAGAATAAAGGTTCTTTTGAAGCCTGGTGTAGCCAAGACCGATGCTAGGCACATTGCCTCTTTAAGATGTTCAAAGGCCTTAGTTTCTTAAGGAGTCCATGAAAATGCATCTTTCTTCAATAATGTTGTGAGAGGTGTTGCCATTCTCCCATAATTCTTAATAAACTTGCGATAATACCTTGTTAACCCAAGAAATACTCGCAACTGCTTTATGGTTGTGGGGACTTTCCATTCCTTAATGGCTTTAATTTTGTTAGGGTCTACCTTAACACCCTCCTGAGATACAATATTACCCCGATATTCCACCTCTTGTACTCCAAAGAAACATTTGGAGGTCTTTGCATATAATTTTTTTCTCCTCCAATAGTTTGACCACCCTGTCAACATGTTGAACATGATCCTTCCAAGACCTTCTATAGATTAGTATATCATCAAAAAATAATAACACAAATTTTCTACGGAAGGGTTTAAAAATGGAATTCATCAACCCTTGCAATGTATAGGGTGCATTGGTAAGACCAAAATTCATGACCAAAAATTCATAATGACACTCATAACTTGAAATGTTGTTTTTGGAAAATCTTCAGTCTTCCTTCTAATCCGATGATATCCTGAACGAAGATACAACTTGCTAAACTAAATTGCTCCATGTAATTCATCCAATCATTCATCAATAATAGGAATGGGAAATTTATCTTTAATAGTGAGCTTATTGATCTCCCTATAATCCGAATACATGCACCATTATCCATCCTTCTTGTGCACCAATACTACTGGAGTAGAGAAAGAACTTTGACTAGGTTGAATTATACCGGTCTCTAACATTTATGCAATCATAAGTTTAATTTCATGCTTTTGGACATAAGGATATATGTAAGGCCTAATGTTTGGAGGAAGACTTCCTAGAATCAAATGAATAGCATTATGATGATGACAAATAGGTGGGAGTCCTTTGGGAGTTTCGAATACCTTGGAATGATTGTCCAAGACTTTGTGGAGATCTCGAGAAATAGATGGTTTGGATGTTGGAACTTCTAGTGAGCCTAATTGTGTAATTATGCCTCGTTGTTATTTCTTCATAATATTTTTCATGACATTAGAGCTTATTATCTTTCATGGCTTCCCTATCATACCTCGTACTTGAACTTCCTTTCCTTCCGAAAAATATTTCAAGAAACTTTCTTGAAAATTAAAAGCTAACTTCCCCAAAGATTATAACCATTGCACTCCTACTACAACATTAGCACCTCCCATTGGAACAGAAAGCATTGGACAATTAAATACATACTCCCCCATGGTTAGCTTTATATTGTGGCATTTTCCAGAGAAATTTATAGTCCATTCATTTGCAACCATCACTTGACATTCTGGTGCTGGGTATAGGAAGAAATTCAATTCCTTGGCTACCTTATAATGAATAAAATTATGGGTACTACCCGAATCAATCAACACTATTACCTTTTTCTTCATGATATTTCCCTATATATTGAGAGTTTGAGGAGTGGTAATTCCTGCCAATGCATTACAGTATATGGTCAGACTCATTTCTTCTTTTTCTAGGGTTTTTTCCTCGTGTATATCCTCTTCTTTTGAAGTTTCTTCTTCATTTTCTTCCTCCTCTTCACAATCTATGTAGAATAAATTCTGCTTAGCACACTTATGACCTTTAGTTTGTTTTCTATCATAATTGTAGCAAATCCCTTTTGCTCTATTTTATGCCAATTGTTGTGGTGTCAATCTTGTTGGCTGTGGAAGTCTAGCAGTAGCAACACTTCCATATTTATAGATGTGAGCAGTAAGATTCCTTATTGCCATAATTTTACTTTCAATTTTTCTTGCCAACCTGAATGCCTTCTCCAATGAATCAGGTTCCCAAAGGCGAACCTCATGTTGGATGTTATCTTTTAATGTCCCTATGAAGACATCAATCATGTGTTCCTCTGGAATATCAGTTACCCTTATATCCAATTTTTGGAAGTCCTCAATGTGCTCCACTATTGGACCCTTTTGTTTGAGATTTATCAATTGGCTAAAGAAGGTGTTTCTCTTTGTATCCTCATAAAGTGCTATCATTTCCTCTGTAAAAATTGACCAAGTGACAATTTGTTTACGAGAGAAAATCAATTGATACCATACAAATGTATTTTGTTCTAAATGTAAAGTTGCAATGCGTACCTTTTGTGTATTTTGCACACTATGGAGATCAAAATTTTGCTCCATCTGTAGTATCCATGTTATGGGATCCTTGACACCAAACTTCCTTATATCAATCTTTGGAATATAGTGGGTCTTCAATCCAAAATTAGAGCTTATGAAACCATGATTAACATTTATTTTGTTCTCATCTTGAGCTTCCTCTACTATATTTTCACCATTAGGAATCATTTCTTGTATCAACTTTGTCAAACCTTCCTTCAAACCTTCCATGTCTACTTTTAGATCAAGCTTCATGTCTTCCATGTTGTCAATCATTTTTTCTTCCATGTCATATATCTTTTCTTTCATACCATTCTTCAAATCATCCACCTTAGCTTCCACACCTTTCCTCAAACCATCCATATTATCTTCCACGCCTTTCTTCAAATCATCCATATTAGCTTCCACAAGTTTATTCAGAACTTCCATTTCATTTTTTGTTTCTCATTGCAAGAGAAAAATTTGGTGCACTTGGTCTTGTAATTTTGAGATATCATGTTGCATTTCTACCTCTTCATGACACATAGTAGAGCCTTTTGAGGGCTTAAGGGGTCTTTAATTCCTTTTAGGGGGTATTTTAGAACCCCAATACTAATATCTATACTTCAATATGCCCTTGAAATCACTTCAAACTGTTTTTTCAAGAAAGACTTATGCAATTTGAAAACAAAATATACACTTTTTTCTTGGTTTTGAGGATCTCGATAGTGAAACTGATGTATTTCTGTAATTTTGGATCCTTGAGATTTTATCTTTGGTCCTTTAGTAGACGTCTGAATCTTCTTTCCAATTCCATAGGTGTGACTTGATTTGGATTCTTCAAGGAAAAGTTATGCCTAATCTCCCGTAATGACTTAATTATGGACTGGTTCAGTAGAGCGAACTTGTACGCCCCGACCACATCCTTTTGACTCGTCTCGAGTCAATTATCCTGAATCGTCTCCACCTCCATGGGGCCGCTTGACCCTGTGCCCTGTTCCTACTGTGCACCTTCTCCTTGCTATCCAAACAAGTGCCCCAACTCTGGGACCTTAGTCAGAGTTGAAGCCTTAAGCTTTTGGAAAGTGACCACAGCCTGCTGCCACCTTTGCAATAATGCGTCCATCTCCGCCGTGATCTTGGTGACAGCTTCCTCCCCAAAATTCACTGGTACAGTGCTGAATACTGTGTTGACTTGGTTCCCGGCCTCGGAGGCTAACTGATGCATCGTCTGGGCATTGAACTGTATGGGCTGGCGAAGCTCCCGAATTGCCTGCTTGGCGGCCGTCGACGTCTCCTCTACTTGCTGAATTTGGACCTCTAACACATCCGCCTGGGCATACAGTTGGTCCAGTTTAGAGGGGTCCATGGTGTCTTGTATTTCTTTAAATATTTGCTGCATCTGGGCCGAAATCGGCTGTGTCTTCACTGTGAGGGCCGTTGAGCATTCTTGTAGACCTTTCAGGAGGTCGTAGGCATCTCTTACTACAGTATTGAAGATTTCCTGCATCTTTGTCACCTGGCCCTGTTTCTCTAAGATTTGTGCTGTGTATACCGCTGCTAGGTCGGGTAGCGCCAGTCGTGCTGCCAATGCTGCCTTGAGCTCTGTATTCTCCTGGTGGAGGTTGGAGTATGCCACTTGGAGGTGGATTGCTCGCTCTACTACTGCCGTTTCTTGCACATCCACTGGTATCTGACTATAGTGGGTTGTCCTTGCAAGCCACACTTCCCTGAAAAACCTAGCCATTTCTTCCATCTGGTTCTATAGCTACCCGTTTTCCATTGTGAGCTGCTCACGTTGTTCAGTAAGCACGATTATCTGCTGCTGTTGTTGCTCACATTTCTGCTGTAGCTCGGAGTGGATCCTTTTTTCCTGTTGTGCTGCCCTCTGGATGAAGTGGTACAGCTGAGCCATTCCCCACATCTCCATGCTCTCGGCCCCTGAAGTACCTTGATCTGGCCGCCGCTCCTGAAGTGGTTGCCCACTGGAAAACGATCTTTTTGATTGACCTTGAGGTGACTGTGGCAGGGTTTCATGGGGTGCAGAGTCTGCGATGTTTAGGTCCTGTCGCTCCCCTTGATCTGCTTGGGTGGGCTGTTGGAGCGGAGTAGGCTCAGGGAGTGGTCTAGCTGTGTCTTCAACTATTTGTTCCATCTGAGTGATTAGGTTGGTAGAAGTGGTTTGGGGGTCCATGGCAGGGTTGGCTAGGGGTACCACTTCTGTACCCAAGTCAACCTTTGTCCCGTGGTCCCCATTGAGTAGGTTCCGGATTACTAGATCTAATACGGTGGTAGATGAGGTGGATGGTGCAGATGAAGTGGTAGGTGGTAGTGGGTTGGTACGAGGTGGTGAGATACAGATGTTTAGGAAATCGAAGGGGTTAATGGGATGGTGGGGTGGGAACCCGCTTGCTTCCCCAGTCTCGACAATTGGTTCTTCCTGGATTAGTACCCCAGTGCTCAGTTGCTGGGGTGGATCCTCCCCTGTGAGGTCGACCACTGGACTTGATTCTAGAATTTTGGCCCTCTTGGCCTTGGGTGCCGCTATGGGTTTCACGGACCTACTCTTTCTCGCCAGCGGTGTGGCTGCTGTGCTTGGTGAACTAAAAAATACATTTGGAATTGGGGTGGGGATGGAGGTTGTGTTTGGAAGTGGGGTCGATTGAGAGACTTGAAATTTTGAAAAGACTGGGAATGGAGTGGCACTACTAGATATCACTTGAACCACTTCATTAAAGCTTCGTACCTTTTTATTTAGTTACTGAATGATTGGGAGGAGCTGCAGGCTGGATAACCTATTTGCTGCCTCCGCCGCCGTTTCGCCTGGTAATCAATGTGGTAGCATCCCGTCGAAAATGTACGTGTATACCCCGTTCCTGACTTCCATCGCGACCCCTGGCCATGAACAAACTTCGGTATAGAAATTTGCTTCGTTGATTTGGAATTTCAACGACCTCATCTACAATGTCGCCTCCGACACACAAGTGCGTCTGAGGAACATGTGCTTTTGTGTGACCCCAAACCAGACTTGCTCATTGTATCTGTCTAGCAGGTTTCTAGGGATCCTCTGTTGGCTCGTCACCACATCAACCATTAAGCCATACCAACTTCTGAAGGCCTCTGCGTTTACCTCCTTGGTGCTGGGGTTTCCCGACACCTTCCATGGAGTGAACTTCATTGCCAGCGGCTGATCCTTTGCTATCTCCATCGGCACCCTGATGAGGGGGAACGTCCACTTCCACATGGCCAGCGATACTATCAAGTATCCGTAGATAAATCCCGTTTCCCTCTTGTAATTGTCTTCACATGCCTCTAATAGCTCCTTCAGAAAGAAGGAGCACCAGTTCAGCCTGGTCCCCTGGACGCAGTGCTCCACGACTGAAATGGCATCCAAGGTACACTCCCCCTTGGTGTAATGCCTCATTGTCTTTCTGGAAATGAGGTAGCATGCAAACCTGGTTTCTGGCTTATTGATGAGCTCAATTTTTGCCCCCTTTCCTCCCCTTAGGGTGCCATACTTTGCATAATAATTTGTATCCCCCGACTTCTTCACCCTTTTGGAGATGGTCTGGAACGTTGAAGAGACGTCCCTGCCTTCCTGTGAGAGCCCTGTCAATGTATGAATGTCCTCGACGTGGATTGGAATCTCTTTCCCCAGCCACAAGGAGCCGTTCTAAATTCGACTCATCAAGAATTTGGTACATTGCATGGCAGTGCCTGTCATCCCAAACACTGTCAAGTTCCTCAAATTCAATATTGAGGACTGTTGGATACTTGAAACTCAGGCAAGAATTTTTCTATCGCTCATCCTGCTTCTGTTGTATAGTTCTCAATGTATACTTGGCTTTTGAGCACAGGGAACTCAAAGGAGTCCGTGAGGTTTGCGTCAAATAGATTTTCGTTGTCATACTTCCTGACGAGGGACTCCATCTTTTGAATCCTACTGTCTGGCTCTTGTTCTACTACTGCTTGACTTAATTTTGTCATCTTTTCTCATTGTTGATACACCTACAAAATAGTTCTCGGCCCCTTCTCTTGGTTTTATTCTTTTGGATAGCTTCTCTGCTCTGGTTCTGCTTCAACTTCCTTTGCTACTTCGGAAATTTCTAACTCTAACTCGGATTTCTCCAGCATTCTCGCTCTTTTATTCATGCAAGTTATGTCAGTAACCGACACAGGTGAGGTTGATGGGACCCCATAACTAATTAATGTTTCCTTGGCTTCTCCTGCGGCTATGATCGTGCGTTCAGTTAATTATTGAGGTGGGTTCTCACACTTGCTAACTGTGGTCTTGGGATGTGGGAAGACGCGACGACTGGGGGTGATGTTTAATTATGGAAAATTTATTACAGGATGGATAGTTCTAATAATAGCCATTATTTCTAAATCTTGGAGATCCTACGGACTGACACCAGTACTATGATAAATGATGGTGGATTGATGTTTGGCATGCTTTCTACCTGACGTCGACGTCATGCTGGACGCCACGCTAGACACTACCCCCCCGACCACTAATGGTTGCGTTTCGGTCTCCGCAACTTGGCTACGACGTATTACAGTAAAGTAAACCTATCTATGTTATCTCGGGTGCGAGAGACTTATTGACCCTAATCTACCCTACAGACTCCTCTCGGGTGCGAGAGCTATTGAAATATAAATGAATGACTTACTCATGGTAGGGTTTCAGGCGTGCGCCATTAACCCATCCTTGTAGAATATGTCCGTCTAACTGCGCCAAGCAGACTGCTCTTGACGGTTTGATCTCCATAACATAAAATGGTCCCAGCCAATGCATCTGTAATTTCCCTGGGAACTTCTGTAACTTGATGTCGTAGAGTAGGACCTTGCCTCCAACTTGGAACGTCTTGTGTTTGATGTGCCGATCATGCCAGGCTTTCTACCTTTCCTTTTCTACTGTCTGATGAAATTCTGCAAGAAACCATCCTCCCTCAAGCTCCTATAGCTCTTGTAGCTGCTCCTTCAAAGATTCCTCTTCAGATAGCTGTAGTGAGGTGGCAATCAGAAGGCTTGGTACCACGAATTTTGCTGGGACGACTGCTTCTCGGCCATAGACCAGCTGGAATGGTGTCTGATTATGTAGGTGTTTTTCCATTGTGTAGTATGCCCATAAGGTTGCTGGTATCCGTTCATCCCTGTCATCCTGCTCCGCATTGCATATTTTTGTCAGGCCTTTTTCTAGTATTTTGTTAACTGCCTCCACCGTGCCATTTTCCTGTGGATGATACGGGCTACTCTTGTGGTGTTGGATCAAGAATTTCTCCAGGAGAGACTTAATTGTCTCATTGATGAAATGTGTACCCTGGTCACTGGTTAGGCTTCTTGGGCACCCAAATCGGCTTATTATGTTTTCAAAAATAAATCAAGCAGCAGTGTCTGTAGTACAGTTCCTTACTAGCACAGCTTCTGCCCATCGGGTCAAGTAGTCGGTTGCAGTTATGATGTACCTTGCCTTTGAATTTATCGCAGGTGGCACAATAGGTCCCACAAAATCTAATACCCATTTCTCAAATGGCTGGAATGCCCTTACAGGATGGAGTGGTAGCTCGTCCCTGTAGGAGGGTCGTCCGGTTCGCTGACATACATCACATTTCTAAACATACTCTTTGTTGTCGTTGTGCACTATTCGCCATGAGAGACCAACTTGTAGTACTTTGCATGCCGTTGGTCTTGCTCCCACATGCCCTCCCGCAACACTGTTGTGGCTTTCCCATAATATGGCGTCCCGCTCGTGATCTAGAGCACATCTCTAAAGAACTTGGTCTAGCCCCATATTGTATAGCTGCCCCGCGATCAGCTGATATTCCACTACTCGAACTACCAGATGTTTCTTTTGCGTGGTAGTATACTCCTGCGGACACTGTCTCATGGTGAGGTAAGTTTCTATTTCATTCAAGTAGTCCAAGATGGCTTCTACTCTGAAAATATCAGCGTCTGGTAGCTGATCATCTAGAGAACCTCCACTTTCACCATTCTCTATATGGGATAAGTGATTAGGCCCTACATTGAGCCTTCTAGGCTTTACAATTACTTCGAATGTGAATTCTTGGAAAAATAGGAGCCACTGGCAAATCCTCCCTTCTAAGACTAGTTTTTTTACCAAATATTTTAATGCGGAATGATCCATGAAGAATTTTAACTTACGCCCCAATAGGTAGTGGCGGAAATTCTGGAGTGAGTACACCATTTCCAGTGCTTCTCGCTCGGTTGTCGTGTAGTTGCGCTCTGCTGTTGACAACTTGCTGCTGGAAAAATACACTGGACGATCGACTGAGGTATCCCCCGACTAAGCTAGAACTGCACCAAGTGCAATGCCAGATGTGTCAACGTGTACATGGAACTGTTTGTCCCAGTTCGGGTGGACTAGTATCGGTGCACTTGCCAACTTTTCTTTCAACACGTCCAGTGCCTCCTTGCAGCTGTTCGTCCATTGAAATTGCTATGATTTCTTTAGCAGTCTCTCCAAGGGCATTTTTATTATGGCGTAGTTGTGGATTAAATGCCAGTAGTAGCCTGTGTGTCCCAGAAGTGACCACAGCTGTTTGACGGTCTCCGGAGCCTCCATATTGACAATCACTATGACTTTAGCTGGATCTACACAGACACCTTGATTACATACTACATGCCCTAGCAAGGTCTCGAATGGTATAGAAAATATGCATTTATTCAGATTCAATGAGATTTGTAGTTGTCTACACCTATCAAACATTACACTTAGCAGGCTCACATGGTCTTTCAGCAAGCTAAACATAGTCCAATCATCCATATAGACTTCCAGGAACTTGTGAATGTATTCTCGGAATGTTGCTATCACAATGCGAGAGAAAACTGTGGGTGCATTCTTTAGTCTGAATGGCATTATGTTGTATGTGAACGAGCCCCATTAGGTAGTGAAGGTTGTCTTTGCCTTGTCTTCTTCCACTATTCTCACCTGATGGTAACCTGAAAAGCCATCCGTGAATGAGTATGCTTCGTTCCCTGCAACATTATCGAGCACTTCATCACTGAATGGGGTAGGGAACAGGTCATGGACACATGCATTGTTGAGGCTTCGGTAATCCACGCAGACTCATATCTCTGATTTCTCCTTTTTGCTTTGTATAACAATGGGTCTTACCCATTTTGCCTCTTCTACGGGGAATATGAGCCCAGCTTTCAGCATTTTGTCGATCTCTGCTTTCACTTTTTCCTTCACCCTTGGGTTTAACCAATATGGTCTATGTTTGACAGGCCGAGCATCAGGCTTCAAATTTATTCTCATTTCCCCCATATCTCCCTTTATGCCCTTGAGATCTGCTATTGATGACAGAAACAAGTCCTCATACTCCTCAAGTAGGCTGAATATTTCCTTTGTCATCTACTCATCCCAGTAGTCTCCAATGGTCGCGAGCTTGGGTTTATCCTCCATCCCAATGTTGACCTTTTTAGTTTTGAGTGGCTGGAGGTGGATACCTTTTATAGTGGGTTCCTCTTTAATGTCCCTCTCCCCCTCTGTTTCTTCGAAATACAGATGTCTAAGGTCCTTCAGGTTGTCATTTTCCATCTCACTATTAACCTTTTGACATGCCACTTTCCGCTGGATACCCTGGTACCACGGGGACTGCTCGTCCGTCTCTAGGTTATTAGGAAAGAATACTACCTGCTTGATAGCTTCCAAGGCTTGATTAATTTGCCCTATTTGTCCCTCAAAGGTGAAACACTTTATGAATTTCTCCACAACCTCCTACCAATCTTGGGTCCCTCTTCTCTTTTCCTCCGTTAAGTACCAGGGTTTTGGGATCACATCCAAGGAGTGGATGAACCTGTGGACCCACAATTCCTCGGGGTATTCATCAGCTCGCCATTGTGCTTCAAATTCTTTCAGATGGTTTATGGGACTTGCATTCCCTTGGTACTGGTCCCTCCACCTGGGATCCTTTTCCTCTTGAAATCCGGCTTTCATCGCTATTTCCATCTCATCCCATCATGTCAGTGAGTTGCAATGGTTACTACACCATCTTGCATCTGTGGACTTTAATTCCACATCCATCAAGGTTATCCTCTGGTCTCCTGGCACCGTGGTTTCTACCTTGGCTATAAAAACACTTACAACATTCATATCTGACAATATTGGGTACCCTTGAAGTTCAGATCCAATCCAATTGACTCTTGCAACACTGGCACATGTCCTTGTGTTTGTCTCATATCCCCTTGCTGCCAATCTTCCCATGCCAACTCTGATCCCAATTCCAAGCTCTAAATACTTCTCCAGCTTACCGAGCTTTCTTCAGTCTGGTTGATTTAGTATTCCCTTCTTTCGGCGATCATCCAGTAGAGATGGTCCAAGAGCTGAGCATATTCTCGGTTATCTATAGTCTCAATATACCTCGGTCCTTCGTAGGGGTCGAGCAGTTGAGTGACTCTGATTTCCCCATCCTCGAAGATCATGAGTTCTTTCTTTAGATCAATTACCGCATAATTTTCAAAATCCCAATTGATCCCCAACAATGTTGGGTACGGATAATTGTCCCCCATGATGTCAATGACTTCAAAATATGTAAACGTTTTTACCCCCGCAATGTCGACCTTGAAATTCTCCAGGTAGCCGATGGGGGCAATGCAATACTGATTTTCCATCCAAATCTTGATTGGAGAGTATGTCAATCTTGGCCTCCCAAGTGCTTCCCAATTTTTCCTTGGTAAGATGTTGACGTCGGATCACAAATCAAGCATGGTGTCCTTAATCTGGAATCCCACCACTTGTGTATTTACTCTGAATTCCTTCCTCATCCTTTTTTTGTTTCTTTTTTTTCTCTAAGCATATTTCTAATCCGTTTCTGCTGCTTCTTTTTCTCCTGTGTTCTGTTTTAGCACCCCTTCCAGGTTTTTCTTCAGTCGTTCCAACATTGGCACATTGTTAATAATCTTCAGGAACAAATGAAACAATTCCTAGATTAAGGCGTCATTAGTACTCTGCGCCTCCTTATCTTCTTGAAATTTCTGTAACTCGATTCCTTTATTTCCCCCCAAATGAGCAAACGTTTCTGCTGCTTCCTGGAAAAATTGTTTTGTCTTTCGGGTTTGAACAGGAGCTTTGGGGATGCTGGCCGGACTACTTTTATGGGATCCATAGTGTGTGTATCTTCCCCCATTATTTTTCTGCCTCAGGTCACTATGGCCACATTTTGCATCGGTTGGGCTCCTGGTAGCCTGGGTTCCGCATTTACTAGATTCGCCCCCCTCTGTCTGGCTCTCTCCTCCCATCTTTTGATGAGCTCCGGGCAGTCCTATGTTGCGTGCGAATTGACACGGCATTGCGAGCACCAGGGTCTCCTAGGGAGTGGACACTCTCTATCCACATGTCCCTCCTAGTCATAGTTATAGCATCGTACTAGACCTCTACCCCCTGTTCGGCCCCCTCGCATGCCCCCTCCTCTCCCTCAGGGAGCTTCATTTACTATGTATGATGGCCGGTCCAACCGCTCCGCCAAGGCATCCAGTGCTTGGCATTGTTCTGTGTTGTGGGTGGTCGAGGCACAGAACTCACAGTACACATTATTTGGAACATTAGAATACTTCTATAGGATTGGACACATGCGAGGTTGATGATCCATACTTTTACATACCTCACAATATTCATTGGTGGCTGGGACTGGCTATGCGGGGAACCCCGTATATGGCTATGTAGGGAACCCCGTATTTTTTTGTGGTGGGTATATCCCTTTGGTGTTGATTTGCAAGACTGCTCCAAGAGGTGGGGCTCCCTGTGCTCCTACCACCGATGTCCCCACCGTTGGGCCTCGCAACCGGGGGCATTCCGTGGCTACATGTCCCTCCACGAGACAGTGCGTGCACCACACGTTGGGTCTCGGTGGTAGCATGGGTTGCATTTCCTTAAGTTTCTCTATCATACTGGATATATAATGATGGAAACCCAATATGGAGGGGTCCTGTACCGCTTCACCCCCTTTGAACTCCTACGGATAACTCGCCATGGCTTCTATCTTCATCGCCTGCTCCAGAGCATCCTGTAGTTTGTCGATCCTTTGTTGAGTCAGTGGAGTTCGGTTCAAGGGCAACAAGGCCTTGATGAACCAATCCCTCTAATGGTTAGGGTCAATTGTGTAGCTGATTTTCCCAATGGCATCCTTGAACCTCTGCATCAAATCCCAACTAGTTTCTCCTTCTCTCTGCTTGATCTCCCACATCTCCGACAAACCTTGTTGGTCCGTCTGAGGCAGTTTGAATTCCTTGATGAAATATCTCTTTATGTCAGCCATCGCTGGGTTCGGGTGGGCCTCCGACCATTTCATAAACCATCATAGGGCCCTCTCCCTGAGAGTGGTCTGAAATTCTATCAAATTTCCAACATATGGTGTCTATCGTGCCCTCCAGATGGCCCCAAAGAGATACCAGTGCTGTTCAACATCGTCATTCCCTTTGCTAGAGAATTCTAGGTACCGTGCAAGTGATCTTGCCATGCCTACTTGATTGGGTGGTATTAAAACAAAGCTGTTAGATCCTGGTTGTGAGACAGGGCCACTAATAGCCCCGTTGCTAACTTGGGATCCAATTGGAGACTGATTGTGTTGCAATCTACTTATTTCACGTAACTTGATAAAAATTTCACCTATGGGCTTTTAGAGCACCAGGGGAAGGTCGATATTAGAGCTACTAGAACTGTGGGGACTAGGAATACCTGGGGATATGGACGTCGGCCTTTCTTGAAATATTTGCTCCATTGAAACAAGCATCTCCACATCGGACACCTCCTCTGACCGCGTGTCTGTACCTTCTTCGTTAGACTTCCTTCCTTGCTCCACCTGGGTTGGACTCCTATACGTCTACCGTACTTCTTTCGTGACCCCTGCTATAGCCTAGGGACCTACCTGACCTTCCATTCCCTTCATTTTCTGAGGCGCCTCGTCTTTTCCCTTCTGACTACTTACTTGTTTCTTCAACTCTCTCATCACCCTCTCTCGCCACCTTTCTGAAATCTGCGCCTCCGATGTGCTCGCCGCTCTCTGTGCTTGTTGGCAGCCTCAACATCCATAATACTACTTCCCTTCTCACGGTTCTAATAACATATCTCCCTTAGTCCCTTCCCTCGGCACTGGGGTTTTACGCTTCCATCCCTACTTTCTGGAATCCCATTAGTCCTTCGTCTACCATTAATGCCTTGATCCACAAGGGAATCTCCTTCAGTAGTTTCCCTCTTAACCTAGATCTGAAGGTACTTTCTACCTTTGAAAAGGACTGGTAGCACTCGGCGGAAAACTCTACTATGTATCCTTCCAAAGTAGATTCCACCCAAAAATCTACAGCTCAGGTTAGATCAGCATCTAATCGATGGAGTGTCACCATATTTTCGTGGGCCCACTTGCGATTGAACCTGCACGATTTCCCCTTGATGGTCTTGGTCTGAAGTCTCCACAACCAGTTGTAGAGTTCTTCTGGGAACTTTCCCTAGAATATTTCGTAGGTATCACTAGCAAAGTCAGAAAATAGAACCAAGTCTTTAATCTTCTTTTCTTTCTGTCTTCTCAGCTCAGCTTGCTGGGCTATGAACTGATTTAGGTGGTTATCCCACCAGCTTCGTATTTCTCTTTCGAAGATCCGAGATACCAAGATTTAGCTCCCCATTGTATTTTCAGGTCTCCACAACGGAACCATTTGTTGGCGAGAAAACAGGTCTCCCAGAGAAGACCCGGGTTCAGGGCTGAGGGCCAACAAGGTTTTCCACCGTATTCTAGTTCCACGTCGGCATTTTCACTCTGATCCGAAGGGCAGAGAGTCTCACCTGAGGCGTGCCATGACCCTACTGTGATTGAGAGTAGATTGGTATCATTTCCCCAATAACGAAACAGGTGAACCAAAGCTAACTAAAGAGTTAAAAAACAATGACAGAATGTTCCGCAACATATATGCTTCAGGGAAACAGTTAAACCAGCGATAAATTTTTTTTTAAACACAGCTATGAACAGCACTCATTCGCATCCAACATCATATAGCACAACAACCATCTTTAATATATTAGTCAGCAGCCGACAGAGGCAAGTCATTACAAAGCTCTACTACAGAAGAGCAAAGAATAGAATAGAATAGAATACAATGCGTCCCAAGTGATAGCGAGAAACTACAATAATCTGGAAGAGAGGAGGACAATGCAACTCGATAGAGCTCTCCTATGGCTCTCTGCTGCCTATCCCATCTGTACCAACCTCTTCTCCATTGGTTGGTTTCCTATTTATTCTCCCACTCACGCGGTTGACAATTCTTCCCTGTTTCTTGCTTGGCTGTGTTTCATTTCTTTTTGTTCACCGGGAGTTCACTGCCTGTTTCCTTCCGCGTCTTTCCATTGTCTATGCTTGATCCCGTGACTTCCATGATACCTGTCCTCTGCCTTTCCGCAACCTTGACACCTCCCTGTCTATCGAGGTTGGCTTCTGCCATGTGCTTACCATCATTCAAAATCCGTTGATCTTCAAAACAAGGGCCCCAACAAATACCACACGTAGTGGGACTAATATTAATCTCGTTTGAATCAGGTCTATATGGCACTCATGTTTTCTTTTCCATGGGCGGATAGATGGATTTAAAAGTTCCCTAAAAATTCAACTTCTATGTTTCAAGATGTAAACTGACCAAGGCGGCTTATTGGATGCCTACCCCTGTGGTCCCAACTTAAGCTATAAATTCTCTTGTGGCCCTGTGGGGAGAGTTTAATGAGTTTAGTTAAGTTATTTTTAAGGTGGATTTGATTCACTTAAGGTGTGAAATTCTGTGAGCAAGAGGTGAATAATCGCATAATTTTAA
This sequence comes from Pinus albicaulis, assembly GCA_034641835.2. Lineage (NCBI taxonomy): Eukaryota > Viridiplantae > Streptophyta > Pinopsida > Pinales > Pinaceae > Pinus > Pinus albicaulis. Next base: position 1,593,307,556 of record CM076581.1, read on the forward strand.
CATGTGGATATGTGGTGGTCCTTTTCAAACCCCCTATTAAGCTACGTTTGGTTGTTCCTTGCTCAAAAGAAAAACATGTACGAATATGAGCCACTTACAATTTTTCCTAGTTAATCTAAATAATAAACTAAAGGGAGATGGAAAATTATGAGTAGAGAGTGTTCATATGTGTAATATTCCCATTTTAGCACACAACTAAATGGAATATTATTATTATTTTTAATCACATAGCAGCTAAATAAATGGGCAAGGAAGCCCATGCTTATTGAAAACCTGAATAAAATCCGTCAAATGTGAAAGGGGATAGCCATAACAGTTGGATTTCACACCCTTATGTGTGAAAGAGGACAATTGCATGGATACAAGGTCAAATTTCACCAAGTCAACAGCGTTGGGAGAGGAGGTGGAGAAAACTTTGATAGACAATGTAGTATGGATGGGAATATGGTTATTTGGTGAAGGACACCCTAATGAGTGGGAACCATGGAGAGAGAGCTTTCACTTGTTTAAAAGGAGGGTAATGAAACCATTGTTATTAATGATTTGGATTATTGATTTCATTGTCTATTCATACTTTGTTCATTCTCCTCCTGTTTAGCAGAGTTGCAGTGCTACTTAGCACAAGGATTTCCTGTTTAGGAATCCTTCTCATTTCTTGAGAGGCCTCTTGAAGGAGTTGTACTAGTTTTTCTCACATCCAGGCTTGAGGCCAAGCATCCTCCTTCAGCGACAACGTTATTTCTAAAGCATAATAATGTTGTGTTGCACGGTGTTGTAGTGAGGGTTCACAACACCACTTCCATCACTTGTTTTTAAGAGGAGGAGTACCTCTTTCCTTTGAGAGATCAGTTTGGAAGCCCTTGGAGATTATTTTAGATCTTGGAATTGGGCCAACTCATTCCCTTTCCCCTACAACGCAATTTCCTTCAGTGATTACGTTATTTTTAGTGAGCATTTGCAGTGGGGCTTTTCCAGATCGTTGGAGGGTGAGATCTTGAGTGATAGGATTAGCCTTTCACTTGAGAGATCCATTGGAGGAGGTATTTTCATCAGATGTAGCATCTTTAGCATTCTCCATTCATTTCCAGTTCATGAGTTGCAGTTGCTACACTATAACTCCAACATTTATACAGTTTTGCATATTACAGTGAATCCTTCTAGGATTGCCTTGAGGTAGTGATCGGGAGCATAGATCTTCTCTCCCGACATTGTATGAGTCATTTATATGCATATATATGATGTTTTGTATCTCTTGTAGCAGTACTCTCTCTATGACTGTGCAGTTTTGATCCATAGACACTCTGCTATGTAACAGCATTTCATCTTTTCGCATATGTATTCATGAGAGGCTCATTTGCCTTGCTTATTTGAGTTATGCTCATTCTTATTGTACTCAGTGCTGATGATATGAATAATACAATGGCTCCATGATATCCATACATTTTGGTATGAGGTTTTTCACTGGTATTTTCTAGTTTATGTTTATGTATCGTTGGATCTCCACATTTGGAATATCTTAACACATTCCCAATAGTGTAGAATTTCCCTATTTTGGGATATTACAGTGGTATCAAAGCATAATCTTGGCTCAAACTGTGGATCTCAACCATGATGCTATCAAGAAAAGAGAAGATGAAGACTCCATTATGTAGAGAAAGAAAGGGAGATAGGCTTTCAAAGCTTCTTCCAAAATCTGTACAGAGCATTCATGAAGATTTTAAGAAGGTAAAGAGGGAGATGTGTACAGAATCTCCAAGAGGGTTTGAAACTGAGTCAAACTCTATATTTTCTTATGGGGAGTGTGAGCATGCAACCACACCCTATGACGCACAGCGTAGTCACATGTCCAGTTTTGCTATGAGAAAAAGTGGAAGGAGAAAGGAATGCCTAAGAGGGGAACTCTTAGTGATTTATTACATGAATATGATTCTCAAACTCAGAAGTTTAGAGATCATATCACTTTCCTAGAGTTTTGAAAGGTCAAGGTGAGGAGGAGAAAGTAGCATAATGTGGATATATTTCTTCTATCTATCTTTGATGGTTCCCCTACATGTTCAGCCAGGGCTTGGGTGGAAGAGTTAAACATCTTTTTGCAGTAGCATCAGATCTTTGAAGATGAAGCCATCAGAGTAGCAGTGCTACACTTTGGAGGTAAGGCCTATGCATGGTGGATATTTGAATATTTATCTTTAAATAATGCAAATACTTCTTCTTATGCAAGGTTTATTAAGGCATTGATGGGAATTTTTGATGGAAAACTTTCTGCAATGCATGTGGAGAAGTTGAAAAAACATGAACAAATAAAACCCTTGCATATGATGGATAAAAATATAAACTCAGATCCACTTCAGAAACCCATGGAGGAGACTGACATCTTGCAGAATACTTTGTTAGAGGAAAATCCTTTATCTTATATTCCTGAACAAGAGAGCATGGAGATCTCTTTTCCAAGAGGAGATCCATTTCTTGGAAGGTTACCCATACATGTTGATGAAGAGGAGGGCAACAGTGCTGCCATTTCTAGAGTTGATCTAGCACCTCATGAAGAGGAAGGAGGAGCTCTTGCTCCAACTAGATGGATTATTGCATGCTTGAAAGGAAGTCCCCAGGATCTCATGTGTGGAGATCAAGGCACAACTCATGATTCACATTTTCCATTGATGATAGGGTGTGAACCTATGGAGATACAAGGAAGAGATAGGGAGGATGACCAGCATCATGTGGTGAGGAGCACACACCCCTTTCTAATTCATGAGGTTGATGCACCTGAGAGGGAGACTGGATTGTGCAGTGAGAGTAGGGACAAGTCTTTCCATTCATGTATGCAGTCTACTCTTGATGTTGATGTCTCATTGCATGGAGACATTTCACCGGGGAGACCACCAGATCAGCAGAGGAGGATGGATGCTTCACATTTTAAGGCACCAATCATTGGTTCCAGAGGAGTGGAGACCTTGGGAGGGCTTGGTATAGCACTGAGAGTCTGGGGTAGGCTCAAGGAGGAGAAAGACACTCTCTCAACATCATCTTTACCCACTGTCATTTCAGATTCTGCGTTGTGGCAGGAGTAGCATGGGAAGGATAGAAACCTTCAACTTGCATCTTTGGCATGGGAAATGTCAAAGAAGAGGAGAACCATATGATGGATGTTCTTCATGATATTTCATCAGTGCTATCACTATGGAGGATAGATCCATATTGAAAATCCCAGCTATTGGTGGATTATTCCAAGGATCTTTCTACTTGTATGATTTTTGATGGCCAAGTGCATGAGGAGGGATACTCAATCAGATATTAGGTCATCTACTATCATGGTAGGATCTTCTTTCCTAGAGCTTCCAAGCTCAAGGAGAAGTTGCTACAAACAGCTCAGGAGGATTTCCTTTTCAGCCACACTTATTCTATGAGAGCATACCACACCATCATGGAGGGGTATTTTTGGGAAGGCTTTGAGGAGGAAATATATCAGCATTTGAGGAGATGCATGGATCACGTGGAGATGGAGGAGTTACATAACTCTTTGGAAGAGTTAGCACATCCACCTCTTTTCTCTTTAAGGATGAGAGGAGACTCATCTATGAGACACTCCATTTGTATAAGCAAAGCATATGGTAAGGATATTGCTAGGTTGCATAATGATTTATATATTGAATATATGCATTCCTTAACCATACATGTGCAGGACATTTCTTCGAGAAGCAACCTCCTTCCTTCTAGATCTCATGGTCTACTTGAGGCCATAAGTAGTATTGCTGATGGTCACTCACTAGGAGAACTTGGGGAGGCTCTATATTTTTCAAAGCATGCTCACTTTGCACCATACATGTAATTTTCCCAACTTAGGAAAATGCTACAACAATGAGAATATCTCAAGATATTCTAAAGTTGGAGCTCCAACAATAAGCAAGCACAATAATGGTGCAACAACAACACTCAACTCATATAAACATGAGAGAATTCCATAGCCTTCTCATTAATAATAGCAGCAACAAATGAATACAAGATCTTGAGGAAAAAGGTCACTCAAGATAGGCAATGCTCAACCTCAAGAAACAAGTACAAAATACATGAAAAAATCACTACTACACAATGTATACCAAGCTATGACAACACAGTTTTATAGAGAAACTACATGCTACATATGTCAAATACATAGATAAAAAAATGTATGGCCCAATACAACATTAGGAGTGAAGATATCAACTCCCAAAGACTACCTCATGTCAATCCTAGAAGGATTGGCAATAGAATACCAAAACTGTAAAATGTCAGAGTTGTTGGGTAGTAGCAGCAACTTAGAAATAGAACTAGATGGAGATGGATTTGGATGATGCTCAAACTGAATGTGCCTCCTCCAATGGATCTTTAGGATGAAAGGATGATCCCTTCACTAAATATCTCACCCTCCAACAATCTACAAGAGCCCCACTGTAAATGCTCCTCTCAAAATAATGCAGTCATTCGATGGAACTATGTTGCAGGGCTATGAAATGAGTTGGCCTTGATGCCAATGTCTGCAATAAGCTCTGGGATGCCTCTAATCCGATATCCCAAAGGAAAGAGGGACTCCTCCTCTGAAAATAGTTGATGAAGTGGTGTAGTGAACCCTCACTGCAACACCCAGCAACACAACATTACTCTGCTACAGAAATAACACTGTCTTGATTGAGGATGCTTGGCCTCAAGCCTGGATGTGAGGAAAATTAGAGCAATCCCTCAAGAGACCTCTCAAGAAAGAGAAGGAATCCTGAATAGGAATTCCCCTAGAAATTCTTGCTAAGCAGCAAAGAATGCACAATTTTCAAAATACGCAATTGAGATGAATAATACAAGCATGAGAAACAATGGTTGCCTTGCCCTCCTTTTAAACAAGTGAAATCCACTCTCCATGGGTCCCACTCCTCTTTATGGTTTCCTCCACCAAATAACCGTTTCCTCATTCATAATGCGCTGCTTCTCTAAGTGTGCTCTACCTCTTGGCCCAGCATTGTTGACTTGGTCAAACTTGACCTTGTCCACTTCCAAATAACCCTGTTCACACATGAGGGTGTGAAAACTAGCTCCAATGATGATCCCCATTCATGCTATGAGGGATTTTATTGTGATTATCACTATGCATGGGCCTCCTTACCCATTTATTCTCCTCCTAGGTTAAATCAATAAAAATTAATGTTCCAAATTATTGTCGAAATGTTTGGGAACATTACAGTCCTCCCCTCCCAAATGTTTCTTGTCCTCAAGCAACTGCAAGGATAGAACTAGAAAGCCTCCTCTCAAGGCATAGAGTCTAAGATGTGTTGAGGAAAATCTACCTCATGTGGATCCTCCATCCCTAAGAAATCATCGACATAAAATGAGCTACCTCCCAACATGGCAACTCCTGAAAGTCATCGTCCACCTCTAGCTCCGACAATGTAGGTGTGCTGAAAATCTTATCTTGGTAGACAAAATAGCCTACCCTACGCTATCCTCCTCTCCACTTAGGATAAGTGTAGAGTTTATGCTGATCTTGGGCTGCAATGACATTGCCCTCAAATGGAAAGATGAAGATTAGACCTCTAAGGATCTCTCCTCCAGCGTTATGAAACATGTTGGCCCAAATCATCTCATATGCGATGAGCTGGTAGTCATCATCATATGGCATCAAATTCCTCATATGGCTCACCTCATAAGAAAAAAAAGGTGCTGCTGTAGTGGCCATACCATCTCCCATGCTCCCTTTAGAACATGTATTGCAAAGTGTGTGGGATTTTTCTCCCTCCAAGGACACATTCACCCAATGTGTCTCCCATCCAATCATGCTCCCAAGAAAAACTCTAGCAATATCACCCAAGGGAACCATAAGGATAATCATTCTAGCTTCCATGTGAAGTAAAGGAGAAGGACAATGGTCCCTCAAATGTATCCAACGCAGTTTGACTCTCCACTGCCATAGAAATAAAATGATGGGTGGCCTCCCCACCAATTGCTTGCTGCCCTGGTCTTTTCACAAATCTGGATAAAGTGAAGGATGTAATGTGCAATGTGAGTGCATTATCCATGAGAAATATCCTCCCCATATCCACTTAGGGAGTGATAATCCATAATGGCCTTATGTAGACCACCAAATCTAGAAGGAATAATATTCCTCCTTTGAGAAAATTCCTGCACATATATGGTTAAGAGATGCATATATATAGACAAATCACTATGCAAATAAACAATACTATTACCATATGTTTTTCTCATATAAATGGAGTGGCTCATAGATGAGTCTCCTCTCATCCTCAAAGGAAATAGAGTTGACTGCGCTAACTTCTCCATTTTCTCATGATCCATGGAGTGCGTCCTCAAGTTCTTCAAGTGGTCCTTCCCACAAGAAGAAAATAAATGCAATGTGGAAATCATGGTCAGCCCATGGTTCCTCCTGAAATGTACAACATGTATAGTAGGGAGAATAATGCTCCCAATGGGAATCCTTAGTCTCAAGCCCACTCTCCAACCAAACCCTCCCATGAACATAGAGATACTAGCAATACATGGAAGCAAAAACCCATAGAAACAAGTTGTCACATACCAACCGGAAAGTGGATCAAGGTCCCATACAAGGAACCAGCGCAGTGCATCCTCTGCCTACATCAAATAAAACAAATATAAGTGCTTTTCCAGCCACTTTTCTGCTACCACAATCATTCTACAAGATGTGAACATGAAAGTACAAAAGGGTGTCAATGGTGCGCACCAAAAATCATGTGGCTTCCCCCACAAACCACCAATGAGATAGCCAATATCAATGCTACAAATGGCTTCAAGTACATCATTATACAATATTAAAGAAGGAATAACCCTCCTTGGTACATCATGCTGCTCATAAAAAGACAATAAGTACAAAACATAAGGTGAAATTGTACATTCTTCATCATGTACTCGAAGACTTGAGCTAAAATGGCTCAACTGAAAATGCTCCCTTACTCCCAATGAGTAGGAAGGTGGCTATGACATCCTCTCCATCATCATCAAGGCTCTGCATCTCTCCATATGCTGATGTAGGTCCTGCTGGATGCCCTCCCAAATGCACTTCTCTGCTAAGGCAAGATATGCATCAAAATGTATGGAAAAGAAGTCCCTATGTGCTGCATGAAATAGCTTCTCATTGAGACTAGAATCTCTAGTCAAGAAGACTTTTCCATGTGAATATATGACCATATCATTCACCATATACTCATAATCTCTATTCAGGTCATATAGAATCATGCATGCATCAAGATCCGTGGAGTACTCTACTATGAGCTGAGATCTCCAATAAGGATCAATCCTCCTAAGAGACAGCGCTGGTGATCTGGCATGTGAAGCTCTCCTCATGTTGTTGTCTGCTACTTTGACATCCGCCATACCAAATTTCTCCTCCAAACTCTTCACCTCTCTAAAATCCAAGAGTAGTTAATCCAAAGACAAAATTTCTGTCATCAATGATAGATCTGGTGGCCTCCCTGGTGGAATGCCTCTATGCAGTGAGACATCAATGTTAGGAGTGGACTGCACATATGGTTGGGAAACCTTGCCCTTTCTCTTACATCGCAATACAATCTACCTCCTCTTTGCACTATCTCTCTTAAATAGAGAAGGGTGTGTGCTCCTCATCACATGATGCTACTCTTCCTCCCTTCCTCCTTCTTCCAGCTGTAATGCGGCACAATCATGCTGCTCACTTATTGTGCTGGGACCTCCATGAATGAGATCCCGGGGAATTCCTTGCAAAGATGAAATAATCCCTCTAGTTGGAGAAAGAGCTCCTCCTTCCTCTGCATGAGGTGCTAGATCAACTCTAGAAATGACAGCGTTGTTGCCCTCAGCCTCCTTAATATGAGTGGGCAACCCTTCAATGATTAGATCCTCTTTTGAAAAAGAGATCTCTTTGCCTCCTTGTGCAAAAATAGAAGATGAAGGTATTGCCTCCAACAAAGTATCATGCAAGATATCAGCCTCCTTCATGGTCCTTTGAAATGTTTTTGAGTCTATGGTTTCCTCCATCACATGCAAGAGTTTTGTTTGTTTGAATGTGTTTGTTTCCTCCACATGTGTTTCAGAATTTCTTCTACCAAATCTCCTTATCAAAGTTCTAATGAACATTGCATAGGAAGAGTTATTTTCATTCTTCAAAGTAAAAGACTCAAATAACCACCATGCATAGACCTTACCTCCCAAGTGTAGCACTGCTACTCTGATGGCTTCATCTTTGGAAATCTGATGTTGCTGCAAAAAGGTGTCTAGCTATTTAATACAAGCCCTGGCTAAACAATTAGGGGAACCATCAAAGATAGGTAGAAGAAATCTATCCTCATTATGATTCTTGCTCCTCCTCACCATAATCTTGCAAAACTCTAGAAAAGTAATATGATCTCTAAACTTCTGAGTTTGAGATTCATACTCATGTAAGAAACCACTAAGAGTTCCTTTCTTCCGCATTCCTCCTTATTTTCTTCCCATGGAAAAGTTGGTCATGTGATTGCACTGTGCCTTATAGGGTGTAGCTGCATGCTCACATCCCCCACAAGAAAATCTAGAGTTTGACTTAGTTTCAAACCCTCTTGGAGATCTTGTACATATCTCCCTCATTAGCTTCTCAAATTCTTCATGAATGCTCTGTACAGATTTTGGAAGAAGCTCTGTAAGCTTATCTCCCTTTTTCTCTCCACGAAATGGAGTCTTCATCTTCTCTCTCCTTGATAGCATGATGGCTGAGATCCACTGGCTAGGCCAGCGATCATGCTCTGATACCACTGTAATGTTCCCAACTCAGGAAAATGCTACAACAATAATAATATCTCAAGAAATTATAAAGTTGGAGCTCTAGCAATAAGCAAGCACAATAATGGTGCAACAACAACACTCAACTCATATAAACATGAGAGAAATCCATAGCCTTCTCATTAATAATAGTAGCAACAAATGAATACAATATCTTGAGGAAAAAGGTCACTCAAGATAGGCAATGCTCAGCCTCAAGAAATAAGTACAAAATACATGACAAAACCACTACTACACAATGTATACCAAGCTATGACAGTGCAGTTTTATAGATAAAATGCATGCTACATATGTCAAATACATAGATAAACAAATTTATGGCCCAATACAACATTAGAAGTAAAAATATCAACTCCTAAAGACTACCTCATGTCAATCCTGGAAGGATTTGAAATAGAATACCAAAACTGCAAAATATCGGAGGTGCTGGGTAGCAGCAGCAACTCAGTAGTAGAACTAGATGGAGATGGCTCTGGATGATGCTCAAACTGAATGTGCCTCCTCCAATGGATCTTTAGGATTAAATGCTGATCCCTTCACTAAATATCTCACCCTCCAATAATCTGCAAGAGCCCCACTGCAAATGCTCCTCTCAAAATAACGCAGTCACTGGATGGAACTGCACTGTAGGGCTATACAATGAGTTGGCCTTGATGCCAAAGTCTGCAATAAGCTTCGAGATGCCTCCAATATGATATCCCAAATGAAAGAGGAACTCCTCCTCTGAAAATAGCTGATGAAGGTGGTTTAGTGAACCTTCACTGCAACACCCAACAGCACAACATTACTCTACTACAGAAATAACGCTGTCTTGATGGAGGATGCTTGGCCTCAAGCCTGGATGTGAGGAAAATCAGAGAAATCCCTCAAGAGACCTCTCAAGAATGATAAGGAATCCTAAATAGGAATTCCCCTGGAAATTCTTGCTAAGCAACAAAGAATGCACAATTGTCAAAATAGACAATTGAGATGAATAATACAAGCATGAGAAACAATGGTTGCCTTGCCCTCCTTTTAAACAAGTGAAATACCCTCTCCATGGGTCCCAATCCTCTTTAGGGTTTCCTCCACCAAATAATTCTTTCCTCATTCATAATGTGTTGCTTCTCTAAGTGTGCTCCACCTCTTGGCCCAGCGCTGTTGACTTGGTCAAACTTGACCTTGTCCACTTGCAAATAACCCTGTTCACACATGAGGGTGTGAAAACTAGCTCCAATGATGATCCCCATTCATGCTATGAGGGATTTTTTTGTGATTATCACTATGCATGGGCCTCCTTACCCATTTATTATCCTCCTAGGTGAAATTAACAAAAATTAATGTTCCAAATTATTGTCGGAAAATTTGGGAACATTACAATACACCATAAACTTCCTCCAAACTTGTGAGGAGATTGGGGTAGCAAGAAAGTGGTGGGGAGGTCACCCATCATTTAATTTTCTATTGTGGTTGAGAGTCAAACTATTATGGATACATTTAAGGGACCATTTTCCTTCTCCCTCACTACATATGGCAGCTAGCATGGTTCTCATTATGGTTCCTTATGTTGCTGTTGTTTTTATATTTGTCGGGAGCATGATTGGGGGGATGGCACATTGGTTGGATGTGTCCCTTGGGGGAGATATTTACCACCTTATTTGCATTTCATGTTCTAATGGGAGCATGAGAGAGTATGTGGCCACTACAGTGAAACATTTGTTTCCATTTGAGGTGAGCCATATGATTGATTGGATGCCATATGATGGCGACTTCCAACTCATCACATATGAGATGATTTGGGCCAACATGTTTCATAACGTTGGAGAAGAGATCCTTGGAGGTCTAGTATTCATCTTGCCACTTGAGGAAAATATTATTATAGCCCAAGATCAACATATACTCTGCACTTATCCTAAGTGTAGAGGAAGACAACATGGGGTAGGCTATTTTGTCTACCAAGATCATATTTTCACCCCACCTACATTGCGAGAGCCAAAGATGGAAGATAATTTTCAGGAGTTGCCATATTGGGAGGTAACTCATTTTGTATGGATGATTGCTTGGGGGATGGAGGATCCACATGGGGAAGATTTTTCTCAACAAATTCCAGACTCCATGCCTTGGGTGGAGATTTTCCAGTTCTATTTGTGCAGTTGCTCGAGGACAAGCAACATTTGGGAGGGAGGACTGTAATATTCCCATTTTAGCACACAACTAAATGGAATATTAAAATTTTGTTTTTATCACCTATCAGCTAAATATATGGGTAAGGAAGTCCATGCTTATTGAAAACCTGAATAAAATCCCTCAAATGTGAAAGGGGATAGACATAAGAGCTGGATTTCACACCCTTATGTGTGAAAGAGGACAATTGCATGGAGACAAGGTCAAGTTTGACCAAGTCAACAGCGCTCGGAGAGGAGGTTGAGAACACTTTGATAGATAGAGCAGTATGAATGGGAAGAGGGTTATTTGGTGAAGGAAACCCTAATGAGTGCAACCCATAGAGACAGAGCTTTCACTTGTTTAAAAGGAGGGCAATGAATCCATTGTTATTCATGAATTGAATTATTGATTTCATTGTCTATTGAGATTTTGTGCATTCTCCTGTTGTTTAACAGAGTTGTAGTGCTACTTAGCACAAGGATTTCCTATTTAGGAATCCTTCTCCTTTCTTGAGAGGCCTCTTGAAGGATTTGCACTGATTTTCCTCACATCCAGGCTCAAGGCCAAGCATCCTCCTTCAGCTACAATGTTATTTCTGAAGCAGAATAATGTTGTGTTACAGGGTGTTGTAGTGAGGGTTCACAACACCACTTCCATCAATTTTTTTTCAGAGGAGGAGTATCTCTTTCCTTTGAGAGATCAATTTGGAAGCCCTTGGAGCTTATTTCAGATCTTGGCATTGGGCCAACTCATTCCCTTGCCCCTATAGCGTAGTTTCCTTCAGTGATTGCATTATTTCTAGTGAAAATTTGTAGTGGGTATTTTGCAGATTGTTGGAGGGTGAGATCTTGAGTGATAGGATCAGAATTTCACTTGTGAGATCCATTGGAGGAATTATTTTCATCAGATGCAGCATCTTCAGCCTTCTCCATTCATTTCCATTTCTTGAGTTGCAACTGCTACCTTGCAACTCCGACATTTCTGCAGTTTTTCATATTTCAGCCAATCCTTCCAGGATTGCCTTGAGGTAGTGATCAAGAGAATAGATCTTCTCTCCTGACATTGTATGAGTCATTTATATGCATATCTATGATGTTTTTTATATCCTGTAGTAGTACTCTCTCTATGAATGAAGAATTTTGATCAATAGACACTCTGCTATGTAGCATCATTTCATCTTTTGGTATATGTATTCATGAGAGGCTCATTTTCCTTGCTTATTTGAGTTATGCTCATTATTATTGTACTCATTGCTGCTGATATGAATAATACAATGTCTCCATTATTTCCTTACATTTTGGTATGAGGTTGTTCACTGCTATTTTCTAGTTTATGTTTATGTATTGTTGGATCTCCACATGTAATATTCCTTTTTCAAAAATATCACAAGTCTATTCCAGAGATAGACTGTGGAGGAATTTTCTGGATATGTCACCTCTAAAGAGAGGGTGAGATCCAGAGGCTACCTAGCCCTTCACAAACTCTGTCTATAGCTATGTGAGATTTCCTATTAGGAAAAGTTACTCTATTGAGAATGCCTCAAGATAGAGCTACAACAATAAGCAAATACACGAATTAACAAATAACAGTGACACATACTCATAAAATGTGAGAGGAATCCATAGCTATCTCATTATAATAATAGTAGCAACATATGTATACAAAATCTTGAGGGAAATTATACTCAAGATGTACAATGCCAAGCCTCAAGAGAAGAGTACATAAATCATGAAAGAAACACTGCTGCACATATAAGCCCTAGCTATGACAGAGCAATTTTAAAGAGAAACTTCCTGCTACAAATTCCAAATGCATAGATATAAAATGATAATGTACAAAATAACATTAGGAGTGAAGATATCAACTCCCAAAGGCTACCTCCTATCAATCCTGGAAGGATTGATCAGAGAACCCAAAATCTGCAAAATGCCAGAGTAGCTGGGTAGCTGCAGCAACTCAGAAATAGAACTGGATGGAGATGGCTGTAGATGATGCCCAGGCTGAACCTGCCTCCTCAAATGGATCTTTTGAATGAAAGTCTGATCCCTTCATCAAATATCACTCCCTCCAACAATCTGCAAGAGCCCCACTACAAATGCTCTCTAGAAAATAACACAGTCATTGGGTGAACTGCATTGTAGGGGCAAGAGAGTGAGATGGCCTTGATGCCAAATCTGAAATAATTCTCTGAAATCTTCCTCACTTAATCCTCAAAGGGATAGGGACTCCTTTCCTCTAAAAATCAGCTTTTGAAGTGGTGTAGATGCCCTCCATTGCAACTCTCTACAATGCAGCAATACCCTTGAACAAGAATAACGTTGTCACTGAAGATGGAATCTTTCGCCTTGAGCCATGGACTGTGGAGAATGAAGAAAAACCTTCAAGAGGCCTCTCAAGAAGGGGAAGGAATCATAAACTGGAATTCCTCCGGCAATTCTTGCTGAACAACAAAGAATGCTCTCTTGTCTGAATAGACAATGAGATGAATAATACTCAACATGAGCAAAAATGGCTGCCATACCCTTCCCTTATACAAGTGAAAGCCTCCTTACCATGGACCCCACACCTTAGGGTTTTCTACACCAAGTGATCTCTCTCCCATGTGAATTGCGCTACCTTTCTAAGCAAGCTTCTCCTTCTTCTATTGCACAGTCAAACTTGGTCAATCTTGACCTAAACCTCTTGCAAATAATCTTGTTCACACATGAGGGTGTATAAACCGGTTCAAAATGTGATCCATTTTATTAGTATGAGGGATTTTATTAAGGTTTTTATTTGGAATGGGTCTGCCTACCCATTTATTCTCCTCCTCTATGAAATCTACAAAATTAATATTCCAATTTGCTGCTTGCAAATTTTGGAATATTACAGTCCTCCCCTCTCAAAGATTGCTTGTCCTCAAGAAAGTACAAGGATAGAATGATTTAATTCCCCTTAATTTTCCCTGTAGCATCCATGCATGATAAAATTCTCCAAGAAAGGGATGCCATATCATCAATCAAGTGTTCAGGTTGTCCGTCCAACATATGCAATCTAGCCTTTCGTGAACATCCCCAAATAGCTGTCATGTAGAAGCAAATATCCATGAAGGAAACAATGGGCTATCTAAGGGCATCCTTGAGGCATGAGATATGATATAAAGTGGGACTCATCATCCCCATATGAATCTCATATAGCCAAGAAATCATCCATACAACATGAGCTGCTTCCAAACATAGTAACTCATATAAAACTCTCTCCACCTTGAGCTCCAGAAAAGAAGGTGGGATAAAAATCTGAATAAGGCAAGATCCATAGCTCACCCCATGCTGTCCTCTCCTCCAATTATGATTATTGTGGAGTGTGTTTTGATCAAGGGCTGAAAATGTATTGCCTCCAAGTGGAAACATGAAGAGCAAACCTCCAAGGATCTCTCCTCCATCAATGAAAATCTAGCTGGCCCATGGTATGTCATATATGATGAGTAGGACATGATCATCATAGAATATCCCAATGACATGCTTGTTGTAGGTTATACTAGGTGCATCAAGGTACAAAAAATGTCTCATAGGGCGATAACACAATCTCATCCACTGCAGCTGTAGAAAATAACATGGCAAGCATTGTATAGAAAATATCACCTCTACCAATGAATAGTAAATAGATGAGTGAATCAGCAATAAAAAATCAGATACATGCCCAAATATATACAATGGCTGGATATCATCATAAAGCTCATGGCCCACCTCCAAAGAAGGCAAATAAGTGGATGTGGTGGCCATGTCTCTCCTCATGTTCCCACTAGAACATGCAATGCAAAAGCTATGGGAGTCTCCTCCCCTCAAAGACACATTCAACTTATGTGTCATTTCACCAATCATGCTCCCAATAATAACATGGACAATATCAGAAAATGTAAACATGATCATCATTAAAATAGAGGAAGTACTGATGGTTTTACATGATGCTTGATGGCACCAACAGTCTTCCAAGCAGCAACAACACAGTTTTCCAAACTGCTGCTTCAGAATTTTACATGGCAAGATGTTTCTTAATACATGGTCGAGTATATGATTTGGCTGAAAATTCATGTAGTGAGAAAATCGTTGCCCAAGGCCACATAAAATATGGTTGTCTCCATCATGAAATTTGGCCCAATGAAGTTCATGGAGCTCAATAAATAGCTTGCCCTCTTGTGGAGCAATGCACTGCCAAGATATGGTAAGAGAATGCAAGAAAAAGCTCTCACCATATGTTGGAAACAAGAAAATTCATGGATCCATGAATGAATCCTCAATAATAGTTTGGCACAATCCCATGAAGGGGAATGAACTGAGTGCTGCATGAAAGTCCTTCTCCTCCTGCTTGGAAACCTAAGTCAAGAAAAACACACCATAGCAATAGATGTCTCCATCTACCACTCCATCTCTTTCACCTTCTATTTGCTCACCATTTGCATCAAATGAGAAGTGATCTTGGGAATACTCCATCAATAAATCCCAGCTCCAAAGTGACAATGTTGTTGGCCTATGCAAATAGGCTCCCATCAACACATAGCTCCAATATTTGACATGCAGAATGTCAAAGGCATCTCCCATAATGCTGCTACATATGAGAAGTCCTCCCCATGGAGAAATTCCTTCTTGAACATCTAAGGTCAAGGAGTAACCCCTTTGCACTATGATAGTGCCATCTTCTACTCCTGCAACATCATGAAAACTGTGAGAGAAAATATGCTTGTGCTCTCTCCAAGATAACTCAAGAAACCCAAGTGATTGCTGCCTTCTCATGCTCACATCATCTGATGAAGGTAACATGAATGATATATGTGTCATATCAGCTCCATGTGTCCCTTCTCTCTGCTGATAAATGGTGCAAACATCCTGCCACCTCTCCTCTACTCCCATCCTCCTGAAAAAAGGGTGCTCCAAGTGATGGACAAACTCCTTCAAGAGGAGCCAGCGTAGCCGAGCCTCTTGCTGCCCAGTATCATATATTTTCAAGTGGAAAATCAGCCTCTTGCTCCTCATCCACACCCACTTAGCTACTTGTGGATGTCTTCTACTCTTTCCCTTTTTGGCACTCCTCCCATGAGGGCTACCGTTCTCCCAAATCAAATCACCTCTCTTGCATTCCATGGAAGATTGGAATGCAGCTCCTTGGAGACCTCTTAGAAAATATCTCTCACACATGGCTATGTTGGATCCATGAGGACCCAATTGTGATGGAGGTAATACCTCCTCTCCACCCATGTCTAACATCACTGCTAGTTCCTCCAATAGTGTAGTAACTGCTTCATCCTCCGGTTCAAGGTTTGTTCCCTAATTTATCATGAAGGTGCCACGGTTTATTTCATCCTCCAATGGTTCACATCCCAACCTCAAGGGTTGAATGAGACTCATCAAAAGTGCCTGAGGATGAGGGTTTATCTCTTCCTTAAACCCTTTTCACAACACAGTGCAATCATGGTGCTATGGAATAGAAAAATATGTAGATCCTGGGACCTTTACAGATGCATTTCCACAATTCTTTAAGTTGTTTTCTGAAATGAAAAGTGGAACTTCACTCATACCTTAATGGATCCTAGGGTCTTATTGTGTGGCTGTAGCAGTTGCCTCCTCTAATGCCATAGCCTCCATAGCTGAAAAAGGCTGCTCTTCCTTTGTCCTCTCTTCATCAAAGGTTTGAATCAACCTTTGAGTAAAGTCTTCAAAAGTGCTTACCCTTGAATGGACCAAGGGTTTGAGCCACCAAACAGAGGCTTAACCCTCCATGTGTAGTGCTTCAATCTCCACTACTTCTTCCTATGCCACTGGATGTAGCAAGAAAAAGGCTTCCAGCTTTTTCACCCAAGCTCTAGCTGAAGTGTCCCCATCAAATGTAGACAATATAAACCTATTGCCTCTGATTTCTCTTCTACTATAGGGCCTTCTCTCCTCCTTCTACTGAATAAATTGTGGGAACACTGTAGCTTCTCGGAATGCTGCAGAATGGGATTTATAGTCATCCAGGTATTTATTTAGAACCAGATGATCCAAGCATCTCTCATGCTTGCTTCCTTTTTGAGAATAGGAAGTGCATGGACCTTCCTCTTCTTCTCTTCGCTTCTCCTCATTGGGGAGGTTCTTCTTTGTTCTGAAAATAGATGATATCAAACTCATCTTATGCATCATCATCTCCTTCCGCTTTCTTGGGCTTGAAGACCACAGGCTGAGCCAAGAAAGGTGCTCTGATACCACTGTAATATTCCTTTTTCAGAAAAATCACAAGTCTATTCTAGAGATAGACTGTGGGGGAATTTTTTTGATATGTGTGAGATCCAGAGGCTACCTAGCCCTTCATAGACTCTATCTATAGCTATGCGAGATTTCCTATTAGGAAAAGTTACTCTATTGAGAATGCCTCAAGATAGAGCTACAACAATAAGAAAATACACCAATTGACAAATAGTAGTGACACATACTCATAAAATGTGAGAGGAATCCATAGCTATCTCATTATAATAATAACTATTACACAATAATTTTTCACCGTCCCTGCAATTCCCATCTCGCCCATTGGAGGGTCATTTCTGTGACTAATAAGCAGTGTCATGCCTTGAAAATACCATCATTGCATACCTTTCCATGAGGACAACATTTCTTTTGTTGATCATTTCCTGAGCAGACCCCTAAAAACACCTGTTTTTGCCTTGGCGCTGGTAGCCCGTTATGTCCTCGCGCCAATGGGGGAAAATTAACACTGAGCCTGCGCTAATTGGTGCTCTTTCCTACTTAAGCACCTGCACCAATCTGCTTTCGGAAATATTTTTTAAAAAAGAGGCGAAGTTTCGATTACAACAACTTCGTGGATGAGTCATCAGGAGTGGTTTCGACTGAATAACCACGGCCTTCCTCTTTTGGCCTCTTGTTTCCACCTTATGGGGAACCTCCCAAGGGATAAGCCTCCCTTCCACTATTGTAGAGATCCCAACCTCCTCCTCTCCTCTATAAATATAGCCTTCATCCATTGATGAAGGGGCTGAATGGCTGAATGGTAGAGTCTCCAAGTTCCCAAGAGCCTAATGCTGCAAGAGCCTTGATTCATTCCCTTAAGGCTAAATCCAAGCAAGGAGATAATTGTCGAGACATCCGAAGAGAGAGGTTTGTCCCATCCCTGACAGGCTTTATTGAGACACGTTCTGTTGACGACCCTCCGAAGGAGAATTCAGCGTCAGAGCGATGGTTGTATTCTTCTTTTGATTGATTAATGATAAGCGACTATTGGTTATGGTTCCACTCTTGTTGTTGATTATGATGTTGAGTTATGTCTTCTTTGACTGACATATAGTTGCATATACTGGATTTTACGCTTGCGTTTGTTTTGTTTCTGGCGTGTGCAGGTGTCTGATCACGGAGATCATGAGGATTGTGATCTGCCAGAGCTAAGGAACGGGAGCGCTACTTCCTCTACAAGCGACAACGTTGGATTCCAGGTAAGCCTTCATCGTTAGTTGGTTTATTTGCAATTAGGAACCTGCACTATAGCGTGAACGATTGTTGCTAGACCCGGTCTGGGCTAGTAGGGATCGCCTCTATCTGCAGAGGAGATTTACCTCCACAACAAATTGGCGACTCCATTGGGTGTTGAATGGTAGAGTCTCCAAGTTCCAAAGAGCCTAATGCTGCAAGAGCTTTGATCCATTCCCTTAAGGCCAAATCCAAGCAAGAAGATCATTGTCGACACATCCGGAGAGAGAGGCTTGTCCCATCCCTGACAGGATTTATCGAGACACGTTCTGCTGACGACCCTCCGAAGGAGAATTCAGCGTCAGAACTATGGTTGTATTCTTATTTTGATTAATTAATGATAAGCGACTATTGGTTATGGTTCCACTCTTGTTCTTGATCATGATCATGAGTTATGTCTTCTCTGACTGACATATAGTTGTATGCATTGGATTTTATGCTTGCGTTTGTTTTGTTTCTTGCGTGTGTAGGTGTCCGATCACGAAGATCGTGAGGATTGTGATCTGCCAGAGCTAAGGAACGAGAGCGCTACTTTCTCTATGAGCGACAGCGTTGGATTCCAGGTAAGCCTTCATCGCTAGTTGGTTTATCTGCAATTAGGAACCTGCACTATAGCGTGAACGATTGTTGCTAGACCCGGTCTGGGCTAGTAGGGATCACCTCTGTCTGCAGAGGGGATTTACCTCCACAACAATAGCAGCAACATATGTATACAAAATCTTGAGGGAAATGATACTCAAGATGTACAATGCCAAGCCTCAAGAGAAGAGTACATAAATCATGAAAGAAACACTGTTGCACATATAAGCCCTAGCTATGATAGTGAAGTTTTAAAGAGAAAATGCTTGCTACAAATGCCAAATGCATAGATATACCATTATAAGGTACAAAATAACATTATGAGTGAAGATATCAACTCCCAAAGGCTACCTCCTATCAATCCTGGAAGGATTGATCATAGAACCCAAAATCTGCAAAATGCCGGAGTAGCTGGGTAGTTGTAGCAACTCAGAAATAGAACCGGATGGAGATGGCTATAGATGATGCCCAGGCTGAACCTACCTCCTCCAATGAATCTTTTGAATGAAAGGTTGATCCCTTCATCAAATATCACTCCCTCCAACAATCTGCAAGAGCCCCACTACAAATGCTCTCTAGAAAATAACACAGTCATTGGGTGAACTGCGCTGTAGGGGAAAGAGAGTGAGATGGCCTTGATGCCAAATCTGTAATAATGCTCTGAAATCTTCCTCACTGAATCTTCAAAGGGATAGAGACTCATTTCCTCTAAAAATCAACTCCGGAAGTGGTGTATATGCCCTCCACTGCAACTCTCTACAATGTAGCAATACCCTTGAATAAGAATAACTCTGTCACTGAAGATGGAAGCTTTGGCCTTGAGCCATGGACTGTGGAGAATGAAGAACAACCTTCAAGAGGCCTCTCAAGAAGGGGAAGGAATCCTTAAATGGAATTCCTCCGGCAATTCTTGCTGAACAACAAAGAATGCTCTCTTGTTTGAATAGACAATGAGATGAATAATACTCAACATGAGCAAAAATGGCTGCCATACCCTTCTCTTATACAAGTGAAAGCCTCCTTACCATGGACCCCACACCTTAGGGTTTTCTCCACCAAGTGATCTCTCTGCCATGTGAACTACGCTGCCTTTCTAAGCAAGCTTCTCCTTCTTCTATTGCGTAGTCAAACTTGGTCAATCTTGACCTAAACCTCTTGCAAATAATCTTGTTCACACATGAGGGTGTGTAAACCGGTTCCAAAGGTGATCCCTTTTATTAGTATGAGGGATTTTATTAAGTTTTTTATTTGGAATGGGTCTCCCTACCCATTTATTCTCCTCCTCTATGAAATCTGCAAAAAATAATAGTCCAATTTGCTGCTTGCAAATTTTGAAATATTACACCACATTTGGAATATCTTAAGATATTCCCAATAGTGTAGAATTTCCCTATTTTGGGATATTACAATATGCTTGCCTAGGGTCACCCAAGGGTGCAAAGGCAACATATATTACTTTCTCTCTAAGGATAATTAAATTGTAGTCACGAATCCTAATGCCAAAAATTGAACTAAAAGTAATGACTTTAAACTAGGAAAATGAAAAAACATTTAGCTAAGCATGTGTGGACTAGGGCCACTTACTTTGGATAATTACCTATGTGTTTTTGGTATCTAAATTTGCAAAACATAAATTATTCCATAATGCAATTTAAATTCCCCCTAATTAAACCAGTCACTTTACAAACAGGAAATGAATAGAAATAGCAGTAAATTTTTGCTTCTAGTTTCGGTGCATAAAAGATTCACACAGGCGCATAGTCTGCATGTAGGTCACTGCTAAACACACGCGATCAGGCATGTATTTATGTGTAAAAGCCACACAAATTTCTTGCAACAAATTTTTTGGAGCTTTTGAGCTTTGGCCTCTAACTAAGCGTGAACAGGCAAAGAAGAAGAGAAAAGGGGTTGTTCAAGGAAAACTCCAGAGAAAAGAAAGATGTCTCTGAAAAAGGCACAACCACATTAATTAGGAGGTAAAATTAGTGGAATTGCCAATCCTGTGTTGGTGGATTTGGTGCATGAGTGTACCAATACACACTTGGTTAAGAGGAGTGGTTGTTTCCTCTTAAGTTCCTGGTCACATGTAGATAAACAAGGGAGTTAGCAGGTTAGTGAACATGCCATAAAATCGAACATACTAGATAATTAAATAATGTGCATATATAGAGGGAAAATTAAATTTAAACTAAAAAAAACAACACAAATCTCATATCAATTCAAACAAAACATTAATACAAAGGTGGCGTTTATGACCCCTCTTATTGTGTACTAGTAGGAAAAAAGGTAGAACATTTACACACTTGCCAAGGGGCCCTTAGAACTAGGGAGTTATAATACCCAATGCAAGGATGTTTTTACCTCTAATTTTCCTTGGTGCAAGGTCCCTTTATCTCTATTCGAAAGGATTAGATATGTTGGGTGGTCAACAACTGAATCCCCTCTCTACTTCTGCTCTAGATCACACACTGCTGGATTGCTTGAATCAATTTTGGCTAGCATAACAATGTGTTCCCCTTTTGTTCATCTCTTGGTGTCTTTTTATAGATGAATTCAAACTCTCCTTCCCTCTCTTGGTACATTGATGGATTGTGACCCAAGAGAGGGGGATGATTCCATTGTGTGCCACATTATTCCATTGTGTGCTCCCTTGATGTTCTAAGAAGACTCGAGTGGTTGTCCTTGGGCAGCCACAAGTGTGGGATCAATTTCTTGGAGTGTGCTTATGCTCCCGGAAAGTGACTCCCGTCACTCTCAGGCCCATGCGATTGTTTGAGGGAAAGCCACTCAAAGGCGCGCTTATCGAAGAAAAATGCACATGAAGGCACATTCTACTGGTTGCTTGAGTGCGCAATTTGATTTTTCTTCTCGGCCTTAGAGATTTTTTAAATTCTTCAGATTTTGTAATGTGCCTCAACCCTGTAAATCCTTATGCCTGACATTTAATAATGTCATCTTTTCTTGTCCAATTTTCCATTGATAACAAGTGTCCTCGATGCAATGTACTCCTATTCCCAAAATTCCAAGTGGAGTTTTTCCTAACCTTCCCTTGGTACTGTATCACCCCTTGGATAAATTTTGATACATTTTTGAAGATCGATTAAAATACATAGTATTCAATGTAAAGTACAAGTAAACACTAGCATTAGTATTAGCAGAAGAATTTCTTAACTAGGAAATAGAGGATTTTTACTGCTTCCACATACACAGACATAAATGGTAGGATTGTTCACCATATATCTTGATTTTTCAGGAAAAGGGAACGAAGATGTTGAACAACATTAGTAATTGTGTGATGAAATCTAGGGGGCTTGCCAAACAACTGACGTTGCTAATTTCATTGAGTTCTAGACTATGCTATGTGTTAGCATAAATTCTTAATGCAAGTGTACGAAAAGAGCTCACTTTAGCGATGTATAACATACAACCCTAATAACAGAAATGACTACTTAAATTTTTTAGATCTCCAATTGATAGTTAGAACAGATGCTGCAGAAAACCAGATCTATGTAGTAAAGGTAGTTAAATAGTGAAAATAAATAGTAATTTCTCCATGCATCCAACAGAGAAGACACAATTTAAATAATTATCAATATATTATAACACTTGGTAAAGGGAACTAATACAAGTTACCAGTCCCCCTCAATGGGATGGGTTTTTGGCTGGGCCTCAATGCTTCAGCTCTAGAAGTCTCTCTCTCTCAAAGTTGCAGAAAACCCATAATGTGTTGAACTCTGTGGGAGCTCAAGAAGAAAGCGAAAATAGTAGCATCAATGATAATGATCAAAGCGCGATAATGAAAGTGATCAAAGTGAAGAATTAATGGAAAACCCTCCTATTTATAAAAAATATTGAGTTATGCTCGATAATGGAGAATAATAAAATATTATTAACCAAGATCTAGATCTAACCTCTTGGAATATTTTATTATATTTTGTTGGAGGGAAAAGGTATTTAAATTAGTTAAATACCTTTATTTAGAAATAATAAAGAAATAAATTATTTATTTATCATTTCAAGAATGTGGTTAAGGAATAATTAACAAATTATGATTTTTTTAATTATTTCTAGGTGATTTAGTCAAATTTAACAAGGAATAATAACTAAATAATTATTTAATTAGTTATTCCTAAAGAAAAATAAGAAAAATAATGATGTATCTGATTATTTCTCATAATTGGGTTAGATATGAGCTGGAATATTATTTAATCATTGGTTTAATTAATTTTTCCTATTTGGAAATCAAATAAATAAGGATTTATTTAATTATTCCTCATGGGGTTTATTGTTTTAACCAAAAATAAGTTAAAGAAAATGGTTTATTAAATTATTTCTTATAGTGAAAGAAATTTTATTATGGTAAAATTCGTCTTACATGGTGTACTTCGATCCATCTAATTTTAAACGGTTAGATGACAATATTTTGGTGATAACAAATTACCCCCCAACGTGCAAGCATTAGGAGCTAATCGTATGACCGAAGTACGTTGTAAAAACACAATCAGTAAACACCGAAGGTGATCCAAGTGGATATTGGTGGCCATTCACCTATTCCACTTGGACCCCCACCATTGTTGCTTTCAGTTTTTCAGTTTTCTTAGTTGTAGCACAATTTACTATTTTGGGTAGTTTTTCAGGTCCTAAACTTCCGGAGTTGTTTTGAGGCCCTAAAAAACGTTTTTTTGGGAATGAAGCCTTTAGCAAGGACGTGTTTGTTCTAGACTTGATATTTGTCATCAGTGGTTGTAGTCTTCAAATAGATATTTTTAACGATGTGTCATGTGTGTCAAATGGAGATAGTATGCCAAAGTTACGACCCCGAGAAATTCATGTACCAATTTACCCCTACAGGGCCCATAGTCTGGTGTTTCATGTCCTAGAGTTAATTTTTGGATGTTTAGGGTTTTCCATTGTTTCTTTATAATATATAGGCCTTCGATCCTCTTTGTAACAAATATTTTAGAGGCTTGTAGCCACCACATATCTTCTTAGAGATAAGTTACCAACGCCCTAGCTAGTTTACTTCCATTTTGTCTGTAAACAAATTTCAATTTTGTGATATTAATGAAATGAAGTGTTATTTCCACTGCATCTTTGTATTTATGGTTATATGTGTATTATGTTTCATTCTTGCATAAATTCAGATTAGAAGGGGAGTTAGAGAGAGAGAGATACGTAAATGGAGTGAAGCGAGAGAGGACAATGACTAAGGGGGCGAGAACTACAAATGATATAAGTCTCCTTTAATGTTGTGGTACCTGTTCTAAATGGGGTAGGAGACGCATGCTTATGCTTGCAGAGATGAAAAATTACAAAGAATAATGTTGCGCCTAGTGAAATTAAATTGAGAAATGAAGTACATGATAAATGGTACATGACATGCTGGCATAAAATGGGCCAAACAAGAATATAATGGATCCCACATACATACTGCACCTAGAAGAGCATGAGCTACGATTGAATACAATAATGCATGTGTACATGAGACATAATAACAAAAAAATTAGCCCTGATAAATAGGAAAGGGCTCTAAAAATATGAAAGGATCGACTGAATAATACGTGCGTGCTATGGACGTTGCAAGCGACTGAAACTGAATGCATCAAATCTGTAGAGCTACATATGGGGCTGTAGCATAACCTGAGGTGATCCTGGCATGTGGGGGGGTAATTGAAATTCCACCCCCTCATGAGGTCTGAAACATCTCACACACACCCGAGAACCATTTGTATAATATATTGAATCACCACACTATCAATTATACGAACCTCAATCATGTGATAATGAGGTGAGGCTGAGAGGATGAGAAACAACCAAGTCAAAGGGAAATGATGATTCCCTTTGCTTGATCCGAGGCACCAAACAAGAATGGAAGGTGGAACCATGGTACACCACCCACTAGACCTCTCTTCTGGAATGAATGTGTTGATGTCGACATAAGGAGGTCTTCCATAGGTGAGGCAAGGATGAATACTCAACTAAGGCACAATGGATCATAGAAAAGTGACTTATGGGCTGAAAAAATAGATGATGATGGAATAGGAGACACTAATTAGTGGGCAGATGAATTCCCTTGTCAGAGCATAAAAAGCATGGATGACCTAGTGGCGAGTGACTCGACTCTGGAGGGAATGGGGGACAGTATGGTTGGAGGAAAAAATTGGAGACACGAGAGGAATGCAAGGAAAAAATGGATGGAATATTGTAAGATGAGGAAAAGGGACTCCAGACATATTCCATGGATTTGGTGATGATTCAACTCGAATTCTCTTAACAAGGGTGACTCAATGATGTTTCCTGTTGTGAAACCAGCTCCAAAAAGAGAAGAAAAGAGATGTCAATGCCTTAGAAATAAGCCACTTCGAGGGGGCAACCTCCAATACATTACATGAATGAACAATTCTTGGATGATACAAATTACAAAACCTCCTTTCTATATATAGGAGTCCATGGGGCCACAATGTAATCCTAGTGGGGCCACAATGTAATCCTAGTCGACCTAACAATAATAATTTAAGGGCACAATAATAACAATATGGGGGTTACAGGGGTATAATAATAACAATAAGGGGGTTACACTAACAACAATAAGGGACTATACTAGTAATATAGGGACCTAACATGCCCCTCTCCTTCAAAAAAGTGTTGTCCTCAATGCTTGAGTAGCTCTGGGTACTTTTGTATAAAATTCTCATCCTCCCATGTAGAATCTTCAGTGGGTAAGTTCTTCCACTTGATGAGATACTCTGAAATTGATCGATTCCGTAGTTGTCGAGTTCTTGTTTCCATGACTGCTTCTGGTTCCAATATGATTTTCCTTCCTCATCAAGTTCTGGAAATATTGTTTGAACTGGAAGATTTTCACCTATAACCTTCTTTAAGCATGAAACATGGAAAACTGGATGCACTCATGAAGAAGCAGGGAGCTCCAATTTGTATGCCATAGTACCAATCTTTTGCAACACCTTGTAAGGACCATAGTACTTTGGCGATAATTTATTATCCTTCTTAGCTTGCTTGAGTGACATTTGTTTGTATGGTTGTAGCCGTAAAAATACCCAGTCTCCTACATCAAAACTTCTCTCGCTGCGATGTTGATCTGCCTGTTGTTTCATTCGATTTTGTGCCAAATTCAGGTTGTCCTTTAAGAGTTGGAGAACTTCTTGTTGATGCTCGATGTGATCTTCCACTTCTTGAACCTTCAAATTTTCTCTTAAAAATGATGTGATGGATGGTGGATGATATCCATAAAGTACCATAAATGGGGTCATTTTTGCTGTAGTATGGAAGGAAGTGTTATACCACCATTCAGCAAGAGGTAACCACTTGACCCATTGTGTTTGTTTATCAGATACAAAACAACGAAGATATCCTTCCAAACATTTATTTACTATCTCAGTTTGACCATCGGATTGAGGATGATAAGATGAGCTATGAGCTAATTGAGCACCCAAACAAGAAAATAACTCCGTCCAAAAATTTCCAGTAAAAATGGGATCTCTGTCGCTCACAATAACCCTTGGGTTTCCATGTAGCTTTTGAGTTGTGTCCATAAATGTAGTAGCAATTGTACTTGCTTTAAATGGATGAGATAATGCACAAAAGTGTGCATACTTGGTAAGTCTATCAACTACCACCATGATGACACTCTTTCCTTCGGACTTAGGTAAACCTGTGATAAAA
This sequence comes from Pinus albicaulis, assembly GCA_034641835.2. Taxonomy (NCBI): domain Eukaryota; kingdom Viridiplantae; phylum Streptophyta; class Pinopsida; order Pinales; family Pinaceae; genus Pinus; species Pinus albicaulis. The sequence continues at coordinate 1,593,334,237 of CM076581.1, forward strand.
TCCATTAAAATCTCCTCCCAACGTTGACTTGGAATGGATAAAGGTTGTAGAAGTCTCAGGGTCTTAATTGTTTCAAATTTATTCTGCTGGCAAACCAAACATTCCGCCACAAACTTTTGAATATCAGATTTAAGGCCATCCCAAAAAAATTCTTTCTTCACCCTGTGGTAAGTTTTTAAAAATCCTGAGTGTCCTCCTAAAGGAGAAGTGTGCAATTCCAGAAGAATCTTTTGTTTTAGTTGGGAATTCTTACAAAGATATAAGCGATCTTTGTACCATAAGGAATCATTTTTCCAACTAAATGTATCAGATGTACTAGGATCTTGCTGTAACTTTTGAATGAGTGTCCATACATCTTTGTCCTTCTTCCATTCATATCTTGCTTCGGTTATCCAATCTGGTTGGATAATAGAAATGGCACAAAGCAATGCTTCCACCTCTTCATTCTTTCTTGAGAGTGCATCTGCAACAACATTAAGCTTCCCTTTTTTGTAGATTATTTCAAAGTCATAACCCAACATCTTTGTGACCCATTTTTGCTTCTCTTCTGAAGATAGTATTTGTTCCAAAAAGTGCTTAAGACTATCATGATAAGTTTTTACCTTGAAGTGTCTTAACATTAGGTAAGTTCGCCATTTCTTTAGTGCATGCAGTATTGCTAACATTTCCTTCTCATAAATAGGTTTATGTAAATACTTTCCTTTGATTGGATGACTTTCAAAAGCAATGGGTCTTCCTTCCTGCATTAAAACAACATCAATTCCATTTCCTGAGGCATCACATTTCACAATAAAGGTTTTGTGAAGTCTGGCGTAGCTAAGACTAGTGCTAGGCACATTTCATCTTTAATATGTTCAAAGGCCTTAGTTGCTTCAGGAGTCCATGAAAATGCATCTTTCTTCAATAATGTTGTTAGAGGTGCTGCTATTCTCCCATAATTATTAATAAAATTGTGATAATACCCTGTTATGGTTGTGGGGAATTTCCATTCCTTAATGGCTTTGTTCACTCCACCTCTTGCACTCCAAAGAAACATTTGGATGCTTTTTCATATAATTTTTTCTCCTGCAATAGTTTGAGCACCCTGTCGACATGCTCAACATGATCCTTCCAAGACCTACTGTAGATTAGTATATGATCAAAAAATAATAGCACAAATTTTCTAAGGAAGGGTTTGAAAATGGAATTCATCAACCCTTGAAATGCAGAAGGTGCATTGGTAAGGCCAAAAGGCATGACCAAAAATTCATAATGACCCTCATGAGTTTTAAATGTTGTTTTTGGAATATCTTCAGTCTTCATTCTAATTTGATGATATACTGAACGAAGATCCAACTTGGTAAAATAATTTGCTCCATGTAATTCATCCAATAATTCATCAATCACAGGAATGGGAAATTTATCTTTAATGGTGAGCTTATTGAGCTCCCTATAATCTGGACACATGAGCCATGATCCATCCTTCTTGTGTACCAATACTACAGGAGCAGAGAAAGAACTTTGACTAGATTGAATTATACCCGCCTCTAACATTTCTGCAATCATACGTTCAATTTCGCTCTTTTGGATATAAGGATATCTATAAGGCCTCATGTTTGGAGGAAAACTTCTTGGAATCAAATGAATAGCATGATCATGATTACGAATAGGTGGGAGTCCTTTGGGAGTTTAAAACACCTTGGAATGATTGTCCAAGACTTGTTGGAGATCTGCAGAAATAGATGATTTTGATGTTGGAACTTCTAGTGAGCATAATTGTTAAATTACGCTTCGTTGTTCTTTCTTTAGAAGATTTGTCATGACATTAAAACTTATTATATTTCTCAGCTTCCCTTCAATACCTCGTAATTCGACTTCCTTTCCTTCTGAAAAAAATTTCAAGAAAAGTTCTTGAAAATTAAAATCTACCGTCCCCAAAGATTGTAACCATTGTACTCCTAGTACAACATCTGCACCTCCCATAGGAATGGAAAGCATTGGACTATTCAATACATATTCCCCCAGGGTTAGTTTGATATTATTGTATTTTCTAGAGAAATTTATAGTTCCTCCATTTGCAACCATCACTTGACATTCTGGTGTTGGGTATAGGAAACAATTCAATTCCTTGGCTACCTTAGAATGAATAAAATTATGGGTGCTACCTGAATCAATCAACACTATTACCTTTTTCTTCTTGATATGTCCTTCTATCTTGAGAGTTTGAGGAGTGGTAATTCCTGCCAATGCATTACACGATATGGTCGGACTCATTTCTTCCTCTTCTAGGGCTGGTTCCTGGTGTATATCCTCTTCTTGTTCATTTTCTTCTTTCTCTTCACAATCTATGTAAAATAATTTCTTCTCAGCACACTTATGACCTTTAGTGTATTTGCTATCACAACTGTAGCAAAGCCCTTTTTCTCTTTTTTCTTCCAATTGTTGTGGTGTCAACCTTGTAGGTTGTGGAAATCTAGGCATAACAACACTTCCTTCTTTATAGAAGTGAGTGGTAGGCTTCCTTGTCGCCATAATTTTACATTCAATTTTTCTTGCCAACCTGAATGCCTTCTCCAATGAATCAGGTTCCAAAATGCGAACTTCATGTTGGATGCTATCCTTTAAAGTACCTATGAAGAGATCAATCCTGTGTTCCTCTAGAATATCAGTTACCCTTATATTCAATTTTTGGAAGTCCTCAATGTGCTCCCCCACTAAACCCTTTTATTTGAGATTTATCAATTGGCTAAAGAAGGTGTTGCTCTTTGTATCCTCATAATGTGCTATCATTTCCTCTGTAAAAATTTACCAAGTGACAATTTTTTTACGAGAGAAAAGCCATCGATACCATACAAATGTATTTTCTTCTAAATCTAAAGTTTCTGAATCTAAGGTTTCCGAATGTTACACAACATGGGATCTAAGGTTTCCGAATGTTGTGAAACCTGCTCCAAAAAGAGAGGAAAAGAGATGTCAACGCCTTAGAAATAAGCTACTCCGAGGGGGAAACCTCCAATCCATTACATGAATGAACAATTCTTGGATGATACAAATGACAAAACCTCCTTTCTATATATAGGAGTCCATGGGGCCACAATGTAATCCTAGCCGACCTAACAATAGTTATGTAAGTGCATAATAATAACAATATGGGGGTTACAGGGGTACAACAATAACAATAAGGTGGGATACACTAACATAATAAGGGACTAAACTATTGATATAGGGACCTAACATTTCCATATAGAATAGGCCCAGTAAGGGCCTTAAAAACATTAGCAAAATATGGTTAATCATGACAGAAATCAACACACAAGTTCACAAGTATGAAGGAAAAGCGGTGCCCCAAGTATAAGAAATGCATATGAATAAAACTGATTTTAAGAGGCAACAAAGTGACCCTACTTGGAAAAAATGCTTCCTAGTGAAGTGTCAAATCACCAAAAACAAAAGGAGACCCAATGTAGTTCTCGGTGAGAGATTTCCAATGGTGTTGACGTTTCGTCAAGCCGATCTACGGTTTGGTCACAATTGGCGAATGAAAATTTAGGGATTTTCCTTTAATAAGGTGATTTCCCTCCAATATAATTCATTTTCTAGTTGAGTTGTACTGAATTTGGATGGGAGGAGAAGGCCCTAAATCTTGCGACGATCGTAGCAGAAAAACCGACCATAGAAATCAGGATCTGTTAATTGCAGGAAGCTGGCCTAACCTTACTCTACATTTTCATCTGTTTAGTATTTTAGATTAGGTACTCAAGGATTAGTAAGGGACCCATGTCTCTCATCGTGTTTGTCTCTCAATATCCCGGGCCTAAAGTGTGACGTGGCTCGTAGTTCCATGGGTGGAAAAGTGCGATTTGGAGCTGGAGGTGAGGTTTTGTTAGCTTGTTGGGTGAGGAATAAGACTTGAATCTTTATGATGCAATTTTTCTTCTCTGAACTATAAATTATGATGGTGTTGTGTAGGTATGGAAGAGTTGAGGATCAACTGGCCTGGGAGAGATTTAGATGCTCCTCGGGCCGATATCTAGGGGGATCAGGTGGTACGAGGATCACTTGCTATATATGGGGTTCTTTAGTTGGTTGTGAACCCACTGATGAGGGAATGTGAGCCCTTAATATCAAGGATAGTGATCGATTGGGATCCGTACCAGTAGGCCTTTATGGTGCAGGGCCACAAGATTGAACTTACCATCCAGGACATCTATTTATTGACATAGTATATTAGCATCATGGAGTAGTGGAGGCACTTGGAGACAAAATGAGGAAGATGATGGAGATAGTGGAGGAATAAAAGTAAGATCATAGAGCATTAATGATGTAGTGATGGAGGAAGTGGTGCAATAAATGCACACATGATGGAGGTAGTGGAGATTAATTATAGAGATCCTAGAGAACATGTAGATACAATGCAGCCTTCATGGAGACTAGTGGCCACATGTGCAGCGTAGTTATGAGGTGGGCCAAGCCTAGGGAAGGCTCAAAACCATATAAGGAAGACGAGGACAACAAATCAAATTAGTCTAGATTTTAATATTGTTGTCGTTTAACATTTCTTTGCATTCATCAATTGTTTAGCTAAGTCTGTTGTGTTGCTTAGCACACGGGTGTTCCCAAGCGGGAATTTCACCCTTACCTGGAGGGGACTTTGAGTGCCAACTCTGGGAAGGCTATTTTTAGAAGCTATTCATCATCCAACATTGGTGCCACATTCATCCCCTCTCTTCTACATATGCAGCTTCAGGAATTATACATTCTTGTCCTAGGGTTTGAGAGGAGGAAGGTAGTTCTTAGCATTTCAGCGAAGAAACTAGTGGAGGTTTCATCCTTTCATATTGTGCTTCTATTTCAGTCTTTTAGGAGCAGAGTTTTGATATTTGGCTTCAGGCCACCAGTTTATACCTCCATGCAGCAACAGTTTCTTCATGAATTGCGCAATCAAGCCAGGTAGATCTAGTGGAGGAACGAAGTTCCAAGTATTTCAGCTTGGAATCCTCTGAGGGGTCTTTCCCTTACTTTGTAGAGATTATTTCCATCCATTATGAGCTACATTTCATCATCTAGCAGGAGGTTGCAACTTCATCCCTCTTGACAGCGCATTTAATTTCAGCAATTGTGCAGTGTGCAACTACAACTTAAGCAAAGGAAGGAGGATCTAGATCTCAAGCTTCTAGCTTGGGATGAGGAGAATGGATCAGCCCTTCAATTAGTGAGCTAAGTGGGTGCTATTGCAGTTGATAAATCATTATCTCAGCCCCATATCAACATTTTTCTTTAGGGAGTGCATAACTCAGCCATCAGGGGTGTAGTATGCAACCAAAAAAGCGCTGAAAATCCAAAGTTAAAATCTGGCCAAACCATTTCTAGGTTTTTCTAGGTTGTCTGAATAGAATTCGTGGTTAAAATCCTAGATCATTCTAAGTACTCTAGCATCCTCCCACACATGGTTCTTCTTCCTAGTAGTAGTAATCTCTAGCAGTAGCAACAACAACACCACAACATTTCGAGTGCTAGTTTTCATTAGTGTATTTCAACCACTTCTTGTTGGCTTCAGTGCATCTTCTTTGGAGCCTATGTACTTTATATTTTATGTTGTTTATAATGATATGAATGAGCTGTTTCTGCTCATTGTTATAATTTTTTGATGTAATTTCCACTTGCAACATATTTTCAATATTTTCCATATTTTAGTGTTATATTCATGTTTTTCTTATTTGGAATGATGTAGATGTTCTATATTCCTGTATTTTCCATTTTGGGATATTACAAAGCCATTACACTGGTTGGAGGAACTCTTGTAGCTTGGAAAGATGTTCCCAAATATCAATTGGTCCAAGTTTTGCAAACATTTCCATTCCCTATTATTTCAACACCTCGGCTTGAGATTTATGGGAGTCATGCCATCAGGGAATCTGCATAACCAAGGATTAGAGCACCTTGCTGACTGCTTCACTTATGAAGCATTGGATGGGCATATGGTAGATGATATACATATTCCATTATCAAGATAGATCTTCCTTGATGAGCATCCCACAACTCAAAGGGAAGATTCTACCTACAACATATTAAGAACTTCATAGGTTCTATTGGGCCATTCGTGAGAGGTTATCATGGAGAGACCTCAAGGAGGGTGCAATTCAACATATCATGGAGTGCAATGATAGTTATTAGATTGGGGAGGATGGTATTCTCCATTGGGTGGACACCAAGTTGGAGGATGATATGAGTCGTCACCCACAGTTGGATGGATGGGTTATGATGATGAGCAATTGGTTGATGAGCTACCTGCAGATCTATGACATGGGGCAACACGAAGCATTACTACGTTGGTTGTTCTTGAGTGAGTGTAGTTACCACCCGACATTTCACATTTGTGTGATCCATGCTTTGCATAGTACTAAGGTGATGTAGCAGCAGGAGGCATAGCTGCACTGGTTACACTTAATGGAGTTTGGCCATCACATGACATATCACAAGTCCATGTATATGTTTTTTTTTGGGACGTTACATGACTCTCACATGATGTGGAAACAGGGAGATCGGTTATGTTGGGTTGACGTGACATTCTACATGTCAATCAGTATGTTGTTTCTCCATAGCTTGCATGATGATGATGATGTGAGGTGACAATAAGAGTCATTCCTGCTTGGTTTACTCTTGGGAGAGTATGGGATGAATTTCTCCCATACATGGCATGATATTGATGTAGGATGGAAATAGGAGGCCTTACTGCATTGGCTTCTATTAGGAGAGTATGGCCACCATACTTGGTATGATGATGATGTGGTGTGGAAGCAAGAGGCATTGCTGCAGTGGTTTCTCTTAAGAGAGTATGCCTACTACACTTGGTATGATGATGGTGTGATGTGGCAGCAAGAGGCATTGCCGCGGTGGATACTATTGGGAGAGTATAGTTCGACAGTTTACATTTCAACCCACATATCTCTATTCTCTATTTTGCACAATGTTGAGATGGTACTTGGAGAAAGCAAGGCCAACATGGCCAAGGGTCAGAGCATGGAGAGACACAATCTAATCTATGTAGCATGGGTCCATTTCATATATATCATGTAGACATGATGCTCTTGGACATCAGATGGTTCCCACTCAGGGATTAATTTATGAGGAGAGGCATCTAACTACATAGTTGGAGGCCATTCTAGACATTCTAGAGAGGCAGCTATGGAGCTAGGCATTCATAGCACCTTGTAGAAGATGAGGGTACCTTCCATATGAGGATGTCATTTGGAGGGAGACAGATTGTTGTAGCATCTACTTTTTCAGTTGCTTGAGGACAAGCAACATTTTTGTGGGGAGGACTGTAATATTCCAAATCTTCCATCTAATTATTGGAATATTAGAGTTCTTACTTTTCTTAACTAATTAAGTAAATAAAAGGGTGGAGGGACCTTGATGCAGGGGCATTAGACACTAGCCAGCAATGTAGGAGGTTTTGTCCACATGTTGTGGCTAGGAGGGTTCAGATTCATCGAATTGTAACAACTAGGTGTCAATACCTCAACTGATTGTTTCATTTAGAGTAGTTAGAGTCATAGAAGTTGAATAGTTCAGTTAGACTACCTGTCATATTTCAGTTAGTTGAATTATTGTAATTAGGCTGTTGATTTCTAAACCGGTCCTCGCAGAGTGTTAGGATCCCGTGATTTGGCTGATTGGCAAGCCAATGACAGTGTAACATCAAACCACGCTTTGCATCCCAAGGACCTAGCCTTCCTGGACTCAGAGAGGGCTCTATCTATATGTGTAAGGGATATCTATGTGTTAGCTTATTCTGTTATGATTTTAGGCTAGTTATGAAGTAAGTTTTTTGGTTTTTTAAGTTGTGAGGGATGAAACTGATCAAAGATATTAAATAGGTAACAAGAAGTTAGATTAACTGGGCTATGGGGTCAAAAGGTAAAGAAAGCTATTAGATGACGATACAAGGCTGTTGAAGGGCCGATTTGATTCAAGGTAGAAAGGATCTTTGGGAAAAATGGAGTAAATGGACATCAAGTTTGTGAACGACAAAGGATTTCAAGCATAACTAGTTTAATAGCAGACATAAACATGGTAGGGAAAACCATTAATCATTCAAAATGTAACTATAAGCTAATCAATACATAGAAATAAACATTCAAGCCACGCATAGAAGTATAAGACCCTCTAACTTTGGGAAATGGCTTTCAGACTTTGGGGAAAACACTTAAGGAAGACAAAAAACTCAAAACACTATGCCGGAACGCCTAAACACAGTACTTCAAGTTATTGGGCACTTTGAACAACAAGATTTGCATAGTTTTAGGCAAAGGGCTAGATCGAAACTAGGCCTCCTTGGTTCAAACAAAATGATAATCTAATCAATCGAAGAGAAGTTTCATGGATGGAACTATAGCTAGCCATAGGTAAGCAGGGCATACCGTAAGTCCTTCTTATCATGTATAAAACCATGAATGAAACAAGCAACAATATCCTAAATATTTAAAGAGCAGTCAAGAATTCTTTAATGTTACTTAGGAAGAAAAAAACAAAGAGGCTATGAAGAAACAAGAAATTTGAGGTGCCTCCATGGGCATGTCTCAAATTTGTTCTCTAGTGATCTATAGCAAGCAAGAAACATGTATTCAAGAATGAAAACTAGAAGACAACAAAGCAAGAGACACTATACCATTCTACCAAGTCATGGAATCCATCAACAATCCTTCATCATTCATCCAAGAACATCCAAGAGGCAATCCAAAAGCATAACACAAGTATTTCCTTCCAAAGCTCATATGACCATATATTTCTTCTCTTCTCAAGTTCAGCCTTGTTTTACAATGAAAGCCTTTGGAATATATAGGCTCAAGTGAGGAAAACCTCATGGTTCAACTTCCTCTCCTATTGGCCTAATCAAAATATCTAAACTTGTCCTTGAGGCTTTGCAAAGCCCAAGGCACAAAAATATCTCATAAAATATCTAAAAATTGCTAAAAAAGGAAAAATAATTGACTTTGCATCATTTTCCATGTGCAAAAATAGCTAAACGCACATTTGGAAAAAGCAGATTTTAGAGGTTCAAAAATTACAAAAATATTTCAAATTTACATTAGAAAAATGTCCCCTGACTTGCCGGTAACATTTGGCAGCCTTCCTGATGTCAAAACGAGGCTCATTATAGCTCGTTGGAAAGCTCTAAGTATCTAATTTCTGGAAAAACTGAAATTTTCCCAATCTGATGCATGGAAGTCCTCCAAAACTGCACCTGTGTGTAAAAAACCAAAAATTACAGTCTGCTGATAGACCGGGCAAAGTGTGCAAAAAGCAAGCGTTTTTCGCCATTTCAGGGACGCAAATGATCTCCATTTGTCCTGAAAATTGCTGAGGGTGTGCTCCTGAATTTATGGCATCCAATGATACCATTCTCCTCCTTTGACGAATCCTCAAAATGAAACGGCGAATTTCGTGAGTTTTGACCAAAAACTCAAAAATGCCAAAAAACCAAAGCATGTCAAAATTTGCCCAAAATCGGTGTGTATGACCCTCAAGGGCCCCTAGCAACATGTTCTTAAGCATAAGCCAAAATATGAAGTCCTGATGTGTCTTTTCTCACTTTCCGTGTCGGGCGCTTCTGCAAAGCCAAGATGCCTCAAAAGTTCTTGAAATGTGTTTTCAAGCACAACTCTGTCTCAGTCTGTCAACTCACTGTTGATAAGGCAACAATGATTTTGAATGTAGTGTGAAAACGCCCTTTAACATACCACCCTTTGCCCCTTTCCAAAACAATGCTTTCCACTTGATATGCAATTCAACAAGTAAACTTTTAAGAGGAAAAAACACAGTCAATAAAGATAGACATTCAAAGTGAATTTCTTGTGTTTTGTGATAAGGTCACCCTGCCTTTTGATATTTTGAGGATAACAATATAACCTTGTATCTTTGAAAAAGGTAAAACCACAATCTCCTTAAACTCAGAACCCTGCTTTCCTCTTGGTATGCCTTTCAACAAGTATATTCAGCAATATGAAGACAGTCAGTTACAAAGGCATCTACACAGTCCAAAGTCACTGTGTAATAGGATGAGAGGAAAAATTTTATCTTTCTTTTGATGTAGTCATAAAAATCCTGTAGCATTCAATCACAACAAACTCCTCCTTAAACAATTTACTGCCCTCCCTTTGCTTTACTGCTTCTTACACTAATTTGATCCACACACCCTCCAACTGTAAATGGAAGCTTTCTTACTATTTCTGCCTTATGGACTTGAAAGGCACAACACTGATTTTTTGTCCCTTTGATATACAAAGGATATTTTGGAAAGCCACAAGTGTTTATTGAATGATCATTGTGTTTAGATAAGTGACCGACTGTTCTCACCCTAAAAAACACCTTATCCTTCCTTTCTGTTTTAAACAATGCACATAGCTGACAGATTTTGACTTTGTTTTACCACAGTAGGGTTATCTTCACAATTTTGACAAAGCTTCATCCCCTAATCATTGTTTCTGAATGTTTATTTGAAACAAAAAGGGACTTATTTGAAGTCATTGTTTCTTTGATCATGACAAACATGGTATGTTTTTAAAAAACAAGATATGGTTTCTTCCTTTTACTTTCTCTAAACAACCAACTTTCTTCCTCCAATAAATCACTGTTTTGTCCTCCTTTATGCCAAACAACAAGTTTTGGTCTAATGAAAAACAAACAGTCAATTGATTGTTGTGCTTGGGCAATGGAGTGAGAAGAATACCTTAAAAAAGCTTAAGGGCCCTTTTTGATTGGTTGACCAGCTCTCCCAAGAGTTTTTTAAGGTTTTTAAGTGAGTTGTTGACCAGTGCTATAGGAGCGCCGCGCGCTGCTACAGGAGCGCCGCGCAGCAGTGCATTCCTTTGGAATTTTTCTTCCTGAACGCGCCGCACAGCTTTTCAAACGCGTCGCGCAACTTTGCACCCAATTTTGAAGGCCTTCTCGGTGTGAGAATTGGGCGCGATATGGCTCGTTGGAAATATGTGGAAGTCTACTTTCCATAACAACTTGAATTTTTTCATTTGGAGTCCATTTGGTTGTTCAAAAATTCATTCTCCCAACACTGGTCAAAATTGTTGAATTCTGGTGTAGAAATGCATAGTGCTGTTTGTAAGCCACTTTTGGATGCCTTCCCGGTGTCGAAATTGTGTCCAAGATGGCTCGTTGGAAAGATAGAGAAGTATATGAATTTTTCACATTTCTCACAAAACATGATACCTGTGTAGAAAATAAAGAAGGTTTTAATTCTGGAACCTATGAGGGAAAAAAACCTCTCTCACTTTTGTAAATTTCATCTCCTCATTTTCAGAAACACACTTTGAACCGAAATGCCCGGGTGCTCCTTAACCCTAATTTTACTGTGGCAGAGGTATCATGATTCAACAACCATGCAAATTTTACTATCCCTTTGTATCCACTGTGATGAGATATTTGAAATACATTCCCTCATAAATAGGAATAAAGAGTACCCTTTGACAAATAATGATCATCATTGACCTGTGCCATGACCTGTCCCTTAATCATTCTTCAACTCTGTTTTGTTTGAGTTCTTGACTGTCTTTGGAAGCAAATTCTGATAGGAGATAGTCCAACCTTTTTGATAGTTATAGTACTGATGTATTTCCTTTGTTTTTACATTCTTACTCTGTTCAGAAGCATCCCAAATACCTCCTGTTTCTCTTACCATTTGTCCCTTAATCAATGAAAACCCTAAAAATTTATCACTGCTCTGGCCCTCTGCTTGTGAATGAAGGAGGCCCCTTTTTGAAAAACTGCCTGATGTTTCTTTCAACCTTTGTCTTTGATCCCCTGAAGTTACTGGATGTTGTTTGCAAAATTTGTAAGATAACAGATTGATGTGGTAATTTCCTGATATCCTTGATAACCTGCTTATGCTGGAGCTTCCTTCTATCCAGCATTACTAATCTCTGTGTGATATCCTTACCACTTGCTATGGCGTATAATTCAACTTTTTCATGGCAGTCTAACACTGTTATATCATAAATGAAAACTGTAAGATATTCCTACATTTCTGCTGGTCCCTTTTTATTACAGATTTCACACCCTTTTCCATAACGCTCTTTGTAAGACTTTGTCACCTTCAGCTTGAGACCAAAATCTGTTTACACTTTGCCATGTTAAGGAGACAGATATATGAGATCTGGAAGGCTGCTAGAATGACTCATAGACACCATGGCTTTTATTAGCCATTGTCCTCCTAATGGAGCCCTAACAGCTAGAGAAGCAACCCATGCTATTCCAGAATTCAATAACCCTGCTGTATCTGAAGAATGCACTTGCTTTTGTGGTGGAGTGTGGATTGAAACACCGAGACTTGCACTAGCTCTTTGAATGATACCAAGATGATTTATTTCTGGGGCTGTATACTACTTGCATCATTTTTCTCCACGTAGATATAGAAACCATACATTATGTTCCATAACCCAACAGAACCATAAGAATACACAGATGTCTTTTTTACTGAAGTGCCTTCTTGCCCAACACTGATTTGAGCCACTCATACTAGCAACCCTGCAGAGATGCATTGTTAAAATAGCTTTGATCAATGGAGTCCCTTCTTGTAGTGTCATGATGATAATGCCTGAAACTTTAGTTGATCTTCTTTCTTTGGACATAAGACCTAAAAACTTTGTTTTTTCTTGAATTGAACATTTCTGATCTTTGCTGAAACAAAACACCATGACCACTTTGATGGTGTATGACCTAAAGATAGAAAAAGGGTTGTTTTTCCGGATAATAATAAATGAAGGGTGACTGATATTGAAGACAGGGGTTTTGACTAGAGATAGCTTTTCTCAAGGTATTTTCCCTAAACACAACCACCTAGACCTAGAGACTTTGTCATAATTTCTGAGGGATTTCTGAGATATTTTTAGGTCATTATATGACAAAATAAACGATGAAAGAGGATTAAACAACTTGATTTATGCTGGACAGCGAGTTGTGTGAAGGCAGGGAAAAAATGATATCAGAGGGACAAGGCTTGTGGCAATCATGTACAAGGAAGGTTTGCTGATTTAGGACAGGACTGAAACCTGAAGACTACTTCCATATTAATATGCAAGAGAGGGGGAAAAGACAAAAAAAAAATTGAGGGTTTTTCTAGAGGACAAATTGACTGTTCAAGATTGGTTTCTAGAAAACCTAGATAAGGAATCTAGTCATCAAAATAGGTGAAAATACTGATGAATAACACTTCATTTTAAAAATTTATTTCAAGCTATGTTATTTACAATGAATTAAAAAGAACTTTGAACAAAAACATTAACAAAAATAAAGTTTGAGCATACTACCATTGATAGGACCTCCAAAAATTTCAGCTCCATCCATCTCTTGAAGAAAAAATGCATTGTTTCCTATAGTAGATTTGATGAGATAATGGCCTTTCCATAAATTTTCAAACTTTCCATGTTTTCCCTTATCTTCATTCCTGGAATCCCATTTCAAAACTTTGTCACCAATTTTAAAATAACTTGCCTTTGTTCTTTTATCAAATACCTTCTTGATGTTTTCTTGTACTTGTTGTGCTCTTTTGTAGACATCCTCTCTGGTTTGTTGCAAACGTATAATCTGTTTTATCCTTATTGTCATGTCATCTTCTTCAGATTGTACTTCTTGGATCAACTTCATGATTGGCACTCCTAAATTGGTTGTAAATATTGCATCTGCTCCATAAACTAGCTGATAAGGGGACATTCCAATTGAATTTTTGACTATCAATATGTCTGCCCAAAGTGCATGTACTAGCTTGTTGTGCCATGATTTTTTATTCTCATCCAGCAAATTATTTATAATGTTTACGAAAATATTGTTTGAGGATTCTGCCAGCCCATTACCTTGAGGATAATAAGCTATAGAATGGCCCAATCTAGTATGATATTTATGACAGAAATCAACCATATTTTTGGATCCGAATGCAGCAGCGTTGTCTGTGATGATTTTCCTAAGACAACCAAATCTAGACAAGATATGATTTTTAAGGAATGAAATGATGACTAAGTCTGTGGCATTCCTAGAAGGGATGGCTTCTATCCATTTGGTAAAATAATCAGTTGGTGTGCGGATCCATTTATGTTGGGTAGATGAAGCAGGATGGATTTCCCCAATGAATTCTAGGCCCCACTACTGAAAAGGAGCTTCAACAGTGATTGGTTGTAGAGGTAAGGGAAGACACTTTATTTTGCCTTCAAATATTTAACATTTATGACAGGCAATAACCATTTTGTGGATATATTGAAAGAGGGTGTAGCTCTAAGGATTTTGTTCACAGTAGTCTTCCAATAGAGGTGGCCTTCACATTCGCCTTCATGAAACTCATGCTTGATCTTATCTGCATCATTCTCAGGAAAAAATTTAAGAAATAATCTACTAGCATTTTTCCAATACAAAAATTTATCTAAAATGCAGTAATTTACATCTTTTAATTTTAGAAACCTTTCCTTTGTTTTAGACAAACTAGGAGGGACATTTAAATTAAGCAGCACATATAAAATATCAGCATACCAAGATGAATTAAGAAAATTATCTTCAATAAGTGGAGCTGCTAACTCCTCATGTTCATATAATGCATTAAACACGTTTATATCAAGAGCTTGAAAGTTGGATCTAGCCATAATTTTTGCTAGTCCTTGGCCTTTGATGAACTTAGTGGGCTTGATTTCTAAGTCGTATTCTAGTATTATATCAATCCACTTTCCTCTTTTTCCATCTGGATCTTGTGTCAATATGTCTTTTACCACTGAATGAGGCACAAATGCTATAATGTGTGAGTGTAAAATGTAAAATCTGAAATCCTTTAAGGCTTTTACCAAGGAAAAGGCTTGTTATTCCATTATATTATACTTTAAAGGTGAATCTCTTAATGCTTTGCTAAAAAATGTAATAGGATGCTCTTGTCCCTTCATGTTTTTCTGTAGGAGGACAACAGCCACTATGTGTTTTGATGCAATTGAAAATATGAAGAAATCCTTTGAAAAATCTAGACTAATGAGGATTGGTGTTTAAGTAAGTGCTTGTTTTACTAGCTTAAAGGATTTCTTTTCTTCTAAGGTCCACTTAACTCCTTCTCTTTTAAGCATATTTGTCATGTTTCTAAGGAGTTCAGCTAGGTTGGGTATGAACCTTCTCAAGAAATTAATCTTTCCAATGAAAGATTGAAGTTCCTTGATGTTTCTAGGATGATTGATTTGCAATATACCTTCAATCCTTTTTGGGTCTATTTTTATTCCCTATTCAGATATGATATGTCCAAGAAGTTTACCTTCTTGAAGACCAAACAATGTTTTCTTGGGATTTAAGGATAAACCATATTTTCTGCACTTCTCAAAGACTTTTCTTAGGTGTATTAGGTGTTCTTCATCTGTTTTGGAATAGATAGTGATGTCGTCTAAGTAAATCACAATGAAGTATCCTAGTTCTTCTGAAAATGCAATATCCATGGCTCTTTGGAATGTGGAACCAACATTCATTAAACCAAAATGAATTTTCACATACATGAAAGTGCCCCATGGTGTATTAAAGGTTGTTTTAAGTTGATCATCAAGATGTACCAATACTTGGTTATATCCGGAGAAGCCATCTAGCAAATAAATTCTTCTAGAACCTACCACCCTTTGTAAAATATGATCCATTTTGGGAAAGGGATAGTTTTCCTTTAAGGAGGCTTTATTTAAGTTTCTGAAATCAATACAAAGCCTTATTTCTCCTTTTTTCTTCCTAACTGATACAATATTAGATACCCATTCTGATTATCTCACAAGGACTATAATTCCAACATCATACATTTTTTCTAATTTATTTCTCAACAAGAGGTAATTGAACAGGGTTTATTTTGTGCAATTTTTGTCTATAAGGCTTCTGGTTTTCTTTGAGGGGTATCTTGCAGAGCTGTAATATTTTCAGGAACTGAGCTTGCTCTGTAAATAGGTTTGACAATAGTTGGGTTCTTAGATGTAGGAGATTTCCTAAGAATGCTTTCTGGATTATCAACTATTGAAGGAGGATTTGGATCAGGATGGGATCTAGTATGGATTCTTTTGGAAGCCAAGATTTAGACCCAAAGTTAAAAAAAAGTTTAGACAAGTATGACAGTTTTTTGAAGGCAACTAATTTGTGCAAGAAAACTTAATACTCAAAGTTCTCTTAACTGGGTTTTAATGATGTTTTTTTATAATGAAATAAGTTTCCCAGTGGAGTCTATGGAAAACCAAGGGGAATCAGCAGGCCTACTGAAAACCAGTGGAGTTACCAGGTGGAATATTTTTACTTATTTTCTAGGACTGATTGTTGTCCACCATCAACAATCAGAAACCAATCTTGGCAGACACTTGATTCATTTTAAGAATGGGATTTTCTAAGTTGTGAATTTACCTATTACTTAGTATATTCCCCAATATGGTTGCCACTATGTTGGCTCCCTGTGATTTACAATATTGGAAAGAATAAACGGTGCAGGGGGGAACATCAGAACCGCTTTGGAATCCTAGGACCTAGCCTTCCTGGATTCAGAGAGGAATCTCTCTATTAAGTGTTTTTAAAGGATATGTCTTTATACTTGGTTTATGATATTAGGCTAGTTATGAAGCTTAGAGAACTTTCTTGTTTGGTTGGGATGGATATCATTAACTGAAGAAGTTAACTGAAGGGTGAACGTGAGATTAGATTGAAGAATGTTTCAGCTAAAAAGATAGGTTATGAAACAGTATTAACCCATTGGGCTATGGAGTCACAAAAGGATTTAATTGTACAAAAATTCTTCAAGAGTTTCCATAGGTCAATTCATATATATCAAAGGATCGTTTATATTAAATTGTGATATGAAACATTAAAATTTTGTGAGAGAAGCAAAGCTAAAACCAATTAATAGTATAACTTCACTAAGACAAGAAAAGCCTTTCAAAGTAACTGTTTGAAGCAAGCCAACCATAGACTTCTTTGGACAAACTTTTATTAAAGAAAACTTTTCAGAAAACAATCCAGTAATCCTAAGACTACTTTCAGAAAACATATAAGAGAACAAGGAAAATAGCCTAAGATCAGACAAAAACTATGAATCTAGCCTGCTTTTGGCATACTCTCAAGGGATCTTTCAAAGCAACTGTTAAAGACTAGCCAGAGGACAGGGAAAACCATAGACTTCTCTGGGTTAACTCTACTTAGTAAACCTTGAAAAGAACATTCAAAAATAATATCTCAAGTTGTACTCAGAAAGACATGGGCTCACCAACATTTCTTCCTTGTTATACTCTATTGAATCATTCCTAAAACAACAAGCTGGATAAACCTAGAGGGAAATTAAGAAACCTCTAAACATACCTTAGCAGAAGAAAACATAAATATAAAGATTTCAGGCAGAAATAGGGTACTTTTCAGTAAATCCTACTCTAAATTTTCTGTTCTTTATAAGAGAAAATGGATAGCATGTCGAACATAAGAAAAGACAAAAACAGTGAGGGATAACACCACCATTAACATAGACGAGGATCCCATGAATAAAATTGTATTATTGATGTTCAAACCAATTACATACTTCAATTCCAACAAGTCTTTATAGCTCAAAAACTTCTCTTCTCAGCCTAGTGTTCTTCAGCTACTCAACAACACTTCAACAACTTCAGCAACTATCTTACACCTCAATGATAATCCAACCAAAAATCAAAATGAACTCCTCATACAGTATTTATAGATAAATGAGGAGGTGGAGTGAAATATGGGAACTCTAATGGTTCATAAAAGACAGAGTTTAATGGTTTTGACCTTTGAGGCCATGCAAGGCCGAAGGCAAAATGTATTTAAGTCTAACTATACGTTTATATTAACTTTCTGCACTACTTGATTTCTTTTTTCGACTTTTAGGCTTTTTAGGTAGGCTTGTAATAACTTCTAAACCCTCTTTACATAATATCTCTGTTTTGTAATAACTTCGCATATCTTTAGGGGAAAATAGGCCTATAGGTGGCATTTTAGTCCTTTCGAGGAGTAATTGCTTCTGTGGATATGACATTCAAAGCTCTTCTTCTGCTGTTTTGTCATGTTTATACCTTTAAACTGTGATAAAGCCTTTGATTTTGGCTTTTGGGCCTTTACTTTAATCATCTTTTGTCTATGTTTATCCTTTGAAATTAATTTGTATTCAAACTATGTCTTTATCCTTAGTCTGCTTGATTAAGTCTTTGATCTTCTAAATTATTCCTTAATCATTCTCTTTGATTCCCGTCTTCACTGTTCTTCACTAATATTCTTATGTTTCTACGTACAGGTGGCTTTTTTCCCACGCTGGAGGGTTTTTGTTGGTCAACCAACGTCCATGAAACATTGATAAATACTGGAATAAACCCTGAATCTCCATTTTTTCTTGTTTTTACCCTGACGATCATCATCCTGGGCTTTCAAGCCATTGATATTTAGCTGTGGGAGGGCCTGTACATTTATAGGCTACCATTAATCATGCACTAAATCATAAAAATGTTAATAAAACCTGCGCTTATGGATAAACTGCTTCAGAGGCTTGGTGAGGGCGGAGGAGCGATGTAGAGGAGGGAGAATGCATAGAGGGGAAAGGTTCCACGGTGGAATTGTGAAGAAATAGGAACAATTTTGAATAATGGCACGAATGGAGAAGGGTGGTTTTGAGGAATACTAGGGTGGTATTCATGCGAGGGCTAAGCAGTAAGTGGTTTTGGTTCTTTTGAACGCGATACCATACATCAGGCGACACCTATCCAGGGAAAACCATTCAGTTCACGCATAAATGGGGTGTTTAATCCTTTGAAGAGGAATGGTCATGAAATGGATTATGGGCCATCAAATCTAGGGGATCCGTGGTCTAGATCTGATCGCAAGTTTCCGCAAAATAAAAAAAATGGTCAGGAGCGGGATAAAAAATTCGAGAGTACGATGGTCATTGGATCGGGTAGATCAATGGTGGAGATGATATCGGACAAAGGTGGGTAGATGGAAATGGTCGGGTGTGGGATGGAAAATTCAACAATATGATGGTCGTTGGATCAGGTAGATCAACGGTGGAGATGATATCAGAGAAAGGTGGGTAGGGGGGAATGGTTGCGAGTGGGATGAAAAAGGCAAGAGTGCGATGGCCGTTGGATCGGGTAGATGAACGACAGAGATGATATTAGAGAAAGGTGGGTAGAGGGGAGCTTTTGGGAGAAAAATTAAAAATGCGAGAGTGCGATGGTCGTTGGATGTAGTAGATAAATGGTGGAGATGATATCGGAGAAAGGTGGGTAGAGGGGAATGGTCATGGGCGGGATGAAAAAGTTTAGAGGGCGATGGCCATTGGATCGGGTAGATCAATGGCGGAGATGATATCGGAGAAAAAATTATGGCGGGGTATGAAATAAGAAATGAAGGGGGCTTAAGGGGAAGCACAATGCGGTCATGCCATTGGGTCACTTGAAGAAGAGGGGCTGAGGAATTAAGCCCTCAAGGGCTTAAAGCCTGCTTTTGATAAAAGGTCGGAAATAGGCCTAAAAAAGTGGGTTTTTTAGCCTTTTTTGATATTCTGATAGCTATTTAAAAGAGGGTTTAAACCATATAAAGGATTTTTCATAAATTTTTAAAAGGGATTTTAAGGGAAATGGAAGGAAAATGAGGGAGAAAATTGTGAAGGTAAAAAATGATGGAAAAAGGTCTGAAAATAGTCTTCATGTGATAACAACAAGGCCAATTGAAGGGTTTTAATGAATATTTCAGTGGAGTGATTCTTTGAAAAATAATGAACAGAGTGGGTTTTCAAGAAAACACAAGCTTTTCATAAAAATTTGTTTCTTGAAAATTGAAGGGATATTTAGCCATCATGAGATATAATAGAATTTATAGATGGCTAACAACCTTAACTATAACCTAACACTAACCTTTACCAAACCCTTAACCTTAACCTTATCTTAACCTTATACTGACCTTAACCTTAACCTTAACCTAAATATAACCTTAACCTTGACCTAACTATAACCTAACCCTAACCTTGACCAAACCCTTAACATTAACCTTAACCTGACTAAACCCGTAACCTTAACCTTATCCTTGACCCCTTAACCTTAATCTTAACCTAATGTTAACCTTAACTAAAACCTAACCCTAACCTTAACTAAACCCTTAACCTTAACCTTAACCTTAAACTTAACCACAACCCTAACCTTAACCTTAACCTTAACCTTAACCTAACTTTAACCTTAACCTAACCTTAACCTTAACCTAGCTATAACCTTACCCTTAACCTTAACCCTGACATTAACTATAACCTATCTCTAACCTTGACCTTAACCTTAACCTTAACCTTAACCTTAACCTTAATCTAACCTTAACCTTAACTTTACCTTAACCTTGACTTTACCCTTAAACTAACGTTAACCTTAACCTAACCGTTAACCTTGACCAAACATTTAACATTAACCTTAACATTAACTTTACCCTTAACCTAATCTTAACCTTAACATAACTTAACCTTGAATTTACACTTAACACAACCTTAACCTTGACCTTAACCTGAGGTTAAGATTATGGTTAAGAATAAGGGTAAGGTTAAGGAAAAGGTTAGGGTTAAAGTTAGGGTAAGGTTAGGGTTAGGTTAAGGTTAAGGTTAAGGTTGGCTTAAGGTGAAGGTTAGGTTAAGTTTAAGGTTAAGGTTAAGGTTATGTGTTTGGTCAAGGTTAGAGTTAGGTTATAGTTAAGGTCAAGGTTAAGGTTAGGTTATAGTGAAGGTTAAGGTTAAGAAAAGGTTAAGATTAAGGTTAGGTTAAGGTTAAGGTTATGGTTAAGGTTAAGGATAATGTTAGGTAAAGGTTAAGGTTAAGGTTAATGTTAAGGCTTTGGTCAAGGTTAGGGTTAGGTTCAAGTTAAAGGTTTAGTCAGGTTAAGGTGAGGTTTAAGCTTAAGGTTATGGTTAAGGTTAAGGTTAAGGGTAAATTCAAGGTTAAGGTTAAGGTTAAGGTTAGGTTAAGGGTAAACTTAAGGTTAAGGTTAAGGTTAAGGTTTGGTCAAGGTTAGGGTTAGGTTATAGTTAAGGTTAAGGTTAAGGTTAAGGTTATGGTTAAGGTTAATGTTAGGTTAAGTTAAGGTCAAGGTTAAGGTTTGGTCAAGGTTAGGTTAGGTTATAGTTAAAGTTAAGGTTAAGGTCAAGGTTAAGGGTAAGGTTAAGGTTAGGTTAAGTTTAAGATTAGGTTAAGCGTAACGTGAAGGTTATGGTTAGGGTAAGGTTAGGGTTAAGGTTAGGGGAAGGTTAAGGTTAAGGTTAGGTTAAGGGTAAAGTCAAGGTTAAGGTTAGGTTAAGGGTAAGGGTTTGGTCAAGGTTAGGTTTTGGTTATAGTTAAGGTTAGGTTAAGGTTAAGGTTAATGGTTTGTTCAAGGTTAGGGTTAGGTTATAGCTAAATTTAAGGTTAAGGTTAGGGAAAGGTTAAGGCTAAGGTTAAGGTTAACGGTTAGTCAAGATTAGGGTTAGGTTATAGTTAAGGTTAAGGTTAGGTTAAGGTTAAGGTTAAGGTTATAGGTTTAGTCACGTTAATGTTGAGGTTAAGGTTAGTTTAAGGTTAAGGTTAAGTTTAAGGTTAGGTTAAGGTTAATGTTATGGTTAAAGTTAATATTAGGTTAAGATTAAGGTTAAGGTTAGGATAAGGTTAATATTAGGTTAAGGTTAAGGTTAAGGTTAAGGTTAGGTTAAGGTTAAGGGTGAAGGTTAAGGGTAAGGTTAAGGTTAAGGTTAGGTTAAGGTCAAGGTTAAGGTTAAGTTAGGTTAAGGTTAGGTTAAGGGTAAATTCAAACTTAGGGTTAAAGTTAAGCTTAAATTTAAGGGTAAGGTCAAGGTTAAGGTTACAGGTCTTAACCATAACCTTCACTATAACCTAACCTTAACTATAACCTAACCCTAACCTTAAAAAAACCTTAACTTTAACCTTAACTTAACCGTAACCTTAATCTTAACCTTAACCTTATCCTTAACGTTAACCTTAACCTAACCTTATCCTTGATATTAGCTATAACCTAACCCTAACCTTGACCAAACCTTAACCTTAAACTTAACCTTAACCTTCCCATAACCATAACCTCAACCTTAACTTTACCCTTAACCTTAACCTTAATCTTACCCTTACCTAACTATAACCTTACCCTTAACCTCAACCTTTACCTTAACTATAAGGTAACCCTAACTTTAACCTTAACCTTAACCTTAACTTTACCCTTAACCTAATATTAACCTTACCCTAACCTTACCCTTAACCTTAACCTGAGGTTAAGATTATGGTTAAGGTTAAGGTTAAGGATAAGTTATGGTTAAGGGTAAGGTTAATGTTAAGGTTACGGTTAAGGTTAAGGTTAAGAATTTGGTAAAGGTTAGGGTTAGGTTATAGTTAATGTCAAGGTTAAGGTTAAAGTTATAGTTAAGGGTAAGGTTAAGGTTAAGGGTAAAGTTAAGGTTAAGGTTAAGGTTAATGTTGAGGATAAGGTCAAGGTCAAGGTTAAGGTTAAGTAAAGGTTAAGATAAGGTTAAGGGTAAGTTTAAGATAAGGGTAAGGTTAATGTTAAGGGTTTGGTCAAGGTTAGGGTTAGATTATAGTGAAGTTTAAGGTTAAGTTAAGGGTAAAGTCAAGGTTAAGTTCAGATTAAGGTTCATATTAGGCTAAGGCTAAAGTTAACGTTAAGGTTAGGTTAAGGTTAAGGTTATAGTTAAGGTCAATGTAAGATAAGGTTGAGGGTAAGGTTAAGGTTACAGGTTTAGTTAGGTTAAGGTTAAGGTTAAGATTAGGTTAAGGGTAAGGTTAAGGTTAAGGTTAATGTTAAGGTTAATTTTAAGGGTAATTTTAGGGTTAGGTTATAGTTAAGGTCAAGGTTAAGGTTAAGGGCAAGGAAACCCTTAACCTTAACCTTAACCTTAACCTTTACCCTAACCTTACCCTAACCTTACCCTTAACCTTAACCTTATCTATAACCTAACCCTAAGCTTGACCAAACCTTTAACCTTAACCTTAACCTGACTAAACCAATAACCTTAACCTTAACCTTACCATTAACCTTCACCCTTAACATTAACCTTAACCTTACCCCCTTAACCTTAACCTTAACCTAACTAAATCCGTAACCTTAACCTTAACCTTAAAATTTATCTAACGTCAACCTTAACCTTAACCATAACCTTAACCTTAACCTTTATCCTAACCTTAACCTTCACCTTAAGCTTTACCAAACCCTTAACCTTAACCTTAACCTAACCTTAACCTTGACCTTAACTATAACCTAACCCTAACCTTGACCAAACCCTTAACATTAAGCTTAAACTTAATCTTACCCTAACCTTAAACCTAACCTTAACCTTAACTTTAACCTTAACCTCAGTCTTAACCTTGAATTTACCCTTAACCTAATGTTAAGTTTAATGTTAACTTAGGTTAAGGTAAGGTTAAGGTTATAGTTAGGTCAAGGTTAAAGTTAACATTAACGTTAAGGATAAGTTAAGGTTAAGGGTAAGATAAGGTTAAGGTTAAGGGTTTGGTTAAGGTTAGGGTTAGGTTATAGTTAAGGTTAAGGGCTTGTTCAAGGTTAGGGTTAGGTTATAGTTAAGGTCAAGGCTAAGATTAAGGTTATGGTTAAGGTTGAGGTTAAGGTTAGGTAAAGGTTAAGGTCAAGGTTAAGGTTAGGTTAAGGTTATGGTTATGGGAAGGTTAAAGTTAAGGTTAAGGTTAAATTTAAGGTTAGGTTAAGGTTAAGGTTAGGTTAAGGGTAAGGTTAAGGTTAAGGTTAAGTTCAAGGTCAAGGTTAACCTTAACCTAACCTTAACCTTACCTTAACCTTTACCTAACCTTAACCTTAACCATAACCATAACCATAACCTTAACCTTAACCTAATGATAACTTTGACCTTAACTATAACCTAACCCTAACCTTGGCCAAAACCTTAACCTTAACCTAACTTAATCTAAACCTTGACCTTGACCTTAATCTTAATCTTACCCCCTTAACCTTAACCTCACTAAACACGTAACCTTAACCTTAACTTTAAGCTGACTAAACCCATAGCCCTTAACCTTATATTAACCTTAACTTTACATAACTGTAACCTTGACCTTAACCTTAACGTAACCTTAACCTTAACCTTAACTTTACCCTTAACCTAACCTCAACCTTAACTTTAACTATAGCCTAACCCTAACCTTACCTTAACCTAATTTAACCTTGACCTAACCATAGCTTTAACCTTAACCATAACCTTAACATTAACCTTACCCTCAACCTTTGCCCTTAACCTTAACCTAATCCTAACCTTAACCTAACCTTAACCTTGACCTTAGCCTAACCTTAACCTTAACCTTATCTTACCTGTTTGTGCTCAACCTAGTGTTCCTAAATTGAGTTCATTAACTGTCAACTAGGGTTGGTAAACTACTGAAGTGTGGTGCACTATATGTGCCTAGGTATTTGTTTCTTACTAAGTTGTGTTTAGTGTTTTCTGATGTTTTTTGTTTTATGGTTTTATGTTTGAAAAGGGAAAGAACTAAATGCTGGTGAAAAGAAGATATTGGTTATATTAAAGTAGAACAAGGCCTAAACTATGGATGGCAAATAAAAAATGCAAATACTAAAACAGAACAAAGCCTAAACTATGGCTGGAAAACAACAAATGAAAAGCTTGATAATGACTTCATTGCAAGGAAATAAATCACAGAATGAGCTTGAACTTATCCAATTCATTCATTAAAGATGTGTTGGAAGAGCTTGAGAAATGGACAAGTTAAGTGTGAATGAAGTTCTCCTAAATAAACAATCATCTTTCAATGTTACAACATCTCATCCATGATTAATGGTTCATTGGAACATATCTGGAAAAGAACATTTGTAGCACAATAAGATTTTACTATAAACTAACTTCTAATTCTATTTTGCAACTCAATTTAGCACCACTAGGCCTCACTCAAAAGTTATAGGTTTCTTTTTAGAGTAGTCCTTGAGAAAAGGCTTATTTGTGAAATGGTAAAAAGGTTGCAAAATACTCCAGGCCTTAGACTGATACTAGCTTCTATCCAGATGATTATGTATTAATAGGAGGTTGGAACAAAAGATTTTTTTGTAAATAATGAAGACCGTGGTATCTAAATTTAACAACTAATACAATTTAAAATGCAATGGATAACAACTAAACTGGAATGCTAATACAGTGAGCTAAGAATAAACTAGAATGCTACTAATCTACTTGAAGTACAGTGAACAAAGTTAAATTAA
Organism: Pinus albicaulis; assembly: GCA_034641835.2. NCBI lineage: Eukaryota > Viridiplantae > Streptophyta > Pinopsida > Pinales > Pinaceae > Pinus > Pinus albicaulis. The sequence continues at coordinate 1,593,359,470 of CM076581.1, forward strand.
AATGCCATAATCAAACTTGAAATGTAGTGACAGATCTGAACTAAATGAAATCATCCTCCGGAGTGTTATGACTAAACTAACATGTAGCTAGTCTATTGGAATTCTACAGCCCATCTTGTTCAATGTGAATGATATTTTGGAAGAGTTTGTAAAAACAATTCTGGCTATATTATTCAATGCAATTAAACATAAACATAAGATTTGAAAGAAAATACAATTAAAATCTAAGATACCATAGTTGTTTCTTATTCATTATTAATGATGTTTTGGAAGAGTTTGTAGGATTAAGACTGGCTGTGACACTTAGTGTAAATAAGCATAAATCATACAATTCGAAAGGAAATGCAACTAAAACCTACAACACCACAGCTATGCCTTATTCATCGTGATGATATTTTGGAAGATTTTATAAGAGTAAGTATAGCTGTGATGATCAATTTAAACAAGCATGGAACATAAACTTCAGAGACGTGCTGAAGCTAGAAATGAAAAACGAGACTAAAATACTTATTTAAACCGTATAAACAAGGATTCTTAGGAGGCAGGGGCGCTTTACCACCGGAGTAGCACGCAAAATATACTTCAATATTGACTCAGTGCTTTCAATAAAGTGATACTTCTTACATTAGAGAGAAATTAATTCAAAACAGAGTGTTTTCATACTTCTGAAATCTAGCAGTCAAAATACAAAATCTAACCTTGTCCCTCAGTTTCCCGAGCTATATTTGTAACAAATTTACATAAATGTTTTTAGATAACCTAGGGATAATTTTATTTCCAAATAAAAACCAAACTAGGACTCTGATGGTGGTCACGTAATAGAATTAAGGACATCTGGACTATCCTTGCCCTATTAGGTGTCTCTCTCCTAGTTTGAGTTCCCACGTACATAACCACCTACAGAATTCCGTTCAAGCTTCGTGGAGAGAAAAAAATGATGAGGGAATTATGTGGAATACGCCAATATGTGTTTTTCTCCAAGATGACACTTGGAACCTACGTAGACACGAAGACAGCTGTAGAATCGGCAACTAGCTACAGAATGTCTGCATTCTGTAGCTAGATCTAGTTCAAAAAGTACTACAATGACAAAATCATAAAAACATAGAAAGTTAGTCATGATATTCATTCTTAAAGAAATTTTAACTAATTCTACTGATAATTTGAGCCTATGATTAATAATGGACAAAGGAAATGGAGTGGAATGTGGTGGAAGAAAGAACATCTTTGAAGCTGAACAAACCCCCGCTACTAGATTCTTGCATGTCCTCATGCAACTATTCCATGAACTCTGAGACCTCTGCAATGACATCCAACCCTCTTATTCTGCTTTTCCTGGTAGTCAAAGGCCTTCTGGGCTTTCTTATGACTAACTTGAATCTCAAATTTGTGAGTGCCCTGGTTAACTTTTTATTTCTCTTCTTCAATTTTTCACTGGCCTTATACAACTTTTGCATTTGTAGAGACAGAGTTGAATTCATATTAGTTTTCAGTTTAACCTTCTCTCTCAAAATTTAATTCTCATTCTTGATATGCCTATTGAGTACTTCTAACTCATACCTATCCCTTCTTAGCACATCAATTTCAGACTTTTGTGGGCTAGGGGTTCTGTCTCTAAATTCTGAAGCTCTCCTCTCTAATGTTTCAACATAGTTGTAAATTTCTTGCTGTGCTGGGTCAATTTTTGGAACTTATTCATCAAAATCCTACTCAGTAGGTGTTTCTTCGTCCTCTATGTTTATGACTCCAGTTTTTTTAACCTTTTTTTTCTTTAGTATCCCTCTAAGTCTGTGGCTCCTTCTCGGTTGAGATGGCCCTTCTCCTTTCTCTCTGGCAAATTTTCTTATTATCCTCTCTTTCTTAAGCTGCTTCTTGATCTGAGTCAATTTCTCTGAAATCATTTTTTCACTGCTTTCTTGTATTGTTTTACCAGTTTCATTTTTGGAGGTTTTCCATCTTCTGTTTCTTTTTGTAGGTTTGTCTTCAGGTGGAGGTTCCTTGGGTTCTTCAAAGTGATTTCTCACTAAGAACTCTTCCCAATTATCTCCCATTTTGCTCAAATGATGTTCAATCAAAATTTTGACTAAACCATGGTGGTATAAGTTGGTTTCCAAAAATTGAATTCTCTTTTGAACACTTGAGGCCATTTTCTTTAAACTATGAAGGAAGAAAAAGGGAAAATTAAGTTCTTCTTCTAGGAAATGCATTATCAACCGAATATGATAGACATAGAAAGCACCATATCTTCCTTCACAAGTGATGAATTTTTGCAAGATAAGCAACATGTTCCTCCATTTTTTCTTTAGTGCAGAGCTAGGGATACCCTTTTTGAAAATGGTAACATCCATACCTGGTGACTTGAGTATCTGCTTCCATGCTTCGTTATGAAATTCTCTATTCTTGAACCACCTTTCTCCTTGTCTGGGAAATTCGGTTGCTTCTGTAATGGAAGCTTCTGTAATGGTGAATTTAATATCTCCTATCTCAACCTAAGCTCCTTTTAAGGATCTTGCAAACATTTTGGTCACCTCTTTGTGAAACCCACTGAATTTTTCAACGAATTGCAACCACCCTGCTTGTTGTAAAATTTCTCTCCAAGTACTTAGTGCCAACCGGTTTAGTCCTCACTATAAGACCCATAACTCCTCTTTCCAACCTTCAAATTGTTGATCCTCTGTTCACGGTGACAGTGGTTGTTACAGAGATGCCTCTGTTTCACAAACCGGAATGGTTAAAAATTGGTTACGGGAAAGAATGATATGGAGTGATTTCGGAATGAATATAATGAGGTGAGGATGATGTATATGAGTTGAAGGATATCACGAAAGAAAAGACCGTGGAAATATTTTGTAACGAATTCGAAATCATCATTAAATGCTTTGGCCTAGTGACATGACTAATCCAATCACTTCAGCACTTTAACTGTTTAGATTTTTAAATGATGATCGAATATGGGATTTGAAATGGTGGAATAGAAGGAGTTTTATCCAAAGATTTTGTGGGAGGTTGGTTAGGCATGATCAAAAAAATTAATTAAAACAACTTTTTGAATTATTCATAACTTAAATATACTAAAATCTTTCATGATATGTCATTATAATCAAAACTTTTACCTTTGCCTTTCCTCTGATTTTTTTTGTGTTCTTCATATGCTTTGTTCTCTCCTGAAAATCATTAATTTTTGAGTCTTCATAACCTTCTTGATTTTTCTTGTTGTCATGGATATGCAGGATCATTTTATTGTAGATCAGGTGATTACTAGACAGTGCCTTTAGGATCTCTGGCTGCAGAATGTCTGTCTGGCTGCAGAATGTCTAACTGGCTGCAGAATGTACTTGTAGAAGACTTGAAACATGAAATGAAATGTTTTGGAGCATGAATGGAATGTTGTATGGAATGATTGAATATGGATAGTAAAATATGGTGTAATGGAATATGAATGAAGTGAGTAATGAAGTGGAATGTATCACATCTTATGAAATGAAGTGAAGTATGAGAAGTGGCCTGCAATTCATGATATGTATTATTCAATTGTAGAAAAACATCAAACTTTAATAATCTGGAATGAAAATGAGGTGGACCATGGAGTGAAGTGAATGAAGTGTGGATGAATGAATGAAATGGAGTATGGATGAATGAATGAAATGGAAAATGAGATGGACCATAAGTGAAATGGATCTGCACTTATGATTTTGTAATAACTACTTGCAGAAAGAACATATTTGAAAAGCTAGAGTGTCAGAAAGATTCTGATTTTCACTCCACCTTTTCTGTATAAACATGCCAATCAGTGATTGGTTTTCATGTTTATACTTTATTTTATTTTATTTTATTTTATTTATTTATTTATTTTCAATATCTGACTTTAGAAAATTCACTTAAGTTGATGAAGAAGAAAAATTCTTCTTCATTAACTTCATATCACTGCTTTCCTGGAATTTCTTGACAAATTCTTCTCTTGAGAGTGGCTTATGATACAGCTTCAATCTATGACCATTCACAAGAAAAGTGACCTTCTCTTCATTTATTGTCCTGATTTTTATTTCTCCATTGTCAAAAATTCTTATGATTTCATATGGCCCAAGCCAATGTGTTTGGAATTTACCTTGAAAATCCTTGAACTTTGAATCAAACAAGAGAGCCCAGTCACCTTCCTTGAACTTCTTTTCCTTGATGTACTTGTCATGCCATCTAGTCCTTTGCTATTGGACTAGACTTGTTTTCTGAACTGCATCTTGTCTGATCTCATCCAATTCATTAATCTGCTCCAATCTATGCTTTTGTGCCTCCGTTAAATCAAGTCCTAGCTGAACTACCATTTTGAAAGTTTGAATCTGGAACTCTATGGGGAACAAAACTTGCTTTCCATAAAAAAGTTCATAAGGAGTATGGCCTGTTGTGTTTCTCCATGTAGTTCTATAGGCCCACAAGGCTTTAGGAAGCCTATCTACCCAATCTCTTCTATGTAAATGAACAATATTTGTTAGGATTCCTTCAATGATCTTATTAGTAGATTCCACTTGACCATTTGCTTGTGGATGATAAGGAGTAGTTTTTCTATGTCTGATTTTGTACTTCTCCATCATTTGCTCCACTAGCCTTGATGTAAATTGAGCTCCTTGATGTGTAACAATTTCCCTTGGGACACCAAAACGAGTAAAAATATCCTCAAAAAGAAAATTAACTACAGATGATTCATTAGCAACAAGTAATGGTTTAGCTTCTACCCATTTAGTAACATAATCAGTGCAAACTAATATATATTTCTTTTGTCTTGATGGAGGACTAATAGGTCCTACAAAATCCAAAGCCCATTTTTTAAAAGGTTCAATATGTACCTGAGGCTGTAATGGCATCTCACCTGAAGGAGAAGGTTTCCCTACCCTTTGGCAATTGTCACACCTTTTGACATACTCTTTAGCATCTTTAAAAAGGGATGGCCAATAGTATCCTAAATGAAGGACCTTATAAGCTGTCCTCTTATCAGCAAAGTGTCCGCCACAAGGTTCATCATGACATGCTTTGAGAATCTCATGCATCTCATCTTCCCGAACACATCTCCTAATGATAAAATCTGGACCTGTCTTGTACAACTCATTAGCAACCCATGAATATTTTTCACTGTCATAAATGATTTTTCTTTTATCTCTTACATTCATTATTGAAGGAAATTTTCCTGAAACTAAATAATTAGCAATGTCAGCAAACCAAGGAGTTTGGGTAGAAATTGCAAAAAGATATTCATTAGGAAATTGATCTTCAACTGGAGTGTCATATTTGATGTTTTGGAGTCTAGATAGGAAATCAACAACTGTGTTTTTTTTTCCAGACCTATCTAGAATGATAATGTTGAATTCTTGTAAAAGCAATAACCATCTTATGACTCTGCCATTAGTAATTGATTTGTTCATTAAGTATCTAATTGTAGAATGATCTGTGTGAAAAAAAGTTTCATAGCCTGTTATATAGTGTCTGAATTTGTTTATGGCATGAACAACAGCTAAAAAATCTTTTTCAGTTACAGTATAGTTTAACTCTGCAGGAGTCAAATTTCTACTGGTATGGTAGATGGCATAAGGAATCAGGTCTTTTTGTCCCAATATTGCTCCTAGAGTTGTATCTGAGGCATCTGTTGAAATATGAAAAGGTAACTTCCAGTTAGGTCCCCTTAAAATAGGTGCTTTAGAAATTTTTGTTTTCAGGGTCTCAAAGGCTAACTGTCAATCAGAATTCCATTTGAAATCACAGTCTTTGGTAAGTAATTTGAAGAGTGGAGATGCTATCTTGGTGAATTTTTCCATAAATCTTTGATAATACCCTGTAAATCCAAGAAAAATCCTAACATCTTTTTGACAACTTGGAATAGATAAGTTAGATATGACTTCAACTTTTGACTCATCAACTCTAATCCCATCCCCTGAAATGTGATGTCCTAAAACAATTCCTTCAGTAAACATCATAAAACACTTCTCATGACTAAGTGAAAGATTTGCTTCTTTACATCTATTTAAGACTTTTCCAAGTTTACTAAGGCTTCTTCAAATGTGTTTCCATAAACTGTGAAATCATCCATATATACCTCTACACAATCATGTATTAGATCTGAAAAAACTCCTAATACTGCCCTTTGAAATGTTGCAGGTGCATTGCATAATCCAAATGGTAATACTAGGTAAGCATAGGTACCCCAAGGACAGGTAAATGTGGTTTTGTATTGGTCCTCAAGTGCTACTTGAATTTGATTATAACCACTAAACCCATCTAGAAATGAGAAGTACTTTTTGCCAGCTAAGGTATCTAACACCTGATCTATGAAAGGTAGGGGAAAATGATCTTCAAGAGTAGCTTTGTTTAATTCTGGGTAGTCAATACATACCCTCCATTTACCATTTTTCTTTGGCATAATTACCAAAGGAGAAACCCATTGACTAATTGAAATAGGATAGATAAAGTTGACATTCAACAATTTCTACAATTCTTCTTTAACAATCTCCCTAAGATTTGGATTCATCCGTCTTTGAGGTTGTCTGATTGGTTTACAATTTTCCTCTATGTAGATATGATGAGTGCAAGTATTCGGGCTTATCCCTTTCATATCAGTGTACTCCCATGCATATGCAGAAGAATGTCTCTGTAAAATTTTGACTAGCTCTTCTTGTTGAGATTTTTCTAGGTTCTTGTTTATGTTTAAAGTTTTGCCTGGAAATATCTCAATTGTAGAGCTGCCAGATTTATCCATGGAATAGAGAGACATCTGCCTTGATAACAAAAACACAATGTTTGATTCTTCTTGAAATTTTTCATGTTTATGTTTCAAAGAGGATTCAAAGTTTTCTAAAGTATTCAGAATTTGACTATCTTCACTAATTTATGAAATTGTGAAGAGAGGTTGTAAGTCTTCTTCATCCTCTATCCATTGAGTATCATTTAAATCTGTAATCATCCTTGCTGGAGGATACAAAGTGAATTTATTAGTTGAAATACCATCAAATATGTACATATCACCGGATCTACAACTAATGAAAGCATCAGCTGTAGCTAACCAAGGTCTTGCTAATATAATTGGATGCCCTCCTAGATTATTCTTAGGAGTTAGGATCATGAAATCCACAAGGTACTCCCAAGAATCTAGGGACACTGGAATGTCTTCTATTACCCCATCAGGTTTGATCACAGATCTGTCTGCTAATTGTAATAATGTGGGTGTAAAGAGAAGATTAGGAAGTTTCAGTTTGTCCATGATTTTTCTACCCATGATATTGATTGCTGCTCCTAAATCAATGAGTGTGTTTTGGATCTCAATTCCATTGATGTGAATTTTAACAACTGGATTTCCTGGGTCTAGATACTTTGGAATAGCAATCTTACCCATCATGATATCTGCTATTTTTCCTGCCAGTTGAATTTTCTTTGTATTTCTTATTCTTTTTCTTGTTTTCTTCATGCTCAACTCCTTTATTGTCTTTGCTAAAATTGGAATTTCCTTGATAGCTTGTAATAATGGAATCTTAATACAAAAATTTCTTAGCTCATCTAGGAAATCATAATTAGGCATCATAATTTGTTTTTCTACACCTCTATCAATTTGTAATATTTCTGGAAAGGGAGGTGTAGGAGTGGATGTTGATGGCTGCTCAAATACAAGAGTTGAAATTATTGGTTATATTTGTTTTGATTTTTCAATGTTTGGTTCTTGAAAAGATGTGTCTTCTTTAAGACTTTTATTTTCCCGTAGAGAATCTTCCTCAGAGTTATCTTGTTCTTGTATGATCACAGAAGGTTTCCTCTTTTCAAGTATTCTTCCAAACCTAAGTTGAACATCACTAAGTTCTAGAGGAGTAATTAAATAAGTTGGAAACTGTTGGCCTTCTATCATGCATGTGTTCTGAGGATTTTTATTGTTGGGTTTTGGTATGGGTTGAGCTGGTATTTGATTTTATTTATGAGGAAATGGTAAGGGGAGTGGTTGACTTTGATGTTGTGGATTTTGAGGATTCTGTTGAGGATTTTGTTGAGAATTTTGAGGGAAAAAATGTGGGTATGGTGGATATTGATAGTACTGGGAGTATCTTCTTGAAAGACAGTTTTAAGAGTAGGAAGTGAAGGAAAACTCTTGGTCTCACGTTTTTCTAAACAAATCACATAGGTCTCTACAACTTTTGCATCCAAATGACATTCTCTCAAGTCATGCTTCTTTCTACATTTGGGACAAAATATTGCTAAAGCATCAGATTCAACTTTTTTCTTGTTCTGTAACTTAAGGGTGTCTATTTGTTCACTAAGACTCCCTAAGATGTCAGATTTGAATTCATCAAGCATATGCCCTATCTCTACCCTACTTACTATCCCAGAAGAAGACTTACTTACCCTTGCAAGAGCAGGGTCTCTTGGTCCTTTCACAGTTTTAGATTTTCCTCTTGAAAGGTTGATACATAACTCAGATATTTCAGGTAATGTGAGCTAAGATATATCCCCTTTTCCCATCATGTTAAGGATATCCAACCATTCATCCCTAATTTTCTTCAACAAGAGAGCTTTTAAGGTGTCTTGGTCTAAGTTTTCCATTTTTGCTCTTTTGATGTTGTAATGAAATCTTTCCAACAAATCTTCTAGGTTTTCATCCTCTTTTTGTATCATCTTGAACACTTCATCCTTATGATTTACTGGCATAAAATAATCCAAATACCTTTCTAGAAATTCTTGTTTCATGTCTTCCAATGTCCTAAGAGAACTGTTGATCAAACTCATAAAACACTTCAATGCTGCTCCTTTCAATGTTGAAGGAAATAGTTGAAGTTTTTGAGCATCTTGTAAGTAGTCATAAGTTCTACATAGGACTTCAAATTCAAATAGGAAGGTTTCAGGATCTTCAGTTTTAAGTCCATAGAAGCTTGGAAGGACAGAGGGTGAAATGTTTTTCATAACTGTATTGGTTTCTTCATATACTATAGGAAACCCAAAAGAGCTTCCCATTTCTCTTATACCTCTTCCTCTACCTCCTTATCCTCTACCTCTACCTCTACCCCCTCCAAATAATGTGTGTTCTCCATTAAAGACTCCTCCTCCCCCTTGTTCTGCCATAGTTTATTCTTCTGTGGAAGTGGAAAAGTTTGTGTCTCTAGCAGGGGTCCTTGAATCTTCTTCTAAGACAGGTTCATCGGATGAAGTGGAAGGTCTTTCTAATGGAATATCTGATCTTAAGTCTTCTGGAAGTCTAGGATCAGTAAAGGATTGAATGTGGGTCTGAGTTGGAGGTGTGCTAGCTCTAGGTCTTGATGAAACAAGTGGTGTTCTAGGAATCAAAATTCTACATCTGTTTCTTATGAATCTACCCCTTGAGTCTCTTTCTCCAAGAATATCATTGTTTTTGGGAGTTAGGAAACAAGGCTACCTAGTTACACTTCCCCAGCAACGACACCAAAATGTTTGTGCTCAACCTAGTGTTCCTAAATTGAGTTCATTAATTGTCAACCAGGGTTGGTAAACTGCTGAAGTGTGGTGCACTATATGTGCCTAGGTATTTGTTTCTTACTACGTTGTGTTTAGTGTTTTCTGATGTTTTTGGTTTTATGGTTTTATGTTTGAAAAGGGAAAGAACAAAATGCTGGTGAAAAAAGCTATTGGTTATATTAAAGCAGAACAAGGCCTAAACTATGGATGTCAAATAACAAATGCAAATACTAAAATAGAACAAAGCCTAAACTATGGCTGGCAAACAACAAATGCAAAGCTTCATAATGATTTCATTGCAATGAAATAAATCACAACATGAGCTTGAACTTATCCAATTCATTCATTAAAGATGTGTTGAAAGAGCTTGAGAAATGGACAAGTTAAGCGTGAATGAAGTTCTCCTAAATAAACAATCATCTTACAATGTTACAACATCTCATCCATGATTAAAGGTTCATTGGAACATATTTGGAAAAGAACATTTGTAGCACAATAAGATTTTTTTCTAAACTAACTTCTAATTATGTTCTGCAAATCAATTTAGCACCACTAGGCCTCACTCAAAAGTTATAGGTTTCTTTTTAGAATAGTCCTTGAGAAAAGGATTATTTGTGAAATGGTAAAAAGGTTTCAAAATACTCCAGGCCTTAGACTGATACTAGCTTCTGTCCAGATGATTATGTATTAATATGAGGTTGGAAAAAAAGAATTTTTTGTAAATAATGAAGACCGTGGTATTTAAATTTAACAACTAATACAATTTAAAATGCAATGGATAACAACTAAACTGGAATTCTAATACAGTGAGCTAAGACTAAACTAGAATGCTACTAATCTACTTGAAGTACAATGAATAGAGTTAAATTAAAATTCCATTATCAAACTTGAAATGTAGTGACAGACCTGAACTAAATGAAATCATCCTCCAGAGTGTTATGACTAAACTAACATGCAGCTAGTCTATTGGAATTCTAGAACCCATCTTGTTCAATGTGAATGATATTTTGGAAGAGTTTGTAAAAACAATTCTGGTTGTATTATTCAATGCAATTAAACATAAACATAAGATTTGAAAGAAAATACAATTAAAATCTAAGATACCAAAGATGTTTCTTGTTCATTTTTAATGATTTTTTTGAAGAGTTTGTAGGAGTAAGACCAGCTATGACACTTAGTGTAAACGAGCATAAATCATAAAATTCGAAAGGAAATGCAACTAAAAACTACAACACCACAGCTATGCCTTATTCATCGTGATGATATTTTGGAAGAGTTTATAAGAGTAAGTCTAGCTAGGATGATCAATGTAAACAAGCATGAAACATAAAATTCAGAAACGTGCTTCAGCTAGAAATGAAAAACGAGACTAAAATGCTTATCTAAACCGTATAAACAAGGCTGCTCAGGAGGCAGGGGCCCTCTACCACCGGAGTAGCATGCAAAATCTACTTCAATATTAACTCAGTGCTTTCATTAAAGTGATAATTCTTGCATTAGAGAGAAATTACTTCAAAACAGAGTGTTTTCATACTTCTGAAATCTAGCAGTCAAAATACAAAATCTAACCTTGTCCCTCGGTTTCCTGAGCTATATTTGTAAAAAATTTACATAACTGTTTTGAGATAACCTAGGGATAATTTTCTTTCCAAATAAAAACCAAACTAGGACTCTGATGGTGGTCACGTAATAGAATTAAGGACATCTGGACTTTCCTTGTCCTATAAGGAGTCTCTCTGCTAGTTTGAGTTCCCACGTACATAACAGCCTACATAATTTCGTTCAATCTTTGTGGAGAGAAAAAAATGATGAGGGAATGATGTGAAATATGCCCATATGTGTTTTTCTCCAAGATGACACCTGGAACCTGTGTAGACATGAAGACAGCTACAGAATCGGCAACTAGCTACAGAATTTCTGCATTCCGTAGCTAGATCTAGTTCAAAAAGTACTACAATGAAAAAATCATAAAAACATAGCAAGTTAGTCATGATATTCATTCTTAAAATTTTTTTAACTAATTCTACTGATAATTTGAGCCTATGATTAATAATGGACAAAATAAATGGAGTGGAATGTGGTGGAAGAAAGAACATCTTTGGAGCTCAACATAACCCTTACCCTTGATCTTGACCTTAACCTCAACCTTACCTTTACCTTAACCTTAACCTTAACCTTCCCATAACCATAACCTTAACCTTGACTTTATCCTTAACCTAACCTTAACCTTAACCTTAACCTAACCCTAACCTTGACCAAACCCTTAACCTTAACTATAACCTAACCTTAACCTTAACCTTCCCATAACCATAACCTTAACCTTGACCTTGACTTTACCCTTAACCTAACCTTAACCTTGACCTTCCCCTAACCTTAACCCTAATATTACCCTAACCATAACCTTAACTTTACCATTAACCTAATCTTAACCTTAACTTTACCTTAACGTTACCCTTAACCTTGACCTTAAACTTAAATTTAATTATAATCTAACCTTAACCTTAAATTTAACTATAACCTAACCCTAACTTTGACAAAACCTTAACCTTAACCTTAACTTAACCTAACCTTAGCCTTAACCTTAACCATGAACTTAACCTTAACCTTATCTTAACCTTAACTATAACCTTACCCTAACCTTAAACCTAACCTTACACTTAACCTTAACCTTAACCTTAACCTTAACTGTATCTTAACCTTAACTATAACCTTACCCTAACCTTAGCCCTAACCTTACCCTTAACCTTAACCTAACCTTAACCTTAACTTTACCCTTAACCTTGAATTTAACCTTAACCTTCCCCTAAACTTAACCCTAACCTTAACCTTAACCTTAACCCTAACCTTAACCTTCCCCTCACCTTAACCCTAACCTTAACTTTAACCTTAACCTTAAGGTTAAGGTTACGAGCTTAGTTAGGTTAAGGTTAAGGTTAAGTTTAAGTTTATGGTTATGGGAAGGTTAAGGTTAGGTTAAGGTTAAGATTAGGGTAAGGTTAAGGTTAAGGGTTTGGTCCAGGTTAGGGTTAGGTTATATTTAAGGTCAAGTTAAGTTTAAGGTTAAGGTTAAGGTTAGGTTAGGTTGAGGTAAGGTTAAGGTTACGGTTAATGTTAAGGCTAAGATTAAGTAAAGGTTAAGGTTAAGGTTAATATTAAGGGTTTGGTAAGGGTTAGGTTTAGGTTATAGTTAAGGGTAAGGCTATAGTTAGGTTAAGGTTAAGGTTAAGGTTAAAGTTAGATTAAGGTAAGGTTAAGGTTACGGATTTAGTCAGGTTAAGGTTAAGGTTATGGCTAAGGGGGTAAGGTTAAGGTTAAGGTTAATGTTAATGCTTGGTTAAGGTTAAGGTTAAAGTTGAGGTTAAGGTTAGGTTATGTTTAGGGTTAGGTTATAGTTAAGGTGAAGGTTAAGGTTAGGGTTAATGTTAGGTTAAGGTTAAGGGTACGATTAATCCCTTAACCTTCGCATAACATTAACCTTAACCTTAAACTTAATTTAACCTAACCTAACCTAACCTTAACCTTACCCTTACCTTAAAATAACTTTAACCTTAACCTTCCCCTAACCTTACCCTAAGCTTACCCTAACCTTACCCTTAACCTTCAGCTTAATTTTAACCTAACCTTAACCTTAACTTTACCCTTAACCTAACCTTAAACTTAACCTCAACCTAACCCTAATCCTCACCTTAACCTTAACCTGAACCTAACCTTAACCAAACCCTTAACTTTAACCTTAACCTGGCTAAACCCATAACCTTAACCTTAACCATAACCTTAACTTTGATTTTACCCTTAAATTAACCTTAACCTTAACCTTAACCTTAACCTTAACCTAACCTTAAACTTACCTTAAGGTTAGGTTAAGTTTAAGGTTAAGGTCAGGTAAGGGTAAGGTTAAGGTTATGGGTTTAGTCCGGTTAAGGTTAAAGTTAAGGTTAAGGGGGTAAGTGTTATACAACATTTTGTCACCATCCCTGCAATCCCTTGTCCCACATATTGGAGGATCATTCATGTGACCTGTGAACAATGTGATACTTTGAAAACACCCTCTTTGCATCCTTCTACATAGGGAAATCATTTCTCTTGTTGAACATGTCCTCAAAAAACACACAAAAACCTTTTTTTTGGCTTTGGCACGGTTAGCCAGTTCATCCCTCGCACCGATGTGGAAGATTTGCACTGGAGCCCACGCCACCTAGTGCTATGTCTTAGTGTATTGCCCGCGTGAGCTATTTTAGGAATGTTTTTTAACAAATAGAGGTGGAATTTTCCTTCTAACTACCTTATGGATGACTCATTAGAAGTGGTTAAGTTGATCAGCCACAGATCTTTCTCTTTAGGTAGTGGTTACCCTAACCTTAACCTTAACCTTAACCTTAACTTAACCATAACCTTGACCAAACCCTTAACTTTAACCTTAACCTTGACCTTAAACTTAACTTTAAACTTAACCTTAAACTTAACCTTGACCTTACATATAACCTAGCCCTAACCTTAGGTTAAGTTCAAGGTTAGGTTAAGGGTAAAGTTAAGGTTAAGGTTAAGGTTAATGTTAAGGTGAAGCTTAAGGTTAAGGTTAAGGTTTGGTCAAGGTTAGAGTTAGGTTATAATTAAGGTCAATGTTAAGGTTAAGGTTACGGGTTTAGTCAGGTAAAGGTTAAGGTTAGGTTAAGGGTAAAGTCAAGGTTAAGGTTATGGTTATGGGAAGGTTAAGGTTAAGGTTAGGTTAAGGTAAAGTCAAAGTTAAGGTTAGGTTAAGGTTAAGGTTAAGGTTAAGGTTATGGTTATGAGAAGGTTAAGGTTAATGTTTAGGTTATAGTTAAGTTCAAGGTTAAGGTTAAGGTTATGGTTAAGGTTAAGGTTAAGGTTAGGTAAAGGTTAATGTTAAGGGTAGGTTATAGTGAAGGTTAAGGTTAAGACCCGCAACCTTAAACCTTAACCTTAACCTAACTATAACCTTACCTTAACCTAACGTAACCATAACCTTAACCTTAACCTTAACCTTAAACTTAACCTTAACCTTAGGTTAAGGTTAAGGTTAAGGTTAGGGTAAGGTTAGGGTAAAGGTTCAGGTTAAGGGTTTGGTCAAGGTTAGGGTTAGGTTATAGTTAAGGTCAAGTTAAGGTTAAGGTTAATATTAGGTTATGGTTAAGGTTAGGTTAAGGTTAATATTAAGATTAAGGTTAAGGGTAAAGATAAGGTTATGGTTAAGGTTAAGGTTAAGGGTAAGGTTAAGGGGTAAGGTTACGTTGGGTGTAAAGTATGTTAAGGGTAAAGTTAAGGTTAAGGTTAAGGTTACGTGATTAGTATGAGTAGTGTAATGTTAAGGTTAGGTTAAGGGTAAAGTTAAGTTTAAGGTTATGGCATAGGTTAGGTTCAGATTTAGGTTAAGGTTTAGTCGTGTTGGCAGCCAGGAAGGTTAAGGTTAATGGTTTAGTCAGCTAAGGTTAAGGTTAAGGTTAGGTAAAGGTTAAGGTTATGGGAAGGTTAAAGTTAAGTTTAAGGTTAGGGTTAAGGTTATGTTAGGTTACAGTTAAGGTTAAGGTTAAGGTTAAGGGTAAAGTTAAGGTCAAGGTTAAGGTTAAGGGTTCGTCAAGGTTAGGAAGGTTAGCGTAGGGTTATAGTTAAGGTCAAGGTTAAGGTTATGGTTAAGGTAATGTTAAGATAAGGTAAAGGGTAAGGTTCAGGTTAAAGTTAGGTTAAGGATATGGTTAAGGTAAGGTTAATGGTAAAGTTAAGGTTAAGGTTAGGTTAAGGTTAAGATAATTTTAAGGGTAAGGTTAAGGTTAAGGTCAAGGTTAAGGTTAGGTTAAGGTTAAGGTTATGGTTAAGTTTAAGGTTAACGTTAGGTAAAGGTTAAGGTTAGGGTTAATGTTAGGTTAAGGTTAAGGGCACGATTAAGCCCTTAACCTTTGCATAAACTTAACCTTAATTTAACCTAACTTAACCTAACCTTAACCTTATCCTTACCTTAAAATAACTTTAACCTTAACCTTCCCCTAACCTTACCCTAAGATTACCTTAAGCTTACCCTTAACCTTCAGCTTAATTTTAACCTAACCTTAACCTTAACTTTACCCTTAACCTAACCTTAACCTTAACCTCAACCTAACCCGGACCTTGACCTTAACCTTATCTCTAACCTTAACATTAACCTAACCTTAACCAAACCCTTAACCTTAACCTTAACCTGACTAAACCCATAACCTTAAACTTAGCCATAACCTTAACGTAACCTTAACTTTGACTTTACCCTTAACTTAACCTTAACATTAACCTTAACCTAACCTTAACCTTACCTTAAGGTTAGGTTAAGGTTAAGGTCAAGGTTAGGTAAGGATAAGGTTAAGGTTACGGGTTTATTCAGGTTAAGGTTATGGTTAAGGGGGTAAGTGTTGCATAACATTTTTTCACCATCCCTGAAATCCCTCGTCCCTCATATTGGAGGATCATTCCCATGACCTGTGAACAATGTCATAATCTGCAAACACCCTCTTTGCATCCTTCTGCATAAGGACATCATTTCTCCTGTTGAACATTTCCTCAAAAAACACACAAAAACCAATGTTTTGGCTTTTGCGCGGTTAGCCAGTTCATCCCTCACGCCGATGTGGAATATTTTCACTGGAGCCCACACCACCTAGCGCTCTGTCTTAGTGTATTGCCCACGCCAGCTATTTTAGGATTTTTTTTAACAAATAGAGGTAGAATTTTCCTTCTAACTACCTCAGGGATGACTCATTAGAAGTGGTTAAGTTGATGAGCCACAGATCTCTCTCTTTAGGTAGTGGTTTTTTACCTCCCATAGAACACTCCTTGAAGATAGGACTCCCTTCCATGATTATAGGGATCCTAACCTCTCCCTCTCGCTCTATATAAATAGGCCTTCTCCCTTTATGAAAGCTAGCTGAATGGATAGCCAAGGAGATGAACTTGGAGAAGAATATTATAGCTGAGTAATTGTCGTTGAGAAGGTAGAACCAAGGAGAATTCCATAGAGAGAGTCTCATCCAAATTCCCAACGAGCCTTTGTGAGACGTGCTCCGCTTGAACCCTACTAGAGGAGATCGTAACGTCGAAGCTTGGTTGTATTCTTCCTTCCATTTATTAATATACTTGACTATGGTGTTGGTTCCATCGTTGTGTTAGGTTTTTTATGTAATACAATTGATTTAGTCCTCTTCGACTGACTGATAGTTATGAATGTGAATTAGTATGTTGTATATTGTCCTTTTTTTCTTCTATGCAGGTATCCGAACGTGAAAGCAATCGGATCGTGATCTGTCAAATGAAGAGCGAGAAGCGAGCCACTCTTTCCGACGACAACAACAGTGTAGGATTTCTAGTAAGTCATCTATCGAATCTTCATCCATTCGTTAACTAGGAATCAATCTTATAGCATGTCTTGTTTGTGGCTAGACCCACTCTAGGGCTAGTGGGATCGCCTTTGTCCGTAGAGGGGATTTACCTCACCAAAAAATTGGCAACCATACTGGGGATTCAGTGAGAGTTTATATTTCACCCATTAGGACTTCTGTTGGCCTTTGCTTGCTTGTTTTACCTTTTTTGATTATTCTGTTAAGTCCAAGAGACCTGTTCAGCCCTAGAGGATCATATCTGACCTCTATTTTTTCAAAATTTTCCTTTTACCTGAGGTAACTGGCCTGGCACATTTTCTGGTTAGATAGTCGCACCAGCTAGCACTTGTTGCTAGTTTAGCACCTGTTTTGTTCCCTGTTTGGTGCTGATTACAACCAAGCAGTCGCACCAATTCCTGTAGGTGTTAGGGTTTGCTTTGTTTTGGAGTTTTTGGTCAGTGTTTGTGCTTCTGGGTTATTTTAGGTATGCATTGAGTGCTCTGGGATTGTTTTTTATTATGATTGGCTTCATCCTTCAGCTATTTGTCTGTTTTCTATCACCATCGTAGCCTTAGGGTTTTGTAAGTGCTTTGGTATGCTTAGCCTCCTGTAGGAGTTTGAGCCTTTTGTTTTCACAGTAAACTTCATTCCTTTATTGATTGCATTCAACTCCCTTGATCCATTTGAGTGATTGCATCGGTTGAATTATTCTTGCCTCTTTCATTCAGTTTTTCTTCTTGTCAGTCCAAGCATAGATCACACTGCTTGTATGGGTCTGTTTCGAGATTTTTCTTCGATTTGAGAGATTGCAACATTGGTTTGAGTTTGGATTTCTTTTTTTTGAGTTGATTGAAGTTATTTTTCTTGAACTCTCGCTTTAACATTCTCGAACTAGTGTGTTGGTTTGTTTTTCATGTCATTTAGTTCACTGTTTTCTCTATTACAATGAAAAATAAAAAATAAAATAAAAAATATTTTTTGCATTCTTGTTTGCATTATGAAATTGAAAGTCTTTCGCATATCTAGCATTGGATAATTCTAGGAAATATTTCTCATTTTCATTAGCTTGCATCAGACACTATAGTGGATGTTTCTGTATGTTCTCATTATTTGCTATCGCTTGAAAACTCCTAACTTTCTCGTAGATAGCTTTTCATCTAATGAAATGGTATTTTTTGGCATGTAGCTTGCATTTAAGGATTTTTGAGATCCAACATTCGGTAGGACCTTGGAATTGAAACGTCAATACAAGATCAACTTGAAATTTACTCAATTAACCTAAAGCAACATTGAAACCTAACGAAACATTTAGTGGTATAAGTTAGAGACGTGTTCCAGCGTATTTAAACCTAGCAGTTGTCGCTCGCCATCTGGCTTCAGATAGCACTAGTACGGACTTGTGCTCCCCATACCATCGAGTATATAAAGGGAGACCCCTCTAGGTTGCAATACTTTTATCCATAGGAAGTCGAGTCTGCCACCTTGTAACCATGATACATTGAACACAACATTCAGGGAGACTACCTGCATGTACGTCAAGTCTTTGGTCATTTCTTCTTTCATTTGATCACCTAGGTGTATATGGTAGTTCACGTTAACCTCGTAAACCCTTCTACCTAGACTATCTGAGCAGTCCATTTCAATCTTTACTGACTCCATAAATTTGAAAATATCATCGAGCACTTGTCCTTTCGCGCTCGCTTAAAAATGAAAGTGACTAGAGTCATATTTTGCTTGTTTCTTGACTCTTAAAACATGAAACAATGGAATTTTGGTTTCAATGTGGTAAAATAAACTACCTACGATTACACACCCATTAAATTTTGATCACTTGGCCTGCCTTTGTTTGCCTTGGTTTTTATCCAAGAGTCTTCATTTTCGATCTCTTTTCCTTTTCTAGTGTGCTACGGTCACAGTGGCAGAACCATCAGTTTCATCCAGTGGTAGTCCTTTCTTAGACGATTCATCTGAAACTTCTCAAACCTCTAGGTCTACTGAAATTTAGCAGCCTACTCTCTCGTTAGAGTACCCCTTTTGAGAACCAGTTGAGTTCAATTGGCCTCTTTCCAATGCTTGGTTTGGGTTTGGGGTCGGGGATAATTTCCCCCCTCTTACATTGGGATCACCATTTTTAGCTGCTCTCATACCTCCTAGCCCCCGTATTATTTTACAAGATCTTACGGTGGATTCATACATGGACTCATCTGGTCCTATTTGCAGTGAGGGGATTCCTATTTCTAACGAATAATACCAGCTCTTTCTGGAAAAAAATTCCTCAAGAGTCTGCTCAATATTCACCATCGGTGTCACTTATAGCTGGATATAGGTCTTTGGGTTAGATTATGGCTAGTATTTCCTCCATGGCAGCATCGACTCCATCAAGGGGTCCGGTCTTTCCATCATTAGTGATGTCATCAATGACACCTGTCTCCTCACCACCTTTTGTTACATCTGTCCCAACTAGACCTACAGTTTGCGTGGCTGCGTCAGCACCGATTGTCACCACTCAGCCGTCAGGGGCTTCACCTTCAATAGAGACTTAAATTGCCATGGCAACCCCTGACGGTTTGTCTTTTGAGGAGCATCGGCTGGCTACTCAGTAGCAAAGCTCCCAGACTTACCAGACCCCTCAGGATTCTGGTGAACCTTAACTTTCTCATTATGACGTGGTCGGTAAGCCCATTTATACACTTCTGTTTCATTATGATGAGTATGGAAACCTTATCTATTTTCCTGCTTCAGAAGCTTATCAGTTCCTTTCCAGTTTTAGACCTACCTTGCCTGTGAAACCTTCTAACCAACAAGGGCAACCATTTTAGGGACAACCTTCGTTTCAACAAGGGTATTCTTATGACCCACAAGTACAACCCTTTTAGTGACAACCTTCGGTTTAGCAAGGATATGCTTATGACCCACAAGGACAACCCTTTCAGGGAGAACCTTCGGTCCAACAAGGATTATTTTACGGTCCGCAAGGACAGCCTTACAATCCTCAAGGTCAACCTTTGCAATTTCAGCCCGTGATCCCACCTGGGCAACCTCAAGGACCTACTGGGTAACCGATATATCAACCAGGGCCTTCATACGGTCCTGGGGGGCAGATTTATCCATCTCAAGGGAAACCTTTCGTGCAACCAGAACAACCATATCTTCCAATTGGTCCAAATGTTGCACAACTAGGGCCATCTTATGGTCCTGCTCCAAGTCAACCTAGTCATCAGGTACAACCTAGCCCATCACAGCTAGGGCCATCTTTTGGTCCTACTCCAGGTCAACTTGGTCATCAGGTATAGCCTGGCTCATTGCAGCCATCAGGCCAACCTGCTCAACAAGGGCAACCTGGTGGCCCCCATCAGTCAGGTCAACCTACTTAGCAGGGACAACCTGCATAGATAGTTCACCCTGCTCAGCCACCACTATATGCTACACCACAATCGGGTCAACTAGTGCACCCTAATTATCCAGCTCAGCAGGGCCCTACTTATCAGTAGCCCGTTCGACCCGTAGGCGCTTATTACCCTCGAGGTTAATACTGACCAATTTACAATGCACCTCAAGGTTTTTCTTATTACCCTCAGCTGCCAGGCTATACCTACATTCCATAGCAAAATCTGTATGCTTCTCAATCAGGACCTACATATAATCAGAATCAGCATTCTAGTGCTCAACCCCATATCCTGGTCCTCAACCACCGTATCAGCCAAACTATCTGGCTTATACTCGTTATGGTCTGAATCCTTCGGGATAGAACCAATGGGGGCAGAGTTACACTCAACCAGGATGGAATGTAGGTAATGGTCCTTATCGAGGACCTGCTATACCTTTCAACCCTCAATTACCCTTTCTAAGCACATTGGAATTACCGGATGTGTCCAAACTAAAGAATGATCCAATCCTTCATAATCCATATTGGCCTCCGGTTCCAACCAAGGTTCTTGGTGATTTCCCCAAGTTTGAGGGCAAGGATGGAGAAGACCCCCAAGTACATGTCATGACATACCATTTATGGTGTTCTTCAAATTCTTGGGTGGATGACTCTATTCGACTCCGTCTTTTCCAACAAACCCTCACTGGGGCTGCTGCTAAGTGGTACATCAAGCTGTCACATGGTATCTTTCAAGATTTCAACTCTCTTACTATGGAGTTCCTTACTCATTTCCAGTTACCGGTTCATTATGAAGCCGGGATGCATCTCCTAACATCCTTGAAATAGGACCGAGCTACCCATATCTCGGACGATATTCATGAATGGAGACGTCGTCGTCATCCGATCAAATTCAAAATTCTTGATCATCTTCTTACCCATTGGTTCACCACCTCTTTTCTCAATCAGATTGCAAAATATTAACCATGGGGGCATGTGTTACCGAGGAACAAGCCATTGCTCATGCCTAGTACCTTGATTTAGTGTACTCTCAATTGGGCATTTTGTATGATATCTTTACTGATGCCCCGCGACTTGGGACTTCTAAAGCGCCGACCACTCCATCCGTTGATGGTGTTATTGGTTCTGTGTCACAAACTTCGCGCAAGTCTTCCAACACTAGGAAGCAAAAATCCAATTCTTCCAATGATTCTGCTTCTCAGCCCACCCCATATTTTGGAAAAACCTCAGAGGTCAACGCCATTCAGGACAATCCTGTGGAAAATTCATATAAAGGGAAAAAGAAGGAAAAATACAAGGCAAAAGCCGATGCCCCAAAACCGAAGTCATCTAAACCTCGTGTTGATGATGGTTCATAGTGCAAGTCGAAGTATCCCTGTCTGATTTGTGATGAGGAACATTACACTAAGGATTGTCCGAGACGTGCCGAAGTTAGTAAATTTCTCAAAGGCACTAAGGGAAATTTGGCTATCCTCAAAGAACCTTTTCCATCTCAGCAAACACAGATGGTTGATCAACCCACACCATCTGCACCATTTGGCTCTCAAGTGTTCATGATGAACGGTTTTGCACCCATTTCCATTACTACTCGGTTGAATGATTACACTGGATCACGTTAGGTAGCCGGGAAAGAGATCGATGATGGTCCTCCTCCCCCACCTACCTTCGGTCCTCTTGAGATTGAAAGGCCTAGTGCTGAACCCATTGTACGGCCACCTTCTAAAGGTGTTCTCCGAAAATATTCTTATAATCCTAATGCCCGTGTTGCTTAGCATTACAGTATTGTTGAGGATTTAGCACACGCGCCATCTGCAATGTCTGCATTGGAAGTGCTTAAAGTTGTCCATCTCAATGAAAAGCGTTATTATCTACAATCGGCGGAATTGATCCTGTTGATTCTAGCCTTCTCTCTTTCAATTTAGAGAATTTCGTCCCCCGAATTCCGCACCAGATTGTGCTTGTCATATAAGTCGGCATTAATGGTCTCAACATCCATAGAGCCATTATGGACAAAGGTGCATCCACTTGCATCATGTCATCTGCTTGCTGGAAAGCTATTGGCTCTCCAACCCTAACTTCGTCAGCTAATGCCCTTGAGACATTTGATGGAGGGGAATCGAAATCCTTGGGTGTTCTCGCCAGCTTGCTGATCACGTTACAAGGAAAGATGTTCAATGTCAAAGTAGAAGTATTTAACGCTAAACTCAATTACAATCTTCTACTCGGTCGCAGTTGAACTCATGCTATGTTGTGCATTCTGTCCACCCTCTTTCATCTTCTGAGTTTCCACATGAGGGCGAAATCATTACTGTCGATTATTTTTCATTCTTTACCTCATCTTCTGAGAGCAAAATTCCATACGTGGATCAAATTCCTTCTTCCCTCGATAGCATAGGGCCAGGTCTTTTCAAAGACCCCGCCCTCATGGGTATCTTTTCCCTTCCACCACCAAATACCGTTCAAGTTAATATGATCTCTCGGTCGGATGACCCGTGGATTTTCCCTTTACCTGAACAGGTTGATTCATTTGGGGATTCGATGCTGCTTACTCCAATTGAAATCAATTTTTGTGAGCTTCTAGCTGCATTAGATTCTCCCCCTTCTGAAGATTCTCCTTCGAGCATGTCTCTCGACATTTATTCTCAATCCCCCTGGCTCGGCAATTCAGATTCGCCTGATCCTTTGAAAGAGGTATTTCCATCTGATGAGTCCATCGTGGAAACCATGTCTCTTGAGGACTTACCGTGGAGCAATGGGCATCACCATTCCTCATTTATGCTTGGCCTCGGGGCAATGTCTAACTATCTTAAGAGTTTTTCATTTCAAGTTCCTTCTCCACCACTTTAAGCGCCTATCTTGAATCACTAAGTCTTCACTGAAGGTAACTTGAGTAACATCACCCAAACGATGCCTATCAAAATTTCCATGAAACCAGGAATTGTTGAGAACATCCATGTCCAAGTCACTTGTTCTTCTGATGAAGTCCAAGTGTACACTAGCCTCTTTCGCGAATTCCATGATGTCTTCACCTAGTCTTACGAAGAGATGCCTGAAATCGACCCCAGTATTGTGGTGCACGAGATTCCCACCTACCCCAGTGTGAAGCCTGTTCGCCAGTGTCTTCATATAGTGCATCATCGGAAAGTCGTTACCATAAAAGCTAAAGTTGAAAAACTTCTTAAAGCGGGTTTCATTTATCCGATCCCTCTGACAGAGTGGGTTTCTAACATTTTTCCTGTGGATAAGAAGCAAGGAACAATTAGCGTCTATGTTGAATATCGTGGTATTAATCGGGTCTACCCTAAGGATAACTATCCCACCCCTTTCATAGATCAGATTATTGGCGGTTGTGCAGGGAGTGAGATTTTTTCCCTTATGGATGGATTTTCTGGCTATAATCAGATCAATATTCTCCCGTCCAATCAACAAAAGACCACTTTTATCTATCCTTGGGGAACGTTCGCGTATAAGAAACTCCCTTTTGGCTTGAAGAACACTGGGGCTATGTTCCAGTGCACAATGTCTTACGCCTTTCATGATATTCGTCATATTTTTCAACCATACCTGAATGACCTTCCGGCTCATTAAGCTATACGAAAAGACCATCCGGACCATCTCTGCCGGATATTTCTTCGCTGTAGATGCTACAAAATTTGGCTCAATCCACATAAATGCATCTTCTGCATCGATTTTGGTAGACTTTTAGGATTTATCTTATCCAAAGAATAAATTCGCCTTGATCCGATTAAGTTTGAGGCTATTGTTAATCTCCCCTCTCCATCCTCGTTACACCAGCTCCAGAGTCTCCAAGGGAAAGAAAATTTCTTATGATGTTTTATCCCGAACTATGCCGAAGTAGCCAAGGGGTTCACACGAATTTTAGAACAGGACATCCCTTTTTGTTGGGATGAGATTGCTCAACAATCTTTTGATACACTTAAGATGTTGCTTGTCAATGCTCCTATATTACGTCCTCTGGATTATCATCGTGATTTCACCCTGTATCTAGTTTCCGCCTTCAGTATGATCACCATTGTTTTGGTTCAAGATGATGATGACGGTAACGAGCATGTTATTTACTACTTGTCTTGAAAATTTTTTGACCCTGAAATGCGTTACACACATGTTGAGAAGTTAACGCTAGCTGCGGTCCAGGCCATCCATCGTTTTCGTCATTATATCCTTTTACGGACGGTAACCGTGATTTCTAATTGTAACCCCATTACCTATATTCTGTCTCAATAGTTGTTGGGGGGCAAGTACTCGAAGTGGATCGTTATCCTCCAAGAGTTTTATTTGGAATTCACTACTTCCAAATCAAAGAAATCACTCATTTTCGCTGACCTAATTTGTTCACTCCCCGCCAACTTTGCTCCTTCTTATTCCGAGGATCATATTCCGAACGAAGCTCTTTTCTTGATTAGCACCCTTGATCCATGGTACGGTAATATCATCATGTATCTCCAAACCTCTACTTTTAGGTCTGAGTTGACAAAAGATGCCCGACGTCGCATTCGGCATCAGTCGCAACCTTATCGTATTGTCGACATTTACTTTATTGTGCCATATATATCAATGAAATATGTGTGCGCCACCTATTCCCTTACACCCTGTCATTACCGTTGGTCCTTTTTCCAAATGGGGCATCGATTTTATGACGTGTAACCCTCGCTCGGCCGAGGGGCATGTCTATATCATCGTTGTCGTCGATTATTTTACGAAATGGGTCGAAGCAATGCCTACACTGGTTGCGAACGGTAAGACAACAACACAATTCATATTCAATCATGTTATTTCTTGGTTTGGTGTCCCTCAAGCCATCGTTACTGATCATGGCTCACATTTTCGGGACTATATGATGGCGGAGCTGACGTTTAAGTTGGGTCTGCACCAGGACAGCTCAACGCCATATTACCCTCAAGCTAATGGCTAGGTTGAAGCCGTAAAAAAAAATTTTGTTACGATGTTTCAACGAATAATTGGGATCCATAAATAAAATTGGCATCTCATTTTGTTTTCAACTCTATGGCCTTACCGAATGTCGATTAAGAGTGCAACCAGATTCACCCTGTTTCAGTTGGTGTACGGTCTGGAATCTACTCTTCCGATTGAGTGTGAAATTCCTTCACTCAAATTAGCTGTGGAATTACTACCTAATACTTCACCCGAGGAAGAGCGTCTCCTCTATTTAGAGAGATTGGATGAAACTTGTCGCTTAGTTGTTTTGGTCATCGAAGCACAAAAGAAGAGAGTCAAAGCTCACTTTGACCAAACAATTTCCCCTCGTTCTTTTATCGAAGGCGACCTCATTCTCCTGTATGACCAAGTTCATGATAAGCTGTGGGTAGGTAAATTCCAACCCATGTGGCATGGGCCCTACATCGTCAAATGTGTGTTGCAGAATGGGGCTGATGAGCTTATTGATTATGAAGGTTGTATTTGAAAAAATATTATGCTTGAGTCTTTCATGCATGAAATGTCTACATAGGTGATTTCTTTTAAATTTTGTGCATATTAGGTTTGATGTGATTTTTGAGCTTTTTTCTACTTATTGGGTCTTACTGGTTCTGCAGATGTCTGTTACCCCTTTTGTTGGTTTCACGAATGGTGCTTCCGGCAGTGCTAGGAATTTGTCTTCGGCAGCTGGGATAATTTATAATCTTGTTGGTGAGTTGATTAACCTACAAGGTATTTTTCTAGGTCAAACAACAAAAAACATCACTGAATATAGTGTTGTTGTGGAACTATTAACCTAGGCGGTTAACCTCGGCATACGCGCATTGCTTGTAAATCTAGATTTGCAGCTTGTTGTTCTTCAACTTAATGGTCATTATTCAGTTCGAAACCCATGCATTTTGAGATTGTATTCATTTTCTTGAAAGAAATTTTGATTTCATCACATATCAACATATACCAAGACAAATGAATACATTAACTGATGCAGTGGAAAACATTTTATTAGATAGACATTTGTGCAATTTATAAAACATCATAATATGTAAATAGACCCATGTAGAAAATAAATGTATATATATATATATATATATATATATATATATCAACTCATAAACATTGTGCATCATAAAAACCCAAAAAATATATATGTATGTTTCAGTTACATCTCGAGACAACATGTCTCTAAAAAATATGCAGAAATAGAATGCCTACATGACTAATCAACATGGTGCTCATGATAGCATGTCACCACCCGTGCCAACCACCTCAGCAAGTGGTGGATATGACTCAGTACCCCTACAATATGCCTCTGATTGGCTCGAGGCACATCATCTAAGTGACCATAGTCCGGGATCCCACAGGCGATCCCCTCCATATTTTGTACTATCTCCTCCTCGTCGGCCTCACCATGAGGATCGAAATCTCGAGGAGTTCGCCTCGCTATCGGCGACATACCTGCAGGCCTATCTAGTCCAACATCTGCACACATATAAGATTAACTGTCAGAACATGCATTTATACCAAAAAATCATAAAATCATGAAAATAAAAAATGAGTCTCACCTAGCTCTTCGTCCCAATCCTCTGCCTCCGAGAGCGGGAGGTCTGGATCACCCGTGAAGTTTGTACCATATTAAGGCCAATCCTCCATGAAAATCAGTTGTCATTGTAGCCAATTGAAAAACTCTGGCTTCTAGGAGATCTATTGGCCACACCCTGCTCTAGGCATCAACTCAGCCCATCGGACCATTCGTGGTTCTAAGGGTGGTGGCATCAGGAAAATGACCTCCTGACGCTGGAATATCAATATTCGTTCCAAGAAGAATGATGCCAAAATGGATCCATACCCGAACTGCTTCAGTTTGGTCTTATTTCACTTAGTGAGCTG
Organism: Pinus albicaulis; assembly: GCA_034641835.2. Classification (NCBI taxonomy): domain Eukaryota; kingdom Viridiplantae; phylum Streptophyta; class Pinopsida; order Pinales; family Pinaceae; genus Pinus; species Pinus albicaulis. Next base: position 1,593,386,506 of record CM076581.1, read on the forward strand.
CCACTTGATGTTAATGGTCACGGCCTCTGCCCAGTTGTAGAGAGTCGGGGTGTTATACAGTAATTTTTCACCGTCCCTACAATCCCCATCTTTCCCATTGGAGGGTCATTTCTATGACCAATAAGCAGTGTCATTCCTTGCAAATACCATCATTGCATCCCTTTCCATGACGACAACATTCCTTCTGTTGATCATTTCCTGAGCAGACCCCTAAAAACACTTGATTTTTCTTGGTGCTGGTAGCCCGTTATGTCCTCATGCCAATGAGGAAAATTAACACTGAACCTGTGCCAGTTGGCACTCTGTCCCAGTTAAGTACCCGCACCAATCTGCTTGTGGAAATTTTTTTAAAAAAAGAGGTGAAGTTTCGATTACAACAAATTCGTGGATGAGTCATGAGGAGTGCTTTCGATTGAATAACCATGGCCTTCCTCCTTTGGCCTCTTGTTTCCACCTTATGGGGAACCTCCCAAGGGATAAGGCCTCCCTTCCACTATTGTAGGGATCCCAAACTCCTCCTCTCCTCTATAAATATAGCTATCTTCCATTGAGGAAGGGGCTGAATGGTTGAGCAAAGTAGTCTTAGTAGCCTGAATAGAGTTGAATCAATTGTAAGGAGATTATCATTAGACAGCCGAAGAGAGAGAGACTTGTCCTTGTCCTGACGAGCTTTACTGAGACGTACTCCTCTGTTGACCCGCTGAACGAAGACCTAGCGTCAGAGCTCAGGTTGTATCTTTCTTTGTTATGATTAATAATAAACAACTTTGATTATGGTTCCACTCAGATGTTCATGTTTTATGTTATGATTTGTATCTTCTCTGACTGATACATAATTACATCTATTAGGTTTTACACTTGTTTGTTTGTTGCTTCTTCTTGTATGTGCAGGTGTTCGATCGCGTTAAGCGGGAGAATTGTGATCTGCCAAAGCAAGGTGTCTAGAGAAAAGTTCATTTTCTTGTGTCAAGCTCCTTAAAAAATGAAACAAGATTGTCGGAGCATAGTTCATTTTCTTGTGTCAATCTCCTTAAAAAATGAAACAAGGTGTCAGAGCAGAGTTCGTTTTCTTGTGTCAAGCTCCTTAAAAAAGGAAACAAGGTCGTTGCAGCATAGTTCGTTTTCTTGTGTCAAGCTCCTTAAAAAATGAAACAAGATCTTCTGAGCATAGTTCGTCTTCTTGTGTCAAGCTCGTTAACAAATGAAACAAAGTGTTCTAAGGATATTTATTTTAATGTGTCAACCTCGTTAAAACAATGAAACACATTCTCGTTCAATTCGAGTCTTTGATAAGTTCTCGTAAAATCGCAGTCGAGTCTTTCTATTGATCTCGCAATGTGAACTTTCACTCCATTTTCCTTTCATATGGACTAAAGCTTGGGGGGAATGTACCTCGAATTGAGTCACCATGTTGGGGGCATGCTTAATTTTTTAAGCACAATTTGTTTCCTTTTCAAGCTTGTGTAAAAATGAAACCCGTTTCAAGCATAGTTTATCTTTGTTTCAAGCTTGTGTAAAAATGAAACCAACTTCAAGAAGAGTTTTCTGATTTCAAGCTTGTGTAAAAATGAAACCATTCCCATTTTACCTCTTGTGATTTCCATTTTATCAGCCTGTTTTGCCAGATGAACCTTGGTTTTCTCACTTCATTGTCACTATCTGCTTGGCTGATCATATGCCTTCACTTGGTTGTTTCACCCAATCCTGAGGAACCACTGCGATGAGTGGTCTTGTTAGCCAACCTCTTAACCTTTACTTGTTTTGAGCAGTTCCACCATTACCGGAACCAGTTGCTACCCTTTATACCACTCATTCCTCTAGGAGGAGTCACCTTTCAGCTCTTTTCTGACTCTTTAAACATGAGAAGATTTCCGAGTCACTTGTCATTTTGATCTCGTTAAATTGGCTGCAAAACGACATCTACCCATTATACGTTTACCCCTTTTTTGGGCCAGGATAGATTATTTAAAAAAAAATAATACCCTAGCCTATCGCAACTAGGAGATTCTCTCAGATATAGTTTTCTACCTTTTTGGATCTGTGGGACTATCTACGAAAAGGGATTGTTGGAGTTTACTTTTCCACTACCTTTTCAAACTCTATAAACATGAAAAGATGTCGAGTTATTCCTTTTTCAGACTCGTTAAACCCTGATGACATCGGATTCAGTCGTAATGACGATATTCGAGTTTCTCCTTCCTAGGGCTCGTTAAATGTACTAGGATGGATTCGTCTGAAAGAAAAACTTACATCACAAGCATATGGTATCCTCTTCAAGATTCTGTAAAAATAAAGAGGTACTCACCAGAAATGGTGGGGAAAAATGGAACCAGTATCGTCATCGTGTCAACAGTATGTCGCTCTTGAACATGGCACTTGTATGCATTCGTGTTGGGTTGGGAACATCCCATCTCATTTTCCACTTGCCTCCATGGGTTTGGGTGATCCCTTTTGACCTCTCATCTGCTCTTTTCCTTGTCGTCATGACCTTTGATATTTTGATGTCAAATACTGCCAAATCCACTATCGTGCCGTCAATATGTTCAAGAGAAGTTGACCTCTGTAGTTTTCAACCTCCCTCCGATTCTCTACTGATCCTGATTCACAAACATTATGTTCCTATATCTCGTGTTGATGATGTGGGAAACACTATGGCCCACCTTTGGTCAAGGTCACTTCCTTTCGACCTCAACTCATTATCCAGGAAGTTGATCTAGAGACTCCCTTCCGGTACCTTGGAGCCTGCATGCCTCAATGGCAGGTTCTTCACATTCGACATAAGGTTTTCATCATTGACCTTCGATCGGATGATTCTACGGGTGTTCGACGCCAGCTCACTGATTCACATGCCATGGATTGTACCTATAGTACCTTGAGGGCCATTTTCATTATTGGTGGTTCCTCTCGCGTCTATTAACAACTTTCATCATTGGCTGGTAATTAGACGATGTTCTTTCATGTTCGACTTCAGCTCACTTGTTCACATGCTAGGACTTGTACTCTTTTCGGGTCGAGATGGAGTGCAATACCCTGGGATTTTTCTGTTAAAATCCAGGATGCAATTTTGTGGATTATTATGGTTACATGACTCACTGATTGGATGGCTGCGACCATACCTGAGTCTATTTATCGATTCTTACTGGGTGACTGCGTCCATGCCTTGGATCCTAATTATTATATATTATGTTATGGATGGTTGTGCGCATACCACATATATCATGTATTTGAGATATCAGTTGTAGTTGTCTATGCAGGTTTTCCAACGGCAGTGTTTTCAGTTGGACACGTTCTCGTAAAGCATTTCACCCCTCTCTCTCTCACGGGCCTCATGCTTTAGGGGGCATTTGTTACACAGTAATTTTTCACCGTCCCTGAAATCCCAATCTCACCCATTGGAGGGTCATTTTTGTGACCAAAAAGTAGTGTCATGCCTTGCAAATACCATCATTGCATCCCTTGCCATGAGGACAACATTCATTCTGTTGATCATTTCCTGAACAGACCCCTAAAAACACTTTTTTTTTCCTTGGCGCTGGTAGCCCGTTATGTCCTCGTGCCAATGAGAAAAATTAACACTAAGCCGATGCTATTTGGCACTCTGTCATAGTTAAGCACCCACACCAATCTGCTTATGGAAATTTTTTTAAAAAAAGAGGCGAAGTTTCAATTACAACAACTTCATGGATGAGTCATGAGGAGTGGTTTCATTGAATAACGATGGCCTTCCTCCTTTGGCCTCTTGTTTCCACCTTATGGGGAACCTCCAAAGGGATAAGGCCTCCCTTCCACTATTGTATGGATCCCAACCTCCTCCTCTCCTCTATAAATATAGCCATTTTCCATTGATGAAGGGGCTGAATGGTTGAGCAAAGTAGTCTTAGTAGCCTAAATAGAGCTGAATCAATTATAAGGAGGTTATCGTTAAACAACCGAAGAGAGAGAGACTTTTCCTTGTCCCAATGAGCTTTACTGAGACGTACTCCTCTGTTTACACGCCGAAGGAAGACCTAGCATCAAAGATCAGGTTGTATCTTTTTTTGTTCTGATTAATAATAAACGACTTCGATTATGGTTCCACTCAGATGTTCATGTTTTATGTTATGAGTTGTATCTTCTCTGACTGATACATAATTGCATCTATTAGGTTTTACGCTTGTTTGTTTGTTGTTTCTTCTTGTAAATACAGGTGTTCAATCGCATTGAGCAGGAGAATTGTGATCTGCCAAAGCAAGGGAAAGAAGCGCTGGAATATCGGTATTCATTCCAAGAATAATGATACCAAAATGGATCCATACCCGAACTAATTTTGTTTGGTCTTCTTGCACTTAGTGAGCTGCCACTTGATGTTAATAGTCACAAGCTCTACCCAGTTGTAGAGATTCGGGGTCAGGCAGTCTACGGCGAGAAGCAGTCGTGTCTTTGTAGCCTCATGTGGTGCTTGCGATCCTGCAGCCCGCGTGATAGTGTGCAGCACTACTTTTAGTGCCAGATCTAGGATGGTTTGAATGTCAACCTTCCTACTCCCTGTTCCTTTGCATGCCCCTTAGCACACTCTGTCGATCACCATCCCCATACTCTCTCCATATGGATGAGTACCAGTCAACATAGGGACTACACCTCTTCACGACAATTCAGTGATAAAATAGACATCAGAAACTTCAAGTTCAAGTTCTGGATCTCGAAGAACAAGCTTTTCTTGATCATCGTCCCAAATTCTTATCAAATATTGAAGCAATTCTGATTGAGCCCAGAGGCAAGGTGTTAGGAAGAATTTATTGAGCCTATAGTCTCTGAGGGTGTTCATGCATTGCTCATTCTCCATGGCGAGTTCATCCTCCTCACTGTGTTCTCTCTCATTCCACTCAATCACTAGTTTTTCTGCTTTGTACCTGCACATTGTTCATATGAGCATTATTAGTCTACTTAGGCATCAGAATTTGCAAGCAATTGACTTCATTTTTCTCAAATTTATGTGGATTTTGGGTTGTGCAGTTGGCATGACTATTTCGCTAACAGTCGCACCAATGGGTGCGCCCTCTGTGTAAAAAAGGGGTGATTGGCGCGGGTCCATGCCCGAAACCCGCACCAATCGTGATGCCCTAGTTTTCACAAATCCTCCCCTAGAGAACTCAAAATGACAAATTCATGTAATGAAATATAGCTTAAAAGATGGAAAATGGTGTCGGCTCTCACTTGAGACTGACGAAATCAATATTGGTTCACTGGATTGCTCGCAATTGTCGCCATAAGATCGCAAGGTAAATGGGTCATTGTTGCTCCACAGAGAGGTAAAAGTGAAAAGTAAATAAATTTTTACCACTTATGGCATTTTATAACTTTTTGAAATCTTAAATTAGGTTTTAAAACATATTTGTCGATTATTTTATCATATTATTGTCGAGGAATACGTTTTACACACGTCTTTTTGTGTAGCGACAGGTTTTCACATGGTTATGACGAAGAAATGAGTTGTATTTTATACTTTTTCAGGCTCGGTAAAAACACGAAAAATTCACTACTGGAGTCACCTTTCAGCTCTTTTCTCGCTCTCTAAAACTAAAAAGATTGCCGAGACGCTTGTCATTTTGAACTCATTAAATGGCTACGAAATGATATCTACCCAGTATACGTTTACCCCTTTTTTAGGCTGTGATAGATTATTTATGAAAAATGAATACCTTAGCATATCGCAACTAAGAGGTTCTCTCAGATATTGTTTTCTACCGTTTCGGATCTGAGAGACTATTTACAAAAAGGACCTTGCTGGATTTTTCTTTTCCGCTTTCTTTTCAAACTCTCTAAACATGAAAAGATGTCGAGTTCTCCCTTTGTCATACTTGTTAAAAACTGATGACATCAGACTCTGTCGTTATGACGTTACTCGATTTTCTCCTTCCTAGGGCTCGTAAAATGTACTAGGTTGGATTTGTCCAAAGGAAAAACTTACATCACAAGCATATGCTATCCCCTTAGTGCTTGTTTTCAAAAATAATTGGGGTACTCACCAGAAACGGTGGGGGAAAATGGAACCAGATGATAGTTGTGTTGGCAGTATGTTGCTCTTGAACATGACACCTGTATGCATTTGTGTCAAGTTAGGGACATCTCACTTTGTCATTTGTTTGCCTCCACAGGTTTGGGTAATCTCTTTTGATTGTTCATCTGCTCTTTGCCTCGTCGTCATGACCTCAAATCCCTTGATGTCAAATACTGCCAAATCCAGTGTCGTGTCATCGATATGTTCAAGAAAAATTTTTCCTCTGCAGTTTTCAACCTCCCTCTGATTTTCATGGTCTCGATTCACAAAAATATACTTCTCTATCTCATGTCGATGAGCTAGCAAACATTATGGCCCACCTTCGATCAGGTCACTTCCTATCGAATTCAGCTCATCTTCTAGGAAGTTGATCCAGAGACTCCCTTTAAGTACCCTGGAGCCTGCATGTCTTAATGGCAGGATCTTTGCATCCGTCGTAAGGTTTACATCATTGGCCTTCAATTGTATGATTCTATGGGTGTTCAACGCCAGATCACTATTCACATTCCGTGGATTGTACCTCTAGTACCTTGAGAACCATTGACATTATTGATGGTTTCTCTCGCGTCTATTAACAACTCTCATTATTGGATGGTAATCAAACGATGTTCCTACATGTTCGACTTCAACTCATCTATTCACATGCTCAAACTTGTACTTTGTTTGGGTCAGGATGGAGCGCAAGAACCTGGGTTTTTTCTGATAAAATCCAGGCTGCGGGTTCTTTGTGGATTACTATGACTTATTACATAACTCTTTTGATTGGATGCCTGCAACCATACCTGAGTCTATTTTTTGATCCTTATCACTGGATGGCTATGTCCATACCTCATATCTCACTTTCATGTACTCTATTATGGATGGCTGCGCCCATGCCACATATCATGTATCAAAGATATCAGTTGTATTTGTACTTGTAGGTCTTATGACAACAGTGTTTGGGTCAAACATTTTCTCATAAAGCATTTCACCCCTCCCTCTCTCTTGGACCTCATGCTTTAGGGTGCATCTGTTACACAGCATTTTGTCACTGTCCCTACAATCCCTCATCCCACATATTGGAGGATCATTCCTGTTGAGCTAATTTATGTACCTAAACTAACACAATTATTTATTATCAATCCGGGTTGTTTATGCTTTGAGGCAAGTTCACTATATGTGAAGATCGGATATAATCAAACCTTGAAAGATAAGCTATTCAAAAGCTGAAAGTAATACATTCTATAACTCTAACTCAATTAGTTTAAAAAGAGGAATAATATTGAAAGGGTTCTTGACTCAAGAAATCATTTTCACCTCAGTACCACTTAATGAATCGGAGATTAAAACCAAGAACTTAAGATGGATAAATTATTAATGAAAGAAGAAGCTCTTAACTTAAGATACATATAAAGTATTCCATTATAATTCATTCATCTTAATATCAAAAATCTCAACAAGAAACTTCTTGCACACAAACAAAGAAACCAATTTTAATTCATCATTTTAATAGAAGGGATGCTCGACTTGATACATCTGTTTTTCCAACTTGATAAAGTGATGAATAAGCTATAAACTAATGACATCAATCATTATGCATGAACCATGAAGCAATCTGAAATAAAGCTTTGAAAAACCGAGTTCACAATCATCAAATTACAAGGAAATAAAACTAGTTAACAAGAAAGTGTACTTAGCTTGGAATGGGGGCCCTTCACCCTTGCACCTTGCACACTTGATAAATGATCTCAGAAGCTTAACTTCAGTCACACATCCATAACATTGAACAGCAAAATGATAACAGCACAAGTCTTCAAATTAACTCCTCAATCCCAGGAAATTGTCTAGCCCATAAAAGTATATAAGTCAATAATAATCCTAATACATAAGCCATCAAAGCTTTGGCTTTAAATAAGAAGTCTCATGAAAAAACTGATCTATTTTTACTCAAAAAAAACCCATATACTTCTCATCCACCTATCTAAGTCGAATTCATTATTCTTATCCCAAGAAATATGGCCAATCCCATAGAATCTCAAAAAGTTTGCCCTATTTCTATGGGATTCTGAATGACTAGTCATGATTGACTAGAATTAAATGGGCCTAATAAAGCTTGTTCGTCGGAACTAAGCATGGAGTGGCTTAGTCCTGAGTTGCCAAACTTTCCATCCATGCATTCAATTCATGCCCAAGTGTCCTGCGATCACATCAACCATATAGCTATTACGGGAATTTACGAATACGCAATTTTGCACTAAAAACCAAACTTTCATAAAAACTTTAGAATTTGAAAAAATTAATTAAATACTGAATAGATGTCAAATATATATCCAAAATGGAATAAATGAATGGAAAATGGATGGAAAATAGATGGATTAGTAAGTTTCTTTGAGCAAAATAAGACCAAAACTAAGGCCCAACATCTCTCCCTTGCTTATCATCAAGCATGTCCCCATGCTTGCCTATTCCTTTGACCTTCTTCTTTACGAAGTAGATGTTGTACCTGTAGATGCTTCTGGAAGTTATTGCTGCCCTTGCCAAACAATCCAAACTGTGTCATGTCTTTCCTTGAACAAAGCTTCTTTAACATACATTTTTCATGCTTGGCACATACATATTCTTTTCCTTCAACCACTTAAATGCTTGTTTAGAAATTAGATCATTTTTCCTTTCCAATATCCCCAACTCTTCTTTCAATTTTTCATTTGTTTTGACCAATTTAGCATTATCTTTCTGTTTGCTTTGTTCTCTTCTTTTAATTTTTTTCCACAATTTTGCTAATTTCTAATTGGTCGGTTAAATCACGATTTTTCCATCATTGATTTCTTTTTTCAAATCTTGAGTTGTTTTCATTAATGATGCTGCTGCTTCATCATCATATGAAGAATCCCTCTCAAATTCTTCTTGTGAAATGTTATTTTCTTCTTGTGGTCTTGGAAAATATGTTTCTTCTTCCCTGTCTAAATTAATGGGACTTTGTTGTAAAATCTTTACAGGAATGAACATCACAGATATTTCATTTTCCATGGCCATGTTATTTTCTTTGTTTGGCTCTTGTTCTAGGATATAAGGGAGAATTCATCAATCCTTTACTTTCACCTTTCTGTTTTATCTTGTACCTCTTTAATGTTGTTCATTAAAATGATTTTTAACCATGATTCTCTCCACACTATGCCACTGCAATCTCACTTGATACTCAACTAGAGTTTTAATCAATCCTTGATGATACATACGTATCTGCCTTAAAGCTTTGTTTTTTCATGTCTTCTTGTTTCAATCATTCTTAAGAGGCTTTTATATAGGAAATAGTACAGTGTCTATCTTCTCCCTTAATGTCTTGTAGAAGTTTAACATGATATAAATGGGCAACACTATATCCTCGGTCACAAGTCAAGAACTTTGGATGATCGAGACCAATTCTCCCCATGGCTCATTAAACCATTCCCTGGGTATACCTTTTGTCCTATCAAATGTGTCCCCTTAGGTTTTTCTCAGGGAAAAAAGTCCATGCTTTCTCCTTGAAGTGTAGCCACTTTGTAATACTTCTCCTAACATTGGCAAATCTAAGGCTTTGGACAAGTATTCTTGGGTTACCGGAACAATGATTTCTCCCTGCACTAGGAGGTACGAATGTGATTGAAATTCTTTATAAAATCTTTGGTTATCTCCTCGAATAGCTATTAAATTTACGTAGAAGCCTATCATCCACCGCACGATAAAGTTTTTCTATAGTCTCTTTTCCCCGGCTTTCTATTTGAAATTTTGGCTCTACCCTGTTTGCCATTGTTTTCGCCAAACCAATCAATGTAGGCCTACTGCTTTGTTTTTACTAACTTCATTTTAATAAAAATTATGACTATCGTTTTTTTAAAATGAAATTCGATGGCTAAATAAGCACCACCTTCCTCTTCGACTCAACTCAGCTTTCTGCACTTTTTAACCTGCGATATATTCCCTTGCAATAGCACTCTGAATTCACTGTTTAATGAAAACAACACCTGTATACTTATGTTAATACACTGGTCTTTGTTTTTTTAAATTAAATACACACGCGTATCACAAATCACACAAACATGATTTCTTGTGTATATATAAAATAAAAACTAAAGAGTGCTCTCGGCCTCATCAAAATTTCACAATGTTTCGGCTGCATGAAAGGTGTTTTGCAAAAATTATTGCTTGCCGAGACTCGGCATAAAAATGCCAAAAAGGCTCTCGGCCTCAACCAAATATAAACACGGCTTTAGCAACTTGGAAGCTCCCTTTGGCAACCACGGTTCAATGTGACAATCAGGCATTCGATCCCTTTGTTTTAGTCAAAACAAAAACAAAAACGCGGTGGCAGCAAGTGTTTATGGCGTTTTTCGTTTTCATGTTAGCTGTTTGTGAAAATATTAATGTGCACAATTCACTCGGCGAGAACACGGTTTAGTGCGCAATTAGTCAACAACCCTTTTGCCATGCCACTTCAATCACGGCATTCGGGTTAAAACTCTTAACGTGTTACTCGTGCAATGAGTTTCCCATCAAAATGCTGCACATCAAAATCTATCAACAATCCTTAAGTCTTGTCAATGCGGAGATAATCACAGATTTGTAGTTACACATTGTCAACGAGCGCGTGGAGTGTAGCCGGGCGCTCCAAATCCTATTGCTTTGATTAATTGAGCTGGTGGCAAAGCAAAGGATCTAAAAGTTAATGACAAGCAATATCCCATAATCGGCGGGGTGTAAATGAACTTCTTGTTACACGACTTAATCACGAAAATCTGTTATCTACGATCGTTGAACACGGAGCGATTTCCTTTCTTAAATCCGCCTTCTTGCTTCACGGAGTGATTTTCACTGTTCTTTGCTTCAAGCACTTCTCTTCTCTACGAATGATGTTTTTGTTTCAAAAACGCCTTTCTTCGAGCTGCGGCAATGAGGAATGTGGTCCTAGCGGTCATGAATTGACCGAGTTCATGGTTGTACCGTGCCTATTGGTGTTATGATCTCTTGCTTGGGGTTAGTATGGCTGTCTCTTTGACCCGATCCGTATGTCATGAAGGGATGCCACCACCGTGTGCGCAACACGTATGATTTCCATTGTCGTGTGCTATAATGATATGCACGTATCATTTCCACCAACGCGTTTTTGCTTTGAATGATATACCCGTATCATTGCCACCGTCATGTGTTATTTTGAATGATATGCATGAACTATTACCTTCGTCGTGTGTCTATACGTCTCGTGATACTCCTGCATGTATATGCAATTATCATTTCACCATATACATCCAATCATGCAAACTGCCAGGATCATAACAATCGTGCCCGTCACTTCATTTTGTATGCGCCTTATACCTTCGCTTATCCTTATACCATATGCGCATTGATTTTATACCATTAACCTTATATCTTTTGCGTATTAACCTTATGTATTAACCTTATATCCTTTGCGCTGAATTTTTATATAGATGGTTTTAACGCATTCATATTTACACTATGGTATATAGTTTAATATAGCGCGTATTTGTTTTGCCTTCTATGCACATCTTTATGATTTTAAAATGACCATCCTAGGTGTTTCCAAAATCATCACCATAATAATGCTTGTTGTATATGCAGGTGGAAAAAGTTGTCCTAGCTTGGTCTTTTTGCTCTTAAAGAAAAATACTTAGGATTATAGGGAATATGTATGGGAAATGTGTATGAATGAAATGGAATATGTATAGGGGTATTATGAATATGGGATATGTATAAGGAATAATGAATATCCTCGGGTACTAACTTTAACTTAACAAAAACTAAAAAATTCGTAAGAAAAAATTTGAATTTCAAGCACAAAATGACTATACATATACTTCCCTGGATGATGTTTGTACGAGGTGGAATGAAATCGAGGATGTTGTAGATGAATCAAAAAGTAAATTTTATTCTTTGCTCCTTGTTCTTCATGCTCCGGTTCTTGAATTGAAAATCAGGTCCTTTGTAATGATTCTTTGTTTCGGGTCCTACGTATTGCTTACATAATATGCACATGTTGTTTTGACATTGGCGAGTCTCTCGGGTCCTACCTTATTGATTCCTTCTTTCGAGTCCCTGCGGTGACAATATAAGTTCCTTCTATACTTGACTTTCCGGCTAAATATCTAATACAAGTCTCCCCCTTGTTTAAGATATGACTTGTCCTCCAAGTCGGTTGTTGATGGAGAATACGTATTGAAATTATGTGAGAACGGTAGAACAAGAAAAGGAATTCATAGAGTCCAAGTTGCCTTGATTTTCCCCTATGAATTCGTGTTTGCATAGTTCCGGTTACTGGTTTTCACTAGCAAACAAATTATTATTTTTTTATGTTTTATATTTTATATATATATATATATATATATATATTTTTATTATTTTATTCAACTACGGAAATTTGGAAGATGCATTTGAGCACAATTGTGCCATGACTTCCGATTCTGTCTTAAATGGGTTGTTTCATAAATGCTTCTTTCTTGATAGGCCTATTATAAACTTTGAGCCTATGTCCATTCACTATAAAGGAGGTGGAATCCTGGTCAATTGTCTTGATTTTATTTGCTCCATTATAGAAGATTTCATCAATTTCATGTGGGCCTAGCAGGTGTGTTGTGAACTTTGCTTTGAAATATTTGAACTTGGAATAAAAAAAGTAATGCCCAATCTCCCTTGTGAAATGTCTTTGTTTTGATATATCTGTCGTGCCATTTCATTCTTTGTTGTTGCACCAATGTAGTATATTTCTATGGCTTGTTGAAAGCGATGCTCATCCGTAGGATTCGGTTCCATGATCCACGGCTATTTGTTGTGCTTCTGTCGGGTCTAGTCTAATTCGAGTTGCTAGTGTTTGTATGTTTTTGTGTTGAAACTCTATGAGCAATAAGGCCTCTTTTCCATATACTAGCTGGTATGGACTAAAACCGATTGTATTCTTCCATGTGAATTCTATAGGCCCATAGTGCATCTTGTAATTTTTCGGACCAATCTTTTGTTCGAAATTTGTCTTGTTTTTGTCATGATATTCTCTAGGACTTTATTTGTTGATTCAACTTTGCCCATTTGCTTGAGGATGATGGTGTAGATGTCCTGTGTTTGATCTTGTACTTCTCTTTGTTAGATCTCTTACCAGTTTTGATGTAAATTGTGTTCCTTGATGCATTACAATTTGTCTAGGTACTCCATATACGACAAAGATTTCTTTAAAAAGAAAGTTGACCCTTTGTATCTTGTTGCTCTATTCTTTGCTTGCTTCTCTGCCCACTTGGTTACATAATGTTTGTACATACTAAGATGTACTTATTTCCATTTGATGGTGGATTGATGGGTCCAACAAAGTCAAGTGCCCATTGCTCAAATGGTTCTATGAGGACACAGTAACCCGGCATCTCATACTCTTCGATTGGTCTCCTTTGTTCTTTGGCAAGCTTGTCACATTGCTTGACATATTTCTTAGAGTCTTTGAAGATGGATGGCCGGTAGTAGCCCGATTCTTGACACCTTATATGCTGTTCATTTATCTGCAAAATGGCCACCACATGGTTCCTTCATGTGTACCCTTAGAATATCTAATATTTCATCTTCTCGCACACATTTTCTAATTATCAAATGCGAACCGGTATAAAATAAATCACCATTTACCCAACTATACCTAGAACTTTCTCTAACAATTTTGTGTCTTTGGTTTTTAGTGAATTGGGTTGGTAACTTTCCGGAAGATAAATAGTTTGCCATGTACGCAGAGCATGGTGTTTTTTGCGCGATAGCAACGGATATTCCTTCGGGAAAGTTATACGGATTTGAATCATTGGGGTGAATGTATGCGGGGACGAGAGAAAGTCGGCCACTTGATTTTCCTTGCACAGCCGGTCTTGTATTGTGATATTAAATTCTTGCGATACTTGATAACCATCTTGTTATTCTTCCATTGGTTATAGGTTTATTCATAGTATTTGATTCTTTGAATGATACGTATGAATGAAAACTTGATATCTGTTATATAATGTACGGAATTTGTTTCTTGCATGTATAACGGCTAACATTTCTTTCTCATTATTTGTATAGTTCAATTACGCGAGGTGTTAGATTCTTGCTTATAAAGTATATTGCATAATTGAACAAGTTCTCTTTCTGTCCAAGGGAGGCACCTATTGCGGTATCAGATGCATCGAGTTGATATATGAAATGGCAAAGACCAATTTGGTCCACGGAGAATGGGTGCAAGCTGATAATTTTTCTTTCGAGATTTTGAAATGCATTTTTGACGGTCATTTGTCCGGTGAAATTCAATATCTTTTGCTAATAATTTAAACGAGAGGTTGGGCTATTTTTTACTGAAGTTTTCAATGAATCGTCTATAATAGCACACGCTAGCCTAAACTTCTTACCTCTTTTTGTGTTGTAGGAGGCATTAAGTTTACTGGGACTTGGATTTTCTTTGGATCCACTTTAATTCTGAAGACGAAATATGGTGTCCGGAACTATTCCTTCTGTCCCCGACATTATATAGCATTTCTCATTGCACTCAATGACAAATTTGTTTCAATGCATTGTTTTGACACTTTTTTCAAGATTATTTAGGCAATCATTATATGTGTTTCCATAAGTAGCAAGTCATCCATATAAACCTCTACACATTCATGGATTAGATCGGCAAAAATTGCAAGCACGCTCGTTGAAAAGTTGCAGGTGCATTACATAAACCAAATGGAAAAACATTATATGCATAGGTTCCCCATGGGCAAGTGAATGTTGTCTTGTCTTGGTCTTCTGTTGCTATTCTAATGCGGGTTGTACCCGCTAGAAAACCCATCTAAGAAAGAGAAGAATTTTTTTCCGACCAATGAGTCTAACACTTGATCAATAAATGGTAGAGGAAAATGATCCTTGAGTGTTGCTTTGTTTAGTTCTCGATAATCCACACATACCCTCCACTTTCCATTTTTCTTTGGAACAATAACCGGTGGGAGAAACCCATTGACTATCTGAAATAGGATAGATGAATCCAAAATTTAATAATTTTTTTCAGTTCTTCTTTCACTACTGCTTTCATCATAGGATTCATTCTTCTTTGAGGTTGTCTTACGGAGTTTGATTTGATCATGTTTGTATAGATGTGGTGGACACATGTGTTAGGATGGATTCCTTGCATGTCGGTATAATCCCGGGCAAAAGCTTTTGAATATTTCTGTAATAATGCAATTACCTCTTGCTCTTGTTCGGATTGCAACTCATTTCCAATGTTTAAATGTTTTCCGGGACTTACCTCAATTGTTTTGATTGTTGGATTGGAGATTGTGTTTACGGGAAAGATGTCTATAAAGAATTCATAAAGGTTTGAGCAGTACGGAGTTTCACGAAAACATTGATTCAAAAGGTTATTTGCGGCTTCATATTGAACTTCTCTAAGATGCTGCGAAATACTTGGATTACGAGAATGAAAGATCCATTAAGTCTTCATTCTCTTCTTCTTCTCTTAAATCAAAGAATTTATTTATACTTAAAAGGCGATTTAGTTTCTTTGTTTTTCTTGAGCTTCAATCTTGATTCTAAATAAGTTATTTGTGTAGGTGAATAAGAAGCAATATGTTTCCTTTCATCTCCATGTGAAATAATCATGCTTCCTGGTCTGCATCCTATAAAGGCATCGGCGGTAGCTAACCATGGTCTGCCTAAGATTAGAGATGTCCTCCCAAATTTGTTTTTGGTTGCGAGAATAAGGAAGTCAACGGGATACTCCATGAATCCAAAGAGACTATAATATCTTCCAATATTCCTTCGGGAACAACTTTAGATGCAATACTTGTAATTCTAAGATTGTAGAGGTTGATCTAATGTTGTTCAAATGCAAAATTTTCCGTATCTCCATTGTCATTACATTTATAGCTGCTCCCAAGTCTATTAATGTGTTTTGATGTGAGAAATTATTTATTGATATAGTAACTATGGGGATACCGGGATCAGCTATATTTTTCTACTTTGGTTTAAGACATGAGGCTTGCTAGTTTACCAATGACTTGGATTGTAGTAGGATCCTTCTTCTTTTTCTGTGATTTCTTAATGCACAATTCCTTTATTGTTTATCATATATTGGTATTTCTTTAATTGCCTTCAACAAAGGAATTTTTACATAAGCATTTTTTAACTCATCTAAAATATCAAATTCAGGAAGGGTTATCTCTTTTTGTTGTTCCACTAACCTTTCAGAATAAGGTGGTGTTTGTGTTGTAATGTTTGTTCCTTTCGAATTTGTATCTTAGTTTGTGATGTTTTAGGGTGATTCTCCCTTGTTCGGTCGGTTCTTATTAGAGGAGAATCCTTTTTAAGCACTTTTCCGGACATAGATGGACTTCATTAAGAGGAAGAATTGAATATGTGGGAAAACATGTTGCTTCCTCTACGGTGTATGCGGCTTTTTCCACCTTATTATTCGGATTTGCAATTGGTTGTTTGGTAATTGAGTTAGTGCAGGTTGATTGTGGTAAAGTACCAAGCATTGTGGTTGGGTCAACAACGGTGGAGGATACTGCTGCCCGGATGAATGGATTGTGGATATGCAGAATGTTGTTGTTGAAATGGTATGGATTGAGGATATTGTGGATATGTGAATGGCTGTTGGTATTGTTCTTTGTGGTATTGTTGTTGATATTGTTGAGGTGGTTTCCGTAACCATATCCTCTCCAACCTTGTGCGGGTTGTTGTGGATATTGTTGTGGAGGCCAAGCTTGCCATGGCATTGGAGGGATCCAGGATTTTTGAGGTGGATAGAGGTAATTTTTCGGGGAATTGTTGCTGGTTTGTTGAGGCATCCTAGGTTGCCATGGTCTTCGTGGTGCTACATAATAAAAACCTTCCATTCCTTTGGCACTTCTTCCATTGAATTCATTTGTAATTCTTTCAATTTTAGACAATTTTACGCTGGAATGCTTTTACATGCAAAGACCACAAGCAGACACTCTGAACACTATCAAAGGACATTCTCTTAATGGATGTTTGTTTCTACATTTGGGACAAAAGATTGCTAGAGCTTGTTCTTGTTCTTCTTTCCTCTTATTTGCCTTTAGCACATCTACTTGTGTCCCTAATGTACTCAAAGATGCATTTTTGAAATTCTCAATAAACTTCCTATTTCAGCTCTTGTTATCCCTCCTACTGCAGTGACTTTCTTTTGAACTCTACTTCTCTTCTTCCTGTTTTACTCCTTCCTCTAGAATATTTTTGACATAAGTCAACAATTTCATCGAATGGTAGGTTTGAAATATCTCCTTTACCCATCACATTCAAGATATCAAGGTATTCATCCCTTATACCCTTGAGAAAGATTGTTCGAATGGTTTCTTGATTTAGAGAGTGTTGTTTAGATTTACATGGAATTATACAAAAATCTTTCCAAATATTCTTATAAACTTTCATCTTCTTGTTGTGTCATTTAAAAATATCTTCCTTTGAGATCTCTAGATCTACAATAAACTTGATATTTTTTAAGGAAAATTTGATCTCATATCATCCCAAGAAGCTATTGTATGTTCTCCTAAACCCATAAACCATTTCAAGGCTCTTGCTTTTAATGTTGCAGGAAAAGGCAAAGTTTATGAATATCATCGGTGTATCCTTATGTTCTACATAGAATATCAAATTCAAACATAAATGAATCGGGATCTTACATTGACATTCCATAAAAATTTGGCAATACGAAGGTGGAATATTTTTCATTTTCACTTCTTCTCCTAATATTGCACTTGTGTCTATTATTGGAAAGCCAAAGGTAGTCTCATCTTCTTGTCTTTTTTCGATCGTTTTCTATTTTTCTATCATTTCTTGTTTTGCATCCTCCTCTCTCTTTCTTCTCCATTACCTTGTTGTCTTTCATATTGAGCTCGTTGTTCGGGAGTGAGAATAACGGATCCATGTCCCTCTTCTGCCATTGGTTGATTTGTTTCAATTTTAAGTGGAGTTTCGGGTTGGTCGAAAGACAAAGGATTTATGGATGGAAATAAAGATTGTTTTTCCTTTGATAATTTCCTTTTGTTTTCCGGAGAAGTTGAAGATTGTTTTTGCTTTGCTTCCCAAGCTAACAAAGTTTGTCTCTCGGTAGAGACAATCTTTGTCACTTCTTTGTTTTACGCAATTCCTCCAATGATTGGATTACCGATGGCAGAATTGTTTGATGATCTATCCCTATTTGTGGGGGTTTTTAATAAATCTACCATGAGGATCTCTATGTCTGAGCACTTAAAGAATAATAACTAAAAAGTGTAACTATTTTGTTTTGTCTATTGACTATCTTGATATTTGCCTCTGAAACATGGCTTGTCCAAAATGTTGAGCTGATTTATGTACCTAAACTAACACAATTATTTATTATCAATCAGTTTGTTTATGCTTTGAGGCAAGTTCACTATATGTGAAGATGGGATATAATCAAACCTTAAAAGATAAAAGCTATTCAAAAAGATGAAAGTAATACATTCTATAACTCTAACTCAATTAGTTTAAAATGAGGAATAATATTGAAGGGTTCTTGACTCAAGAAAATCATTTTCACCTCAATTACCACTTAATGAATCAGAGATTAAAACCAAGAACTTAAGATGGATAAATTATTAATGAAAGAAGCTCTTAACTTAAGAGACATATAAAGTATTCCATTATAATTCATTCATCTTAATATCAAAAATCTCAACAAGAAACTACTTGCACACAAACAAAGAAACCAATTTTAATTCATCATTTTAATAGAGAGGATGCTCAACTTGATACATCTGTTTTTCCAACTTGATAAAGTGATGAATAAGCTATAAACTATTGACATCAATCATTATGCATGAACCATGAAGCAATCTGAAATAAAGCTTTGAAAAACCGAGTTCTACAATCATCAAATTACAAGGAAATAAAACTAGTTAACAAGAAAGTGTACTTAGCTTGGAATGGGGGCCTTCCACCCTTGCCTTGCACACTTGATAAATGATCTCGAGCTTAACTTCAGTCACACATCCATAACATTGAACAGAAAAATGATATGACACAAGTCTTCAAATTAACTCCTCAATCCAAAATTGTCACAATATAAAAGTATATAAGTCAATAATAATCCTATTACATAAGCCATCAAAGCTTTGGCTTTAAATAAGTCTCATGAACAAACTGATCTATTTTTACTCAAACAAACCCATCTGCTTCTCATCCACCTATCTAAGTCAGATTCATTATTCTTATCCCAAGAAATATGGCCAATCCCATAGAATCTCAAAAGCTGCCCTATTTCTATGGGATTTACGAATGACTAGTCATGATTGACTAGAACTAAATGAGCCTAATAAAGCTTATTCTGTTCAAACTAAGCATAGGTGGCTTAATCTAGTTTCCAAGATGTCCATCCATGCATTCAATTCGTACCCAAGTGTCACATAATCACATCAACCATGGCTATTACGGGAATTTAAGATACGCAATTTTTTTCTAAAACTGAAACTTTCATAAAAAACTGGGAATTTGAAAAATTAAAATTAAATACCTGAATAGATATCAAATATATATCAAAATGGAATAAATGAATGGAAAATGGATGGAAAATAGATGGATTAGTAAGTTTCTTTGAGCAAAATAAGACCAAAACTAAGGCCCAACAATTCCCATGACCTGTGAACAATTTCATACTCTGCAAACACCCTCTTTGCATCCTTCTACATAAGGAAATCATTTATCTTGTTGAAAATTTCCTCAAAAAACACACAAAAACCTATGTTTTGTCTTTGACACGGTTAGCCAGTTCATCCCTCGCGCCGATGTGGAAGATTTGCACTAGAGCCTGTGCCACCTAGTGCTCTGTCTCAGTGTATTTCCCACACCAGCTATTTTAGGAATTTTTTTTAAAAAATAGAGGCGGAATTTTCCTTCTAACTATCTCAGGGATGACTCATTAGAAGTAGTTAAGTTAATGAGCCGTGAATATCTCTCTTTAGGTAGTGGTTTTTTACCTCCCATGGAACTCTCCTTGAAGATAGGACTCCCTTCCATGATTATAGGGATCGTAACCTCTCCCTCTACCTCTATATAAACAGGCCTTCTCCCTTTATGAAAGCTAGCTGAACAGATAGTCAAGGAGCTTAAGTTAGAGAAGAATATTATAGTTGAGTAATTGTCGTTGTGAAGGTAGAACCAAGGAGAATTCCATAGAGAAGGTCCTATTCGAATTCCTGACGAGCCTTTGTGAGACATTCTCTACTTCAACCCTACTAGAGGAGATCGCAACGTCGAAGCTTGGTTGTACTCTTCCTTCCATTTATTAATATACTCGACTACGATGTTGGTTCCATCATTGTGTTATGTTGTTTATGTAAAACAATTGATTTAGTCCTCTTCAACTGAATGATAGTTACGAATGTGAATCAGTATGTTGTATATTGTCATTTTTTTCTTGTGTGGAGGTGTCCAAACGTGAAAGCGAGTGGATTGTGATCTGTCCAATCAAGAGAGATAAGCGAGCCACTATTTTCGATGAAAACAATAGCGTAGGATTTCCGGTAAGTCATCTATCGAATCTTCATCCATTCATTAACTAGGAATACATATTATAGCGTGTCTTGTTTGTGGCTAGACCCACTCTAGGGCTAGTGGGGTCGCCTCTATCCGCAGAGGGGATTTACCTCACCAACAGTAAGGTTAAGGTTAAGGTTAGGTTAAGGGTAAAGTTATGGTTAAGGTGAAGGTTAAGGGTAAGGTTAAGGTCAAGGTTATAGGTTTAGTCAAGTTAGGGTTAAGGTTAAGGGTTTGGTCAAGGTTAGGGTTATTTTATAGCAAAGGTTAAGGTTAGGGTTAAGGTTATATTGAAGGTTAAGGTTAAGACCTGTAACCTTAAGCTTAATTTAACCTTAACTTTAACTATAACCTAACCTTAACCTTTACCTTAACTATAACCTTAATCTTAACTATGACCTAACCTTCACCTTAACCTTAACCTTAACCTTAACCTGATTAAACCCGTAACCTTAACCTTACCCTTACCTAACCTTAACCTTAACTTTACCATTAACCTAACCTTAACCTTATCTATAGCCTAACCCTAACCTTAAATTTAACCTTAACCTTATCTTAACGTTAACCTTCACTATAACCTAATCTTAACCTTGAACTTAACTATAACATAACCCTAACCTTAAACAAACCCTTAACCTTAACCTTAACCTGACTAAACCTGTAACACCTAACCCTAACCTTGACCAAACCCTTAACCTTAACCTTAACTTTACCCTTAACCTAATCTTAACCTTAACCTAAGCTTAACCTTGACTTTACCCTTAACCTAACCTTAACCTTGACCTTAACTATAACCTAACCCTAACCTTGACCAAAAATTAACATTAACCTTAACCTTAACCTTCCCATTACCATAACCTTAACCTTAACCTTACCCTTAACCTTAACCTTAACCTTAACCAGAGATTCTGGGTTCAATCCCCAGCGGAGTCACCAGTTGTTAGTATGAATATTTTGTCGAAGTGTACGAAAAAATACCACTTTAGCTACGCATAACTTATAGCCCTAACATCAAATATGGCTGCCAATATCCCCGGATCTGTAGTTAGTTGATCAAGACAAGTGCTACAAAAAACCAGATCTATGCATATAGAGACATTAAACAGTAAAAATGAGGTTTTTCTCCATATATCCAATAGACAAGACAAGAACAATTTTTGAAAGAATTTTTTGTATTAAGGGCACCTGGGAGGAAAACAAGAAGGTGTTTCCAATTCTCCTCAATGGAATGGGTTCTTGGAAGTGCTCAGCACTTCAGATCTAGCATTTCTCTCTCCTGTTGGTGTAGAAAACCCTGACAAAGATAGAACTCAAAGGGAGCTCACACAACAAATAATGGAAAATATTACAATGATAATGGCTCAAAGTCAAACCAAGAGTTTAGATCTAGAGTGATCTAATAGGCAACAAAAGGTGAAAAAACCTCCTATTTATAACAAAATATTGGGTCATTCTAGATCTTGGTGTATGATTAAAATAATATTAACCAAATCTAGATCCACCTTTTATGGAATATTTTATTATATTTGTTGGAGGGAAAAAGTATTTGACATGGGTCAAATCCCTTTATTTGTAAATAATAAATAAATAAATGATTTATTTATCATTTTAAGGAGGTGGTTACAAGATAATCATATAAATAATGATTTATTTAATTATTTATGGGTGATTTAGTCATATTTAACAAGGAATATTATTTAAATAAGGTTTAAATAATTATTCCTAGAAAATAATAAGATAAATAAATATTTATCTAATTAATTTCTTTGTTTTGGGTTAAACATGACCAGGAAAATCAAACAAATATAGGTTTGTTTAATATTTCCTTTTGGGGTTTCCTGTTTAGACCATAAACAACCTAATGAATGTGTTTTATTAATTTATTTTACATAGTGAAGGCAATTTTACTTAGGGTAAAATTGGTCTTACATGGTGTACTTGGGTCCATCTAATGATAGTAGGTTAGATGACAAAAAAATGGTGTAACACTTACCCTTACCTAACCTTAACCTTAACCTAACCTTAACATTCGCTTTACCCTTAACCTAACCTTAACCTTAAATTTACCCTTAACCTAACCTTAACCTTGAACTTAACTATAACTTAACTCTAACCTTGAACAAATCCTTAAGGTTAGGGTAGGTTATAGTTAAGGTCAAGGTTAAGGTTAGGTTATAGTGAAGGCTGAGGTTAAGATAAGGTTAAGGTTCGGGTCAAGGTTAAGGTTAAGGTTAAGGTTACGTTATAGTGAAGGTTAAGGTTAAAACCTGTAACCCTAACCTTAACCTTAACCTTGACTTTACCCTTAACCTAACCCTAACCTTAAAGTTAACCTTAACCTTATATTAACTTTAACATAACCTTAACCTTAACCTTAACCTAAATATAACCTTACCCTTAACCTTAACCTTGACCTTAACTATAACCTAACCCTAACCTTGACCAAACCCTTAACATTAACCTTAACCTTAACCTTTACTTAACCTTAACCTTGATCTTACCCTTAACCTTAACCTTACCCTTACCTTAACATTAACCTTCACCTAAACCTTAACCTTAACCTTACCCTAACCTTACTCTAACCTTAACCTTAACTTTACCCTTAACCTAGCATTAACCTTAACCTAACCTTAACCTTATCTTAACCTTTACTATAACCTAAACCTAACCTTGAAAAATTTTATCATTAACCTTAACTTTACCCTTAACCAAACGTTAACCTTAACCTTAACCTTGACTTTACCCTTAACTTAAGCCTAACCAACACTATAACCTAACCCTAACCTTGACCAAACCCTTAACCTTAACCTTAACCTTACCCTTAACCTTGACCTTAAACTTAACTTTAACTATAACCTAACCCTATCCTTGACCAAACCCTTAACATTAACCTTAACTTAACCTTAACCTTAACCTAACCTTAACCTTGATCTTAACTATAACCTAACCCTAACGTTGACCAAACCCTTAATCTTACCCTTAACCTGACTAACCTTAACTTGACTAAACCCTTAAGGTTAGGGTAAAGTTAAAGTTAAGGTTAAGGTCAATGTCAAGGTTAAGGTTAAGTTAGGATAAGGTAAGGTTATAGTTAGGTTAAGGTTAAGGTTAAGGGGGTAAGCCTTAACCTTAACCTAACTAAACCCATAACCTTAACCTTAACCTTAACCTTAACCTTAACCTTAACCTAACGTTAACCTTAACTAAACCCTTAAGTTTAACCTTCCCCTAACCTTAACCTTTACCTTACCCTTAACCTTCACCCTTAACCTTAACCTAACCCTAACCTTGACCTGAACCTTAACCTAACCTTAAGCTTAACCTTACCCTTAACCTTAACCAAACCTAACCTTAACCTTAACTTTACCCCTAACCTAACCCTAACCTTAAGGTCAAGGTTAAGGTTACATTAAGGGTAAAGTTCAGGTTATGGTTAGGGCAAGGTAAGGTTAAGGTTAAGGTTAATGTTATGGTTAAGGTTAAGGTTAAGGTCAAAGTTAAGTTAGGTTAAGGTAAGGTTAAGGTTACGTTTAGGTCAAGGTTAAGGGTTTATTCAGGTTGAGGTTAAGGTTAAGGGTTTGGTCAAGGTTAGGGTTAGGCTAAGGTTAAGGGTGAAGGTTACAGGTAAGGTTAATGTTAAGGTCAACATTAGGGTTAAGGTTATGGTTAAGGTTAAGGTTACGGTTAGGTTAAGGGTAAAGTTAAGGTTATTTTTAAAGTTAAGGTTAGGTTAAGGTTAAAGTTATTTTATAGTTAAGTTCAAGGTTAGGTTAAGGTTAATGTTAGGTAAAGGTTAAGGGTAAGGTTAAGGTTAAGGTTAAGGTCAAGGTCAAGGTTAACCTTAAGCTAACCTTAACCTTAACCTTAACCCTAACCTTAACCTTAAATTTATCCTTAGGTTACGGGTTTAGTCAGTCTAAGGTTAAGGTTAAGGGTTTGGACAAGGTTAAGGTGAAGGTCAAGGTTAAGGGTATAGTTAAGGTTAAGGTTAACGTTACGGGTTTAGTAAGGTTAAGGTTAAGGTTAAGATGAAGGTTAAGGGTAAGGTCAAGGTTAAGGATAAATTTAAGGTTAAGATGAAGGTTAAGGGTAAGGGTAAGGTTAAGGTTACAGGTTTAGAAAGGTTAAGCTTAGGGTTAAGGGTAAGGTTAAGGTTAAGGTTACATGTTTAGTCAGGTTAAGGTTAGGGTTAAGGGTAAGGTTAAGGTTAAGGTTAGGGGAAGGTTAAGGTTAAAATTAGGTTAAGGTAAGGGTTTGGTCAAGGTTAAAGTTAATGTTAAGGGTTTTTTCAAGGTTAGGGTTAGGTTAGAGTTAAGGTTAAGGTTAGGTTAAGGGTAAGATAAGGTTAAGGTTAAGTTTAAGGTTAAGGTTAGGTTAAGGTCAAGGTCAAGGTTAAGGTTAAGGGTAAAGCCAAGGTTAAGGTTAAGGTTAAAGTTAGGGTAAAGGTTGAGGTTGAGGTTAAGGTTAAGGTTAATGGTTTGGTCAAGTTTAGGGTTAGCTTATCCCTTGAGGTTAGGGTAAAGTTAAAGTTAAGGTTAGGTTAAGGTTAAGGTTAAGGTTAGGTTAAGGGTAATTTCAAGGTTAAGGTTAGGGTTATGGGAAGGTTAAGGTTAAGGTTAAGTTAAGGTTAAGGTCAAGGTTAGGGTTAGGTTATAGTTAAGGTCAAGGTTAAGGTTAGGTTAAGGATAACGTTAAGGATAAGGTTAAGTTAAGGTTAATGTTAAGGGTTTGGTCAAGGTTAGGGTTAGGTTATAGTTAAATTTAAGGTCAAGGTTAAGGTTAAGGGTTTGGTCAAGGTTAAGGTTAAGGTTAAGGTTGAGGTTAAGGTTAATGTCAAGGTTACGGTAAAGTTAAAGTTAAGGTTAAGGTTAGGATAAGGTTAAGGTTAAGGTTAAGGGGTGGTCAAGGTTAGGGTTAGGTTAAGGGGGTAAGTGTAAGGTTAAGGTTAATATTAAGGTTAAGGGTTTGGTCAAAGTTAGGGCTAGGATATAGTTAAGGTTAAGGTTAGGGTTAGGTTATAGTTATGGTCAAGGTTAAGGTTAGTTTAAGGTTAAGATTAGGTTAGGGGTAAAGTTAAGGTTATGGTTAGGGTAAGGTTAAGGTTAAGGGTAAAGATAAGGTTATGGTTAAGGTTAGAGGTCAAGGTTAATGTTAAGTTAGGTTAAGGTAAGGTTAAGTTTACGGTTAGGTTAAGGTTAAGGTTAGGTTAAGTTAAGGTTAAAGTTAAGGTTAATGTTAGGTTAAGGGTAAAGTTAAGGTTAAGGTTAGGGTTAAGGTTAGGGGAAGGTTGAGGTTAAGGCTACAGTTAAGTTTAGGCTAAGGTGAAGGTTAAGGGTAAGGTTAAGGTTAAGGTTAAGGTCAAGGTAAAGGTTAAGGTTAACTTAGGTTAAGGTTAAGGATTTGGCTATGGGGAGGTTAAGGTTAAGGTTAAGGTTAAGTTAAGTTTAAGGGTAAGGATTTGGTCAAGGTTAGGTTTAGGTTATAGTTAAGGTCACGTTAAGGTTAAGGTTAAGGTTAGGTTAAGGTTAAAATTATTTTAAGGTTAAGGTTAACAGTAAAGATAAAGTTTTGGTTAAGGTTATATTTAGGGTTAGGTTATAGTTAAAGTTAATATTAAGGTTAAGGTTAGGTTAAGGGTAAAGTTAAGGTTAAGGTTAAGGTTTGGTTAGGTTAAGATTAAGGTGAAGGTTAAGGGTAAGGTTAAGGTTATGTTAAGGTTAAGGTTAAGGGTTTGGGATGGTTGAGGTTAAGGTTAAGGTTAAGGGTTTGGTCAAGGTTAGGGTTAGGTTATAGTTAAGGTCAAGGTTAAGGTTATGGTTAAGCTAAGGTTAAGATAAAGTTAAGGGTACAGGTTTAGTAAGGTTAAATTTCATGTTAAGGTCAAGGTCAAGGTAAGGTTAAGGTTAAATTTTAGGTTAACCTTGACCTTGACCTTAACCTTAACCTTAACCTTAAGCTTAACCTAACCTTAACCTTAACTTGAAACTTAACCTTAACCTTGACCTTCACCTTACCTTGACCTTAACCTTAAGCTAACCTTAAGCTAACCTTAAACTTAACCCTAACCTTAACCTTGACCTTAACATAACCATTAACCTTAACCTTAACCTTTACTTAACCTTTACCTTAATCTTAACCTTAACCTTAGCCTTAACCTTAACCTTAACCTTAACCTTGAATTTACGCTTAACGTAACCTTAACCTTGACCTTAACCTTAACCTTAACCTTAACCTTAACCTCACTAAACCTATAACCTTAACCTTACCCTTAGCTATAACCTAACCCTAACCTTGACCAAACCCTTAATCTTCACCTTAACTTTAACCTTAGCCTTCCCTTAACCTTAACCCTAACCTTAACCTTAACTTTACGCTTAACCTAACCTTAACCTTAACTTTACCCTTAACCTAATCTTAACCTTAACCTAACCTTAACCTTACCCTTAACCTTGACATTAACCTTAACTTAACCTAACCTTAACTATAACCTAACCCTAACCTTGACCAAAAACTTAACCTTAACCTTATCCTAACCTTAAACTAACCTTAACCTAACTATAACCTTACTATTAACCTTAACCTTGACCTTAGCTATAACTTGACTCTGACCTTGACCAAACACTTAACATTAAGCTTAACCAAACCCTAACCTTGACCAAACCCTTAACATTAACCTTAACCCCTTAACATTAAGCTTAACCTAACCCTATCCTTAACAAAACCCTTAACATTAACCTTAACCTTAACCTTAACCTATTCGTAACCTTAACCTAACCTTAACCTTGCCCATAACCTAACCCTAACCTTGACCAAACCTTAATCTTAATATTAAACTTAACATTCCCATAACATTAACCTTGACCTTAACTATAACCTAACCTTAACCTTGACCAAACCCTTACCCACAACCTTAACCTAAACCTAACCTTAACCTTAACCTTATCCTTATGGTTATGGGAAGGTTAAGGTTAAGGTTAAGATAAGGTTAAGGTTAAGTTTAAGGTTACATTAAGGGTAAAGTGAAGGTTAAGGTTAGGTTAATGTTAAGATAATGTTAAGGATAAGAATAAGGTTAAGGTTGAGGTTAAGGTTAGGTTAAGGGTAAATTTATGGTTAATATTAGGGTTTAAGTTAAGGTTAGGTTAAGGTTAAAGTTACGAGTATGCTTATAGTTAGGTTAAGGTTAAGGTTAAGGTTAGGTTAAGGTCATTAACATTACCCTTAACCTTAACCTTAACCTTAACCTAACCTTAACATTAACCTTAACCTTGACCTTAACCTTAACCTTAACTTAACCTAACTTTAACCTTAACCTTCCAATAACCTTAACCTTTACCTAACCTTTCCATAACCATAACCTTAACCTTAACCTTACCTTAACCTAAACTGACCTTAACCTTAACCTTAACCTTACCCTTAACCTTCACCTTAACCTTAACCTTGACTTTACCCTTAACCTAACCTTAACCTTAACTATAACCTAACCCTAACCCTAACCTTAAGTAAACCCTTAAACTTAACCTGAACCTTAAATTTACCCTTAAGGTTAAGGCAAGGGTAAGGTTATATTTATGTTTAAGGTTAATGTTAAGGTTAATATAAGGTTAAGGTTAAGGTTATGGTTATGGGTTTAGTTAGGTTAAGGTTAAGGTTAACGTCAAGGGTTTGGGAAGGTGAAGGTTAAGGATAAGGGTAAGATAAGGTTAAGGTTAAGGTTAAGGTTAGGTTAAGGTCAAGGTGAAGGTCAAGGTTAAGGTTAGGTTAGGGTTAGGTTATAGTTAAGGTTAAGATAAGGTTAAGTTTAGGTTAATTTTAAGGTTAATGTTAAGGTTATGGTTAAGGTTAATGTTAAGGTTATTGTTAGTGACCTAAACATAACCTTGACCAAACCCTTAACCTTAACCTTAACCTTAACCTAACCTTAACCTAAACTTTACCTTAACCTTGAATTTACCCTTAACCTAACCTTAACCTTAACCTTAACCTTAACCTTATCTTAACCTTAACCTAACCTTAACCTTAACCTTACACTTAACATTAACCTTAACCTTATCATTAACCTAACCTTTACCTTAACCTTAACCATAACCTTATCTATACCCTTAACCTTAACCTAACCCTAACCTTAACTTTACCCTTAACCTAACCTTAACCTAACCCTAACCTTGACCAAACCCTTAACCGTAACTTTAACCTAACCCTTAACCTTAACCTTTACTAAACCTTAACCTTAACCTTAACCTTAACCTTCTCATAACATTAACTATAACCTAACCGTACCCTTGACCAAACCCTTAACCTTAACCTTAACCTTAACTTAACCGTAACCTAACCATAACCTTAACCTAACCTTAACCTTAACCTTAGCCTTATGTTAACCTTAACCTAAACTTAACCTTGAATTTACCCTTAATGTAACCTTAACCTTACCCTTAACCTTATCTTAACCTTAACCTAACCTAATCTTAACCTTAACCTTAACCCTAACATTAACTTTAATATTTACCTTAACCTTAACCTTAAACAAACCCTTAACATTAACCTTAACTTAACCTTAACCTTAACCTTAACCTAACCTTAACCTTGACCTTAACTATAACCTATCCCTAACCTTAACCAAACCTTACCCATAACTTTAACCTTAAGTTTAGGGCTAAGGTTATGGTTAGGGTTAAGGTTAAGGTTAAGGTTAAGATAAGGATAAGTTTAAGGTTAAGGTTAGGGGTAAGGTTAAGGTTACGGTTAAGGTTAGTGTAAGGTTACGATTACGTTAAGGGTAAGGTTAAGGTTAGGGGTAAATTCAAGGTTAAGGTTACGTTAAGGGTAAGGTTAAAGTTAAGGTTTGGTTAAGGTTAGGGTTAGGTTATAGTTAAGTTCAAGGTTAAGTTTAAGGTTAAGGGTAAGGTTAAGGTTAAGTTTATGGTTACGGTTTTAGTCAGGTTAAGGTTAAGGTTAAGGTTAATGTTAATGGTAAGTTCAAGGTCAAGGTTAAGGTTACGTTAAGGGTTTGGTGAAGGTTAAGGATAGGTTAAGGTTAGGGTTAGGTTATAGTTAAGGTCAAGGTTAAGTTTGAAGTTAAGGGTAAGGTTAAGGTTAAGGTTAAGTTCAGTGTTAAGGTTAATGTTAAGGGTTTGGTCAAGGTGAGGGTTAGGTTAAGGTTAAGGTTAACGTTATGGGAAGGTTATTGTTATGGTTAAGGTTAAGGTTAGGTTAAGGTTAAGGTTACAGGTTTGGTCAGGTTAAGGTGAAGGTTGAGGTTAAGGTTATGTTAAGGGTAAAGTCAAGGTTAAGCTTAAGGTTAAGGGTAAACTTAAGATTAAGGGTAAAGTTAAGGCTAAGGTTACGGGTAAGGTTAAGGTTAAGGTTAAGGTCAAGGTCAAGGTTAAGGTTAAGTTAGGGTAAGGTAAGATTAAGGTTACAATTATGGTTAGGGTAAGGTTATGCTTAGGTTATAGTTAAGGTTAAGGTTAAGGTTAAGGGTAAATTTAAGGTCAAGGTTAGAATTAGGTTATAGTTAAGGTTAAGGTTAGGTTAAGGGTAAAGTCAAGGTTAAGGTTAGGTTAAGGGTAAAGTCAAGGTTAAGGTTAAGGATAAATTTACAGGTTTAGCAAGGTGAAGATTAAGGTTAATTATAGGTTAAGGTTAAGGGTGAAGGTTAAGGTTACGGGTCTTAACCTTACCCTTAACCTTCACCCTTAACCTTAACCTTAACCTTTACTATAATGTAACCTTAACCTTCACATTAACTATAACCTAACCTTGACCTTAACCTTAACCTTACCTTTACCTTAACCTTAACCTAACCTTCCCATAACCTTTACCTTAACCTAGATTTAACTTTAACATTCCCCTAACCTTAACCTTAACCTTGACCTTAACCTAACCTTAACCTTAACCTTACCCTAACCTTAACCTTAACTTTACCCATAACCTTAACCTTACCCTTAACCTAACATTAA
Organism: Pinus albicaulis; assembly: GCA_034641835.2. Classification (NCBI taxonomy): domain Eukaryota; kingdom Viridiplantae; phylum Streptophyta; class Pinopsida; order Pinales; family Pinaceae; genus Pinus; species Pinus albicaulis. The sequence goes on from CM076581.1 coordinate 1,593,417,025, forward strand.
CCTTGACCTTGACTAAACCCTTAATCTAACCTTAACCTTAGCCTAACCTACCCTTAACCTTAACCTTAACCTTATATTAACCTTAACCTTTCCATAACCTTAACCTTAACCATTACCTAACCTTAACCTTGACTTTACCCTTAACGTAACCTTAACCTTAAACTTAACCTTAACCTTAACCTTAACCTTCCCATAACCATAACCTTAACCTTAACCTTAACTTTACCCTTAACCTAACCTTAACCTTAACCTTATCTTAACCTTAACCAAACCTTAACCTTGAATTTACCCTTAACAAAACATTAACCTTAATGGTAAAGTTAAGTTAACCTTACCCTTAACCTTATCTTAACCTTAACCTAACTTATTCTTAACCTTAACTCCTAACCTAACCTTACCTTAACCATAACTTTAACCTAACCTTAACCTTAACCTTACCCTTAATCTTGTCTTAACATTACCTTAACCTTAACCTTACCAAACCCTTAAACTTAACCTTAACCTAACCTTAACCTTAACTTTAACCTTACTTAACCTATACCCTTAACCTTATCTTAACCTTAACCTTTACTTAAAATTAAGGGTTAGGTTAAGGTTAAGGTTATGGGAAGCTTAAGGTTAACATTGACTTTACCCTTAACCTAACCTTAACCTTAACAATAACCTAACCCTAACCTTGACCTACACTTTACCCTTAACCTTGACCTTAACCTTGACCTTGACCTTAACCTAACCTTAACCTTAACTTTAAAATTAAGCTTGACCAAACCCTTAACCTTAGCATTAACCTTACCCTTAACCTTAACCTGACTAAACCTGTAACCTTAACCTTACCCTAATATTAACATTCACCTAACCTTAACCTTGAATTTACCCTTAACCTAACCCTAACCTTGACCAAAACCTTAACCTTAACCTTAAACTTACCCTTAACCTTAACCCTTGAGTAAAATTACCCTTGACTAAACCCATAACCCTTAGGGTAAAGTTAAAGCTAAGGTTAAGGTTAAGGGTAGGTTAAGGGTAAAGTAAAGGTTAAGGTAAAGGTAAAGGTTAAGGGTAAGGTTAAGGTTACGTTAAGTTAAATGTTATGGTTAAGGTTAGGGTTAAGGGTAAAATCAAAGTTAAGGTTAGTTTAAGGTTAAAGTTATGGGTTTAGTCAGGTTAAAGTTATGTTAAGGTAAAGGTTAAGGTTAAGGTTACATTAACGTAAAGGTTATGGTTAGGGCTAGGTTTAAGGGTAAAAACAAGGTTAATGTTAGGTTAAGGTTATGGTAAAGGTTAGGGTTAGGTTATAGTTAAGGTCAAGGTTAAGGTTAAGGTTAAGGCTAAGGTTAAGGTTAAATTAAGGTTAATTTTAAGGGTTTGGTTAAGGTTAAGGTTATAGTTAAGGTCAAGGTTAAGGTTAAGGTTAATGTTATGGTTAAGGTGAAGGTTAAGGTTAGGTAAAGGTTAATGTTAAGGGTAGGTTATAGTGAAGGTTAATGTTAAGACCCGTAACCTTAAACCTTAACCTTAACCTAACCTTAAACTTAACCTTATCTTAACCTTATGCTTAAGCTTAACCTAACCTAACCTTAACCTTAAGTTTATCCTTAACCTTACCTTAACCATAACCTTAACTATAACCTAACCCTAACATTAACCAAACCCTTAACATTAAACTTAACCTTAACGTAACCTTAACCTTAACTTAACCTTAACCTTAAAATTAACATTAACCTTAACCATAACCTTACCATAACCTTAACCTGACCTTAACCTTACCCTAACCATAACCTTAGCGTTAACCTCAACCTAACCTTAATCTTAACCTAACGTTAACCAAACCCTTAACCTTAACCTTGAATTTACCCTTAACCTAACCTTAACCTTAACTATAACCTAACCCAAACCTTGACCTTAACTTTACCCTTAACCTTGACCTTAATCTCAACCTTGACCTTGACCTTAACCTAACCTTAACCTTAACCTTATGTTACCCTCAACGTAACCCTAACCTTGTCCTTTACTTTACCCTTATCCTAACCTTAACCTTAACTGTAACCTGACTAAAACCATAACCTTAACCTTAACCTAACCTTAATTTTTACATTAACTATAACCTAACCCCATCCTTGACCAAACCCTAACCTTAACCTTAACTTAACATTAACCTTAACCTTAACCTTCCCACAACACTATCCTTACCCTTAACCATAACCTAACCTTAACCTTGACCTTATTTATAACCTAACCCTAAACTTGAACAAACCCTTAACGTTAACCTTAATCTTAACCTTAACCTTAACCTTTACCTAACCTTAACCTAACCCTAATCTTACCCTAACCTTAACCCTAACCATAACCTTAACTTTACCCTTAACCTAACCTTAACCTTAACCTAAACTAAACCATAACCTTAACCTAACTTTAACGTTAACCTTACGCTTAACCTTATCTTAAACTTACCTTAACTATAACCTTAACCTTGATCTTAACTATAACCTAACCCCAAGCTTGACCAAACCCTTAACCTTAACCTTAACCTTAAACTTTATCCTTAACCTTAACCCTACCCTTAACCTTAATCAAACCCTTAACCTTAACCTTAACGTGAACCTTAACCCTAAACTTAACCTTAACCTAACCTTGTTGAGGAGGTAAATCCCCTCTGCAGACAGAGGCGATCCCACTAGCCCAGATCGGATCTAGCAACAATCAAGTCACGCAATGATGTTGGTTCGTAGTTACAAAAAGACAAAGATCGCGATGAGTAGCCTACCTCAAATCCCACACAGTTGTCGTTGGAGAAAAGATGATGTTTCCTGTCCCTTGCTTGATAGATCACAATCCTTCTGTTCGACACGTCCAAACACCTGTACACATGCAAGGAAACGACGACAACAATGTAACATCTAAATCATGTAACTATATATCAGTCAAAGAGGATATAATTCATTACATTACATAAAGAAATGAATGCATGAATGGAACCATAATCATAGTTTCTTATATTATAAATGAGAAAAGGGAGATTACAACCAGATGCTCTGATGCTATGATCTTCCTTTGGTGGCGCTTGTAGCGGAGCGTGTCTCAACAAAGCCTGTCAGGAATCTAGACGAAGCTCTCTCTCTTACAGGATTCTCTTCGGCTTAGCTCTCAATAGTTTCCCAGCTATAGTTTCCTTCCTACAAGTTCAGCTAGCTTGCTAATGGAGAGGGAAAGCTTTTATAGATGGAGGAAAGGAAGTTGGGATCCCTATAATCATGCGATAGGCCCTATCTCTTAGGAAGGTTCCATGATAGGCGGAAAACCACTTTCTATACATGGAGATCTCAAGCCAAACCACTTAACTCCTTTTGATGATTCATTCTGGAGTTTGTTAGAATAAAATTTTTTCCATTTATTTTTAATAAACATCCCTTAATAATCTTGGCACGAGTGAAAAATAGGGACAGAGCACCAGTTGGCGTGCCCTCTAGTGTGGATTTCCCCCATTGGCGTGAGGGATGAACTAGCTAGTCACACCAAGGCTAAAACATCTGTTTTTAGGGTTTTTTAGAGGAAATGTTCTTCAGGAGAATGCTTTTCCTTATGAAAGAGGATGCCATGAAGGTGGTTTAAGGACATTTTACTGTTCACAGGTCATGGGAATAGTCCTCCAATGTACGGGACGAGGGATTGCAGGGACGGTGACAAAATGCTGTGTAATAGATGCCCCCTAAAGCATAAGGTCTGAGAGAGAGGGAGGGGTGAAATTCTTTATGAGAACATGCCCAACTGAAAACACTACTATCGGAAGACCTGCAAATACATATACAACTAATATCTTTGACACATGATATGTGGTATGGGCGTAGCCATCCATAATAGAGTCTACAATAACCGGGATCCAAGGTGTGGATGCAACCATCCAGCAAAGAAGGATCAACAAGTAGACTCAGGTATGGTCGTAGCCATCCAATAAATGAGTCATGTAACAAATCATGATAATCCACAAAGAATCCGCAGCCTAGATTTTAACAGACAAAATCCGGGGTCTTGGGCTTCATCTCGACCCGAACAGAGTACAAGTTTGAGGATGTGAATAAGCGAGCTGAAGTCGAACATGCAAGAACATCATCTGATTACCAGCCAATAATGAAAGTTGTTAACAGATGCGAGAGGAACTATCAATAATGAGGATGGACCTCAAGGTACTATAGGTACAATCCACAGAATGTGAATAGTGAGATGGTGTCTAGCACCCGCAGAATCATCTGATCGAAGGCCAATAATGAAAACCTTGCGTCGAATGCGAAGAACCTGCCATTGAGGCATGTAGGCTCCAAGGTACCTAAAGGGAGTCTCTAGATCATCTTCTTGGATAATGAGCTGAAGTAGATCGAAAGTGACCTTGATTGAAGGTGGGCCATAGTGTTTCCCACATCATCGATGCGAGACAGAGGAACATGATGTTTGTGAATCAAGATCATTAGAGAATCAGAGGGAGGTTGAAAACTGCAGAGGCCAACTTCTCTTGAACATATCGGTGGCACGAAACTGGATTTGGCAGTATTTGAAATCAAAGGATATGAGGTCATGATGACGTGGAAAAGAGCAGATGAGTGGTCAAAAGAGATTACCCAGACCCACGGAGGTAAGCAGATAACGAGATGAGATGTCCCCAACCCGAAACAAATGCAGACAAGTGCCATGCTGAAGAGCGACATACTACCGACACGACAATGATATTGGTTCCATTTCCCCCCACCATTTCTAGTGAGTACCCCAATTATTTTTGGAAACAAGCTTGAAGGGGATAGCATATGCTTGCAATATAAGTTTTTCCTTTGGACAAATCCAACCTAGTACATTTAACGAGCCCTAGGAGGGAGGAACTCGAGTAATGTCATTACAACGTAGTCCGATGTCATTAGTTTTTAATGAGTCTGAAAAAGGAATAACTCAATGTATTTTCATGTTTAGAGATTTTGAAAAGACAATGGAAAAGAAAAATCTAGCAGTCCCTTTTTGTAGATAGTCTCGCAGATCCAAAAAGGTAGAAAACTATGTCTGAGAGAACCTCCTAGTTGTGATAGGCTAGTGTATTCATTTTTCGTAAATAATCTATCCCAGCTTGAAAAAGGGGTAAACATATACTGGCTAGATGTCATTTTGCAGCCAATTTAACGAGCTCAAAACGAAAAGCAACTCGGCAATCTTTTCAGTTTTAGAGACTCAGAAAAGAGCTGAAATATGACTCCAATAGTGACTGTCTCATCATCCTAGTCGCGTGAAAACCTATCGCTGCACAAAAACCAAGTGTAAAAACCATTTTTCGACAAAAATATGATAAAATATTAAAAAAATAAGCTCCAAAACCTAATTTTGATTTTGAAATGTTATAAATATGACCAATAGTAAAAACATATTTACTTTTACTTTTTACCTTTTGTGTAGAGCGATAGTGAGTTATTTCCCTGTGATCTTGCGATGATGATTGTGGACGATCCAGTGCACCATTCCATATGTTGTCTTTTCCAAGTAAGAGCCACTTCCATTGTCCATTTTTTAAGCCCTATTTCATATATTTCCATTGTGATTTGGCATCCGTGAGGGGAGGATTTGCAAATTTAGGGCTTCCACGGTTGGCGCAGGTATCAGGCATGGACCCGCGCCAATCAGGCTCTTTTCGTAAAGGGGTCGCACCAGGTGGTGCAACTGTCGTCAAAACAGTTGCGCTAACTATGCAACCTAATATTCTGCTCAAATTTCACAAAAATTGAACCAATCAATTGAATTATTGAATGCCTAAGGGACCTTACAATGTGTTTATGACCAATTTGATGCAGGTGTAAAACAAAATTGGTGATTGAATGGAAAGAAAGGGAGCACAGTGAAGAATATGAGTTAGCAATGGAGAATGAGCAATGCATGAATGCTCTTTGGAATTGCGGTTTAAAGAAATTCTTCTTAACACCATGTCTCAGGTTATAACCTGACTTGTTACAATATTTGATAAGTATCTGGGATGAGGATTAAGATAAGTTTAAACTTCGAGATCAAGTACTTGAACTTGAAGTGTTTGATGTCTACTTCCTTACTGGATTGTCTGGCAGAGGTCCAGTTCCACTTATGACAGGTACCAGAGCCTCTGGTGAAAAAATGGCAATGGTCATTCAGAGGGTGTGCCCAGGGGCACAAATCAAATCAGGTAGTGGCAAAGTTGATATTCATACTATTCCTATCTAGCACTCACAGTGGTTCTACATAATATTATGCGGGCTGGGGGGTCATAGGCACCACATGAGGCTACCAAAACATAGCTCCTCCTAGAATTAGAGTGCATGAACCCAACAATATTTGATTGGGCCACAACCGTAACAATGAACATCAAACGACAATTGACCAAATACAAAAAGGCCAAACTGAAGTAGTTTGGGTATGGGTCCATCTTGGTATCTTTCATCCTAGAATGGCTACCTATCTTCCACGGCTAGGGGGAAATAGTCCCAGATCCACTATTGAGAAAGCCACAGATGGCTCGATGGGCAGCATTGATGCCCAGGGCAAGGGGTAGCCAGCAAATGTATGGTGGCCCGAGTTCTTTAGATGGCTGCGATGAAAACTAATCATCGTATATGACTGGCCCTGTGCAGACACTGATTTCATAGGAGACCCAGACCTTCCACTCCTGAAAGGAGAGGACTGGGATGAGGAGCTGGATAAGACTCTTTTTTATTTTTATGAATTTTATGATTTTTTGGTATACATGCATGTTCTAACAATTGATCTTCTATGCATGCAGATTTTAGCCCAGAGAGGCCTACTGGGATGTCACCAATAGGGAGGAGGACTCTGCTCGCTTACGACCCTCAAGGTGAGGGAGGCAAGGGGGACGCACTGGTACAGAACCTCGAGGGAATTTCTCATGGGGTTCCGGACTATGCTTGCCTAGCTGATGTCCCTATGGCTTACCAAAGGCACACCGTAAGGGTGCAGAGTCACCTCCATCGCTTACTGAGGTGATTGGTGCAAGCAGTGACGTGCTACCATGAGCACCACGCTGATTAGTCGCCTAGGCTTTTATTTGCATATTTTTGAGAGATATGTTGTCTCCGAATGTAATTAAAACAAACATGCATATTTTTGGAATTTTATATGCTGCAAACATTCGACATATATATATATATATATATATATATTTCTACATGGATATTTCTCATATATGCTGATTTTTTTACAAATTGTGTAAATGTCTATCTAATACCATGTTAGCTACTGCATCTTTTAATGCATTCATTTGTCTGGGTATATGCTGATATGTGAAGTAATCAAAATTTATTTCCAGTAAATGAATACATAGATACAGTCTTAAAATGCATAGGTTCCTAACTGAATCATGACCATTGAGTTGTAACAATACAAGCTGTGAGTCCATATATACAAGTAATGCACGAATATCGAGGTTAATGGCCTCGTTCAATAATTCCAAAATGACACTATATTCCACGACATTATTTGTAGCAGGCCCTAGAAAAACACCTTGTAAATTAACTAACTCACCAGCAGGATTGTAGACTACCCAGGCTACCGAAGAAAGATTCCTGGTACTGTGGGAGGCACCATCTGTGAAACCGACATAAGGAGTAATAGACATCTGCACAATCAGGACGACCCAATCAGCAAAAAATGATTACAAAGCACACCACACTACACATGCACAAAAATGAATAAATCACCTATGTACATATACTACGCAAGAATAAATCAAGCATAATATTTCTTCAGGTACAACCCATTTTCTAGGTTGTGCCAAAGGAAGACCTTCATAATCGATCAGCTCATAAGCCCCATTTTTCAATACACGTTTAACGATATAGGGCCCATGCCACATAGGTTGGAATTTTCTTGCCCCAAGCTTGTCATGGTCTTGATCATATAAGAGGACGAGGTCCCCTTCGATAAAAGAGCATGGAGAAACCGTTTGATCGAAATGAGCTTTAACCTGCTTTTTCTGTGCCTCGATAACCAAAGCAGCCAAGTGATGAGTTTCGTCTAGTCTTTCCAAATATAGGAGACGTTCTTCCTCTGAAGAAGTGCCGGGCAATAATCCCACAACCAATTTCAGTGAAGGGATCTCACATTCAACCGGAAGAGTAGCTTCCAAACCATACACCAACTGGAAATGTGTGAATCCGGTCGTGCTCTTCACTGACGTTCGGTAGGCCCAGAGAGATGAGAACAATTATAGATGCCAATTCGATTTGTGTATACCAATTTTTCATTGAAGCATCATGACAAGCACCTTGTTCATGGCTTCAACCTGGCCATTTGCCTAGGGTTAATATGGTGTCAAGCTGTCATGATGCAAGCCCAACTTTGATGTCAGCTCTGCCATCATGTAGTCCCAAAAATGAGAGCCATGATTAGTGACGATGGCTTGAGGAATGCCGAAACGCATGATCACATGGTTGAAAATGAATTGAGCAGTTGTCTTACTATCTGCGACCAATGTAGGCATCGCTTCGACCCACTTGGTGAAGTAATCTACGACAACGATGATATAAGCATGCCCCTCAGGCCGAGTGAGGGTTACACGTCATAAAATAAATTCCCCATTTGGAAAAAGGGGCCACAGTAATGACAGGATGTAATAGGAGGGGTGGCACACACATCTTGCATTGGAAGATCTGGCACGCATGACATTTTTGTACTGCAACAATATAGTCTTTAAATATAGACGACAAGAAGTAACCTACACACAGAATCTTCTGGGCGGTAGCATAATCAGACATGTGACTATCACAGGTGCCACTGTGATAGTGATTCAGAAATTTGTCAGCCTCTTCTAAGGTCAAACACTGGTAGAGTATAGAATCGACTCCGACCCGATATAGGGTATCTCCAACAATGCGATATGGTTGTGACTGGTGTCGAACACAGCATCGAGAATCCTTTGTTAACTCGGACCGGAAGGTAGATGTCTGGAGGTACACGATGATATAGTAGTACCATGGACCAAGAGTTTTGATTAAGAAGAGAGTTTCATCTAGGATATGATCCTCAGATTGAGACAGAACAGAGTTGGTAGGGAGAGAGCAGATGAGATCAACAAAAACCAGTGAATTCTTCGATTTGGCAGTATTAAACTCCAAATCAAAATCTTGAAGGATAAAAATCCGTTTGGAGTACTTTCCCCCCAGCAATTATCGAGACAAAAATTAAGTCATGGGGTTGTAGTTGGAAATCAAAATTACCATGCGCAACAAGATGTAATGGAAAAACTGCTAAACAGCCTGGACTGCGGCAAGCGCCAACTTCTTGAGGTGGGCATAACGCATTTCAGTGTCGAGGAGATTTCAAGACAAATAATAAACCACGTGTTCATTTTAGTCATCATCATCCTGTACCAGAACCATGGCACTTGTACTGAATGCGGCAGCCAAATAGACGGTAAATTCGCGATGATAGTTGGGAGGACGTATTAATGGAGCATTGACAAGAAACATATTAAGGTTATCAAAGGATTTCTGAGCAATTTCGTCCCAATGGAAGGTAATGTCCTATTTTAGAAGTCGTGTAAACCCTTTGGCCACCTCTGCATAGTTTGGGATAAAGTGACGTAAGAAATTCGCTTTGCCCTAAAGACTCTGAAGTTGATGCAACGAGGATGGGGAGGGTAGATTAACAATAGCCTCGACCTTGAGAGGGTCAAGGCGAATTACGTCCTTAGAGACAATGAATCCTAAAATCCTACTAGAGTCAACGCAAAAGACACACTTGTGAGGATTAAGCCTGATGTTGTAACGCCTGCAGTAGAGACAAATCTGGCAAAGATTTTCTGGATGGTCCTCGTATAGAGCTGAATGAGCTGGAAGGTCATCCAGGTATGGATGAACAATGTTACGTATGTCATGAAAGGAATAGGACATGGCATGCTGGAAGGTAGCCGCAACATTTTTTAAGCCGAAAGGGAGCTTCTTGTAGGCGAATGTTCCCCACGGGCATATGAAGGCGGTCTTATGTTGATCAGATGGAAGGATATGAATTTGATTATAACCCAATAAGCCATCCATAAGGGAAAAGATCTCACTCCCTGCACAATTTTTGATGATTCGATCTATAAAGGGGGTGGGATAGTTGTCCTTAGGGCAAGCCCGATTGATATCTCGATAGTCAACACAGACTCGAATTGTCCCCTGCTTCTTATCCACAGGGAAAATATTGGAAACTCACTCTGTCAGAGGGATCAGATATATGAAGCCCGCTTTAAGAAGTTTCTCAACTTCTACTTTTATAGCAGCGGCTTTTCGAGGATGCACTGGGCGCAGACGCTGGCACACAGGCTTTGCACCAGGATAGGTGGGAATTTCATGCATGGCGATACTGGGATCGATCCCCGACATATCTTCATAAGACCATGTGAAAACATCTTGGAATTCATAGAAAAGTCTAGTGTACACTTGAATCTCATCGAGATAACAAGTGACTCCCACGTGGATGTTCTTGATGACCCCTAGTTTAACGGAGATGTCGATAGGCATCGTTTCGGTAATATTACTCAGATTTCCTTCCGAAAGTACTTCATGAGTCAATATTGGCATTTGGAGAGGTGGAGAGTGAACTTGAGATGAAAAATGCTCGTGAAAATTAGACATTTCCCCTAGGCCAGGCATGAACGAGGAAAAATGATGTCCATACCTCCATGGAAGATCTTCAAGAGACATAGTCTCTACGATAGCTTCGTCAAACGAAAAAAATTCTCTCAAAGGATCAGGTGAATCTGCATCGCCAAGCCAAGGGGATTGAGAATAAACATCAAGAGCCATGCTCGAAGGAGCATTTTCAGCAGGAGGAGGATCTGATGCGGCAATGATCTCGCAATAATTGATTTCAACTGGGGTCAGAGGTATCAATTCTCCAAAAGAGGCAACCTTTTCAGGAGAAGGGATGATCCATGGGTCATTCAACCTAGAGATCATGTTGACTTAAACAGTGTTCGGTGGTGGAATGGGAAAAATACCCATGAGAACAAGGTCCTTGAAAAGACCAGGTCCTATACTGTCGGGGGGATTAGGAATCTAATCCACGTATGGCACATTGTTCTCGGAGGATGAGGTAAAGAAAGACAACTGATCAACGGTAATAATCTTGCCCTCATGTGGAAACTTTAAAAGTCCAAAGAGGGTGGAAGGAACACACAACATGGCGTGGGTCCAACTGCGACCATGTAGGAGGTTGTAGTTGAGTTTGGCATCAACAACTTCCACTTCAACGTTGACAGTTTTACCTTGCAATGTGATTGGTAGATTGGCGAGAACACCCAAGGGTTTTGATTCCCTTCCATCGAATGCCTCGAGGGCATTGGGAGATGAAGTGAGGGCTGGAGAGCCGATGGCTTTCCAGCAAGCAGATGACATAACGCAAGTAGAGGCACCTTCGTCCACAATGGCTCTGTGAATATTGAGGCCGTTGATGCCAACTTGTATAACAAGGGAAATCTGGTGTGGAAGTCAAGGGATGAAATTCTCTAAATCGAAGGTGAGAAGGCTAGAATCGGTAGGATCAATTCAACCGATTGTAGATAACAAAGCTTTTCGTTTAGATTGGAAAATTTGAAGCACTTCCAAGGCAGACATTGTGGAGGGCGCCTGTGCCAAATCCTCAACAATGTTGTAATGTTGAGCAGCATGGGTGTTTGGATTATAGGAAGACTTTCAGAGAACACCTTTGGAAGGTAGCCATACAATGGGTTCAGCGCTGGGCTTCTCAATTTCAAGAGGACCAGAGGTAGGTGGGGGAGGCGAGCCATCAAAAACTTCCTTCCCAGCTACCTGGCATGATCCGACATAATCCTTTGACCGAGTGGCAATAGAAACAGGTGCAGCACCATTCATGACCCAAACAGTGCAGATGGTGAAGGCTGCTCAACCATCTGGGTCTGCTGAGATGGAAAAGGTTCTTTAAGAACTGTTGGAGTTTCCTTAGAGCCTTTAAGAAGTTGACTAACCTCGGATCGTCGGGGAAAATCTTTGGTGTAGTGGTCTTCATCACAGATTAGGCAAGGGTACTTCGGTTTTCATTGTGAACCATCATCAACATGTGGTTTAGAGGATTCTGGTTTCGGGGCATATGATTTGGCCTTGCCTTTGCCCTTCTTCTTCCCTTTAGAAGCCTTGCCCGTAGGATTGGACTGAACGGCATTGACCTCCGCAGTCTTACCAGAATTTGGAGTAGCTGGAGGAGCAGAATTGTTGGAAGAATTTGATTTCTGCTTCCCATTAGAAGACTTACGAGAATTCTGAGAGACGGAACCAATAACACCGTCAACCAATGGGGAAGCTGGTGCTTTAGAGGTCCCTGGATGCGGGGCATCAGTTAATATATCATATAACGTGCTGGACTGAGAGGACACTAAATTGAGGTACTGGGCATGAGCAATGGCTTGTTCCTCGGTTACACTTGCCCCCATAGCAATGTCCTGTGCAATCTTGTTGATAAAGGAGGTAGTGAACCAGTGAGTTAGAAGTTGATCAGGAATGTCAAACTTGATCAGACGATGATGACGTCTTCACTCATGAATATGATCTGAAATATGAGTGGCTTTGTCCTGTTTCAGAGATGTCAGGAGATGCGTCCCAGCGTCATAACGAACCAGTAACTGGAAATGCGTAAGGAATGTCATAGCTAGAGTATTAAAGTCTTGAAAAATACCACGAGGTAGTTATATGTACCATTTAGTAGTAGCACCAGTGAGAATTCACTGGAAAAGACATAGACAGATCGAGTCATCTATCCAAGAGTTCGAGGAACACCACAAATGGTAAGTCATGACATGTGCTTGGGGGTCTTCTCCAGATTTTCCTTCAAATTTAGGACAATCACCAGGCACGTTCGTCGGAACCAGAGGCCAATATGGATTATGAAGAATCGGATCATTGGTCAATTTGGACACATCAGGAATTTCAATGTGGTGAGTAAAGGAAATTAAGGATTGAAAGACATGCCAGGGCCCCGAAAAGGACCTGTACTTGTACTCCAGCCTGGTTGAGCATGATTTTGCCCCCATTGGTTTTGTCATGGAGGATTTTGACCATAGGGGGTATAAGCCGTATAATTGGTTTGATATGGCGGCTAAAAACCATGATAGGGGGGTTGATAACCAGGGTACTGACTCTGATTATATGCGGGCCCTATTTGAGCAGTGTACGGATTTGAGTGTGGAGTATAAGTGTAGCCTGGCTGTTGAAGGTAATAGCCAAAACCTTGGGGCGGGTTGTAAACCAGTTGAGAGTGACCTTGAAGGTAATAATCACCTTGGGGTCGAACAAGCTACTGGTAAGTGGGACCTTGCTGAGTCTAATAAGTCGGGTGCACAGGTGGGTTCGGCTGTGGCATAGAATAGATCGGCTACTGAGCAGGTTTAATAGGTTGTGCAGGTTGTACTGGTTGAACAGGTTGACCTGGCTGTGCAGGTTGCCCTGGTTGAATAGGTTGGCCTGGCTGAATAGGTTGTCTTGGTTGAACAGGTTGACCCGGTTGATGAAGGACACCAGGCTGCCCTGGCCGAGCAGGTTGGCCTGATGGCGAGAGAGGGCTAGTTTGTGGCTGATAACTAGGTTGACCTGTGATAGGACCATAAGATGGCCCTGGTTGTGCAACATTTTGACCAATTGGAAAATGAGGTTGCTGAGGTTGCACCAACGGTTGAGAAGGATGGGTTTGCCCCCCAGGACTATACAATGGTCCAGGTTGGTACCTCAGTTTCCCTGTGGGTCCTTGAGGTTGCCCCGACTGGACTATAGGGTGAGGCTGCAGAGGTTGACCTTGAGGGTTGTAAGACTACCCTTAAAGACCGTACAACAATCCCTGCTAGCCCGAAGGTTGTCCCTGTAAGGGTTGTCCTTGCGGATCATATAGATAACCTGGCTGGGCCGAAGGTTGTCCCTGGAAGGGTTGTCCTTGTGGGCTAGAAGCATATCCTTGCTGAAACAAAGGTTTTCCCTAAAGGTTTTTCTCTTGTTGATTAGAAGGTTGCCCAGTTTAGGTAGACATAAAACCGTTAATATACTAATAAGCCTCAGGAGCAGGAAAATGAAGGGTGTTGCCCTGCTCATCATATTGATATGAAAATACATAGATCGAGGAACCATCTAGTCCATAATGGGAAAAGTAAGGATGATTAAGATCTTGAGAGGACTAACCAACCTCGGATTTTTATGGCTGTAAAGACAGCCGATACTCCTCGAGAGAAATGTTCTCCGGAATAACAGAATCTATATAGACGTCTTCAAGAGCTAACGAGGGCCTAGCTGGCTATGTAGTAATAGCAGACGTAGACATAGCCACATAGAAAGTAGATCTAACAGGTGCTGATGTAACAAAAGGAGATTCCGTGAGAGGCGTCGATGGCAACATCCCCAATGTGGGGATGGTCGGCCTTGTGGACGGAGTAGAAACTCCGATAGAGGCAATAGCGATCATGACCTGACTTAAAGACCTATATCCAGCTGGGAGCGAAGGACCAAGTGAATACATAATAGAAGGTTTGGGGATGTCTTCGAGAAAAAGCTGGTAATCTTCACGAGAAGTAGGAATTCCCTCTCTAAGAGAAGGACTGGATGAGTCCATATCTGACCCTGCTGTAAGATCTTCTAAAATACGATGGGGAATAGGAGGTATAATAGCAGCCAAGAAAGGTGATCCCAATGTAAGAGGAGGTAAGTGATCCCTTACTCCAAATCCAAACCAAGCGTTGGACAAGGTCCAATTGAAGTCAACTGGTCCTCCAAAGGGATGTTCAAATATAACTGGTCCCCCGTCGGGAAACTTGGATACAATGGGATGATGATACTCAGCAGAGGACTAAGAGACCTCTGATGAATCATCTGTGTAAGGACTACCAGTAGACTAAACTGAGAGTTCCAGCATTGTGACTGTAACAAAAAGAGGAAGAGATAAAAAAAAAGACAAATGGGAAAAAGCCAAGGAAAACAACAACAGGCCAAAAAAACAATCTCTAAATGGGCGTGTGATTGTAGGTGATTAATTTTACCACATTGAAACTGGAAATTTTACTGTTTCATGTTTTAAAAGTCTAGAAATGAGTAAAAGGTGATTCTATCACTTTCAATTTGGAAACAAGCGTGAAAGGACAAGCGCTCGATGATCTTTTCAAATTTAGTGAGTCAGTAAAGATAAAAATGACTGCTCTGGTAATCTCGGAAAATGGGTGTACCAAATATCCGTGAACTGCCATATACACCTTGGTAAAAATGAAAGAGAAATCAACCAAGGAATTTATGTACGTGTAGGTAATCTCCCCGAATGCTGTGTCTGGTGTATCACGGGTAAAAGGCGGCAGACTCGGCTTCCTACAGAAAAAGGATTGCAACCTAATGGGTTCTCCCTTTATATACTCGACAGTACGGGGAGCACAAGTTCGTACTAGCACTGTCTGTAGCCAGATGGAGAGCGATAGCTGCTAGGTTTAAAGACGTTGGAGCATGTCTCTACCATAGACTACTAGATGTTCTGTTAATGTTTCAATGTTGCCTTAGGTTAGTTCAGTAAATTTTAAAGTTGATCTTCAATTTACGTTTCGATTTCCAGGCCCTATCGAATTTTGGATCTCATAAAACCTCTAAATGCAAACTACATGCCACAAAACATCATTTTGTTCAATGAAGAGCTATCTACGAGAGATTTGAGAGCTTTTCAAATGAAAAAAAAATGAAAGGCACAAAAACATCCACTACTGTTTCCAATGCAAGCTAATGAAACTAGAAAACTTCTCTCTTAGAGTTATATATCACTAGTAATGCGAAAGAGCTTTCAATTTTCACTAGGCTAATCAAAATGCAAAGAAATTTGTTTTTGTATTTTTCAATATTTTAGAGAAAATGCACTAAATGAATGAAAAAACTAATGAAAACACCAATTCGATAAATGACAGTGAGAGAGATGAAACAAGCAATTTCACTCAATACAAACGCATGCAATCAAGATTCAAACTAATGACAAAATCCCTCAAAGCGAAGAAGAATCTCGAAAAAAAATCACACAAAACATGTAATCTAGGCTTGGAGTGACACAAAGAGAAACTTGAATGAAAGAGAGAACAATCACTCAACTAACACAATGATACAATGGAATCCAGAAAAACGAATGCAAAGAAGTGAAAACGAAGTTGATTGGGAAAGCAAGGACCCAAAACTCCCACGGGAGGCTCAGCACACTAAAGCACCTAGAAACCCTAGGGCTAGAATGCAAATTTGATAGTAAAGGGAAAAAAACCGTAGGACAAGGGCCAAACATAGTCAGCAATGACTTCAAGGCACTCAATCAATCAAAAAAATGACACCAGGGCCAAAAATCAATCTCAGAGAACCTAAAAGCAAGCAAACCCTAACACCAAATAGAGTTGGCGTGCCTGTTTGGCTGTAATCTGTGCCAAAAAAGCATTGGCACAGGGGCCTAACTAGAAATAAGCACCATTTGGCGCAACTATCAAGAGCTAAACCGCGCCAATTGAGTTTACTATGGGAAAAAGATGAAAAAGGACAAACAGAGACTGGATCTGGTCTTCTGGGAGCTGAACAGGGCTTTCACAGCAAGGGAGGTGAACCAAAAGAAAATAAATCAATAAAAAGACAAAAACAACCAAAAGAGGAATGACTAACTCCAACTGACTCCCCAACAGAGTCGCCAAATTGTTGAGGAGGTAAATCCCCTCTACGAACAAAGGTGATCCCACTAGCCTAGATCGGGTTTAGCAATAATCAAGTCACGCAATGACGTTGGTTCCTAGTAACAAAAAGACAAAGATCGTGATGAGTAGCCTACCTCAAATCCCACACAATTGTCGTTGGAGAAAATATGATGTTTCACATCCCTCTCTTGATAGATCACAATCCTTCCGTTCGACACGTCCGAACACCCGTACACATGTAGGGAAATGACGACATACAACATAACATCTAAAGCATGTAACTATATATTAGTCAAAGAGGATATAATTCATTACATCACATAAAGAAATGAACACATGAATGGAACCAAAATCAGAGTCACTTATATTATAAATTACAAAAGGGAGATTACAACCAAATGCTTTGATGCTATGATCTTCCTTCAGCGGAGCTTGCAGTGGAGCGTGTCTCAACAAAGCTTGTTGGGAATCTGGATGAAGATCTCTCTCTTACGGGATTCTCTTTGGCTTAGCTCTGAATAGTTTCCCAACTATAGTTTCCTTCCTACAAGTTCGGCTAGCTTGCTAATGGAGAGGGAAAGCTTTTATAGATGGAGGAAAGGAAGTTGGGATCCCTATAATCATGGCATAGGCCCTATCTCTTAGGAAGGTTCCATGATAGGTGGAAACCACTTCCTATACATGGAGATTCGGAGCCAAACAACTCAACTCCTTTTGATGAATCATTTTGGAGTTTGTTAGAATCAAACTTTCGCCATTTATTTTTAAAAAACATCCTCTTAGCCACCTATAAATTTTGTTATACCAAGAGGTGGCTAGACTTTGTCTTCAAGCCTTCAAGAGATAGTTTCCTTTGAAAACCTATCATATTTTTGAAGTCTTATGATGTTCTTTATCCTTTGAATTAATCTTCACCGTTGTTTCAATATTAGCCCTAAAGTACCTACTGTTCACCAAGAGAAAACTGCTTATAAAACTCCATTTCTCACCATTTACCTCTCCATTCCAATCCCACAAAATCTCCATTTTCATCTTTTCTTCCCTCAAAAAATCTCTCAAAAAACACCTTCATATAATGCTCAAAAAATCCTAATCCTCTTTAAAAACCGTATATTCTACCTTATTTGGTTTTAAAAAACCCTTTATTTCACCTATCGGAACCCTGTTTTGGTCTTGAAAATCCCTATTTTTGGCCTAAAAACATCATTTTACACTATAAGGCATTTAAGCCCCTGAGGGCTTATTACCTTTAAACCTTTTTTCCTCATACAACCTTGGCCCCTAAATCGGGCACTTTAATACATAAATCCCCGTAAAAACCTTGCCTTCAGTCTATTTTTATCATTTCCTGACTTTATGATTTGAATTGATGTGAACTATTGATCTCCACAGATCAACGGCCTTCAGGCAATCAACCTTTCATCTATTTTACCTGCATTCCCATTTCCCCTTTTAAATTCTCCACCCCATTTTGGAATCTCAACCGTCCATTTAAATGATCCAACGATCGGGACTTAACCCAATCTAACCATTGAAACCGCTCTGCGAAAAAGAAGAAACACATCGCCGGGCCCACTACTTTCCTGACCGTGCTTCTTATCCCTCATCGCGCTCGTTCTGCACCGTTGGATCTGGAGCCTCCAATCCAGTGGTCGATGATGCGTATCGCAAAATTTTTGCACCTAAAGTTTAACGCTAATTTTTTTTTGCGAAATGGGCGGTATTGGGAGGGACACGTGTCAGACGCTGTTTGGAATCGCATTCCATTCACTCAAAACCACCTCCCCCCATTTTATTTTGCAAAAACCATTCCCGGTTTTCCGCCATACTGCCACCCTCCACAACGTCACTTTCATTTTTAATCCCATCCGTTGATCTCTAAGATTGAACAGTCCTGATTTAATCTCGCCCCCATTCATGTTCCACCTAACTTCCTCTCGAAATGTTTCACCGAGTAATCTCCACTGTAGATTGTCCTGATCTAACAGTCCACATCCCTTATCACACCAAAACCTCCATTAGACCTGGTTAGTTGCTCTGCCAAGGTTTTCTTCCCGATTTTCCGCTACAGTCACCATCCTCACTGCTCCGAAACACTTCCACAAACCCTCCTAAGTAGTCAAACCAATACTTCACAGGATTTTAATTAACTTTGTGTGTTTTTATGCAGGTTTAATGAAATTCAAGATAAAACCTTCCCGCAGATGATTAAAGTTTTATTAGTCAAGAATGACGATCCTCATGGCTTTTAGTACAAATTAAAGGGTTTTGAAATGTTAATTACATGTTTAAGAAGGTCGATAAGTCATGATTGTCGGCTTTTGAAAACCATTTCTCTAACAAACCTTTTGCGCACCTGCAAACAACAAGAACAGTCAGAGTTAATTAAATGAAGGAATATCAGTGTCAAGATGAAGATCAGAGCATAATAAAAGGTTTAAAGATATAAAAAAAGTATAAAAATATTAAGGCACAAACTCAGGAATCAAAGGCCTAATCCAGAAATGAAGCAGATAGGCACAATAAGTAGTTCGAGGATGATTAAGGATAAATGTCTCAAAGCCTGAATCAGGCATAAACCCAGTGTTTAAAAGTAAATCAATGTTTAATTAAAAGAAGAAAAAACAATGAAGGACACCTTAGAGCCACATCGAAGGGGCTAATTGAATCTCCCAGCTACCAAATTGACACCTACAACCTCTTTTGCCTCAAAGGAATACACAGATTAAAGCTCAGTTAGTAACATTAAGACTAAAGGCAGTTGACAGTTATTACAAGAAAAATCAAATATTTCAACCTGTCATTAGAAGTTATTTTAAAGATAAGAAGAGCCTTAAAGTCAATCTTTTTACCCACTAAGCCTAAAAATAAAAAAACATAGTAAATGAAATAGAGTTGTAATTTAATACATTCCTGCCTTATTCCTTGCATGGTTTTCAAGGCTAGGATTTGCATTTAGTATAGAATTAATTATACTTCAACTCTAGGAACTCTTCCACCTCCTCATTTTCTTATAAAATCTCCTTGAGGAGCACATTGTAAAGGGTTGGTTGGTCACTAGTTGTAATACTGAAGCTCTCTGTAATAATACATAGTCTGTTTGAAGTTGAAGAAGAAATTGAAGTCTTGAAAGCTTGATGATGTTTTGACATGCTTGTTCTTGAGAAGGCTCTATCATTGGATCCCTGAGCTTCGCTATTGGTGATGTTTCATAAATTCTTACTACAGTAGGATGAAAATTTTAGGCTAAGAAATGACTCTTGGAAGCACCTTAGACCTGTTTATCCTTCACTATTTTATGTTTTCTTCTGCTGAGGTATTTCAGAGTCTTTAATATTTCTCTTAAGTACTCATGCTTGTTTATTTCTCTAAGAGTTCAAGTAGTTTGGTCCAACATGATTTATGGTTTTCCCTGCTTGTCTGTTACCACTTGAAAACTGTTTTTGAAGTCTCCCTTTGAAGGACCATTGTTTTTTAGTTAGCCAAGGACGTATGTTTCGATCATACCCTTTGTCCCTGCTTGAATAATTGTTTTAAAGGTATTTATAGTTGTAATCATAGATGTGTTAGGTGTTCCCTCTTCTATGACTGCAATTATCATTGAATCTTTCATGTTTTCTAACTCCTTTTGAAATAAAATCTTTGAGGAAATAGGATGTGCTCCCGAATCTTAGATTTCATTTAAAAAGTTGTATTAATGTCATCATTTTCTTAAAGTGTGGTTTGTAGAATTCATGGTTAGCCCTGTCTATTAAATACCTCTTTACATTGAAGTTATGTTTTTTAAGTTTCCTTTGTTGAGAATTCAAACTCTCTTTTCAAATCATTAATGTACATCTCATTCACAAAAACTAAAGGATCCTATGGCCAAGTTAGATTCACCCTTTGATATCCCATATCCACTTATGAGCCTATTACCAACTTCATTTTAACTCCATTTCCCAATGAAACTGGCACTTCTTCTTTCTATCTATACTACCTAGATCTTTCATCTTCTGTTGTGCCAATCCAACCAAACAAACAACTGCACTTAATAACTAGTCTAAAATCAATACTTAAAAGAAAACAAGACATATATTTGCAAACAATTTGAGAGATCCCTCTCTAAGAATAGGAGGACTAGATCCTGGAACTTTAAATATTGGTTCTGATGTTGCCTGTCTTTTGGTTAGGCAATCTATTAAAACACAGGACCCCAACATAATGGCGATCACGGTTGGACCTATTGAGTATATAGTTTCTTGAATATGTCTTAAAACTCTTTAGGCCCTTATTTTGACAAAGAATACCCTGGGAATTGTCATCCCACCTCATCACCAACATAATGGTGATCACGGTGGGACCTATTGAATCTATGATAGCCTAGAAAACTATTATAACTCTTTAGTCCTACAAATCTCTAAGAAAATTAGTCAGTAAGCCATAGATTAGACTCTATTTGTTTGAGCACCTTAGCTAAGTGTTAAAATTAGACATAGGACATTCTAATAACCATAGAAATATACAAAATCCAAAAATATTTCAAATTGGCTTCATAATAAACGTGGTGGTGGAACCATAAAACATTTTTCCTTCAGAAAAGCTAAAAATTTTCCACCTGGCGACTCCATTGGCCCCAGTAGGCTTGTTACTCATCTAGGCCTCCAGATCTTTTTAGGATTGTGTTAACCAGCCTTGAGGAAGTTTAAAATTCTAGTCCCATACTAGAATAGACATTGTGAGACGCAAAATTTTCAAAAACAATCCCTAAAAAACTCCAGCCTCTCTCATTTTTGAAAAAACAGTCTGGCTTCACATAGGATCAACACTAGATCTCATCCAGACCCTAATCCTCCTACAATAGTTGATAATCTAGAGAATATTTTGTGGCAGACTTCTAAGTCTAGAAAATCAAATGCTGATAGGAGCCTCTTAAGAACAAAATATGTCCCTGAAAACCTTGCTGTCTTAGAGGATTTACACTTTGAATTACATCATACAAAGAACATATTCAAAACTGGATCTCAAAGTGATTTAAACCAAGCTAATTTTGAAACTGCAAGTTTGCAACAGAGCATTAGTAGAGAAGCCTCACCTTCTACTCCTCCTAATTCCCAGATTCTTCAAAACTTTAGCCTCTTTTGCAACAAATCTTCTCAAAACCAGTTTGTTGGACCAAGTGTTTCTTCCACTCCAATCCATACCACCACTATCCAAAAAAATCCATTCCAACCCACTTTCCCTCTTGTCAATCCACCCCTTGTAAATCCACCTTTCCTTCCAGCCATGGCAACATGGTATGCTCCACTAGTGTTACCACAACCCATGGTTCCCTTACCAAATGATTACCAATCCAAAATTCCTCATTTCACTGGAAATGAACCTACTACTGCCCAAAAACATGTAGATAAAATGAATGATGCCTTTGATTACATAGAGATAGAAGAAGAGACTATTAAAATGATAATTTTTTCTCAAAGTTTAGGAGGAGAAGTCAAGAAATGGTTTAAAAACTTAGCTCCTCATAGCATAAATGATCTTCCTTCTATATATCAAACATTCATAAAAAAATGGGAAATCAGAAAAAACCCCTTCCAAATCCTTTCAGACTATACTAACCTCAAAAGAAATACTGGGGAAAGTGTCCATGATTACTACACTAAATTCAATAGTGTGTATAATGCACTTCTTCCAGACATGAAAGCTTCACTAGGCTTAGCCTTGGCTAAATTCCCAGAAAGCTTTGACCCAGAAATGGCTTATCAACTAAGAGAAAGAGACCCCTCAACTTTAGAAGATATGCAGAGGGGAGCCATGAGTGTGGAGGAAAATCTGATTAAAAAAAGAGCTAGGTTGAGGGCAGAGAAAAGAGTTACATACAGGGATGATACAATTCCATCAACCTCAGTATCAGATACTAAAATTGATAACTTAGTAAAGGTAATGGAGAGGATGCTTGAAAAGATAAATCTGAATGATAGAGTGCATCCTAGAGAAAACCAAAACAGAAATAGAAACCAAAATCTGAGAAGAGACCCTAATCAAGATAGGCAGAGAGACAATGACCAACAAATTAGACCTCCCTTCCAAAAAAACTATGTAGATCAAGAGGAAGAAAGGGAGATTGAAAGGTTGGGAGAAAATCATGTAAACTTGATTGGATCAGACAGTGGGGATGATGTTTACCTCACTAAAGAAGAACAAGGTTTCTTCTCCCCAGAACAAAATGAAGATACATATGAGGATTCTAATGATTATAGATTGGGGTTTGAAAATGCAATCATGGAGGTGCACAAACAATATGATCTTAGGAGCAGAGGGAGCATAGATAATTCAAATGAAAAAATTACTAGCACTGTTGTTAGGAAAAAAGTAGAAAATCAGCCTAAGAAAACAGCAGAGAAACCCAACATTTTGGCTAAGAAAACAGATTTAAACAAAGAGAAAAGCAACCAGCCAAATGTTGAACAAAGTAGCCCTAGCACTTCAGCTAGTGGCCCTAAAAAAAATTTCCCAAATAACAGTCCAAACAAAGTTCAACAAATTAGAATTGCTGAAAGGAATTCAATTGAGAAAACAGATGTAAATATGACAAAATCAATAGTTCCTTTCAGCCTTGAGGGAGAGATTGCAAAGATAAAAATTACCATACCTCTAGCTGAACTAGTAACCCAAGAAGTGTACAAAAACCAAATTTTGAAAGCTTTGAACTTATGAAGTGACATTGATACGTTAAACTTGAAAGATGAAAAACCTGAGTTGTTTTTTGGTCCAGAAGTTGAAGGAAAATACTAGGAAGGAGTTGTCCCTCCCTTCTATGTCAGTTTGAATATACATGATAGGCTATTACACAATGCCATGTTAGACTCTGGAGCTTCACATAATCTTATGCCCAAAGTAGTAATGGAAATATTAGGCTTAGAAATTACTAAACCATACAAGGATCTGTATTCCTTTGATTCAAGCAGAGTCAAATGCTTGGGTTTAATCAAAGATTTATGTGTATACTTATCTCAGATCCCTGCTAAGAGTATAGTAATGGAAATAGTGGTAGCTGACATTCCCCCAAAATATGGCATTCCTTTATCAAGATCATGGGGAGCCAAACTTCAGGGGAGCCTTCAAATGGAAATGTATTATGCCACCATCCCAGTATTTAACCAAAACAAAAGATTATACAGGGAATCCCACATGAAATTCATGGTGAGCAACATAGATAAACCAAACAACTCTCCAATATATTCCATTCAATCAAGTTTAGATTCCTTTATCTTGTACAATGAAGATGAAATCACTCAACAAGAAAAGGAAAATAAAGAAGAGATCAATTCACCAGAACAATCTAAGATATCACCAACTCAGATACAAAAAAGTAGTAATCAGCAGCAACAAGAAAATAAAGATGAGACATAAATAATTTGGATAATAAACTTTGATGGGTCTTGTAATAAAACAAGTGTAGTGGTAGGTGTATGGATTCACAATAAAAATCAGTGTTATTCATATAAATTATACTTTCCATGCACCAATAACATTGCTGAATATGAAGCCCTACTCCTTGGCTTGTAGTTGCTTAAACAATTAGAAGCCCAAAAAATATCAGTCCTAGGAGATTCTGAACTCATCCTTAGACAAATCAAAGGAGAATGTTTAGCTAAAAACCCAAGACTTAGAGAATATCAAAATGTTGCCCTTGATTTATTAAATAACTTTGAAATATATGAACTCATTTTCATTCCAAAAGCACAAAATCATCTAGCAAATGAACTTGCCTTCAATGCCAGCAATTGCCAAGTACCTCAGATAAATGAACATCTTAACATAAAGGTAAAAAACAGGCCTGCAGTGCCTGACAATGAGGACCACTGGAAAGTGTTTGACACTGAAAAAAACATAGATGATTTCCTAAAATCAAAAAATGATTTTTCCATACCAACATTAGAAACCAGCCATGAAGAAAACTGTTTGGATAATGAACAAATCCCAGAAACATAAATGACATATTCTGCTGATATAAATCACCGTGACAATCTTTTTGAAGTATAATTAATTGACAACACAGACCAGAAAGACTTGGAAGTTTTACAATGCAAGAATGATACAATTCCAAGAGGTCTCACACCTTTAGAACACCTTTTTGACTTTAATGATGTAGCCAAAGAACCAAGAATGGGGCCTATGGAAACAGATGTAGAAGAACATAACATAGGCAGCCTAGCAGAACCCAAGATGATCAAACTATCTAGCACACTCCCAACAATACATAGAGTTGTTCAAAGAATTTAGAGATGTGTTTGCTTGGGGATACAAAGATCTGAAATCTTATGACACTAGCATCATTCAACACAAAATTCCTCTTAAGTAAAATAAAAAACCTTTCAAACAAAAACTAAGGAGAATAAACCATGTTTTATTACCTTTAGTCAAGAAAGAAATTGAAAAAATGTATGATGTTGGGATTATAGTATCCCTTATATATTCAGAATGGATGTGAAACCTAGTTTCTGTTAGGAAGAAGACAGGGGAAATCAGGCTCTGCATTGACTTTAGAAATCTAAATAGAGCCTCCCTGAAAGACAACTACCCGTTACCCAAAATGGACCATATAATTCAAAGGGTAGTTGGATCAAAAAGAATATCACTGTTGGATGGGTTCTCAGGTTACAATCAGGTGTTAGTGCTCCCAAGTGATCAACACAAAACTACTTTTACTCCACCTTGGGGCACCTTTATGTATGTCAAAATGCCATTTGGTTTGATGAATGTAGGTCCCACCTTCCAAAGGGCCATCGACATAGCCTTCTCAGAAGATATTAGCTATTTTGTAATCATTTACCTTGATGACATAACTCTTTTCTCTAAAACTGATGAAGAACATTTGATTCACTTAAGAAAAGTTTTTGAGAAATGTAGGAAATTCGACTTATATTTGAATCCTAAGAAGAAACTCTTTGGCCTCCAAGAACGCGAGCTTCTTGGTCACATAATTTCAGAAGAGGGAATCAGAGTAGACCCTAAAAGGATTGATGGCATATTGAAAATCAGCCATCCAAGAAGCCTCAAAGAATTATAATATTTCATTGGAAAGATTAAATTTTTTAGGAGGTTTATCCCCAACCTTGCTGAGCTATTAAGAAACATAACAAACATGCTTAAGAAAGAGGTAGGTGTGAAATGGACTACAAAAGCTAAATAATCATTTGAACTAGTTAAACAGGCTCTCACTCAAACACTAGTCTTGATTAGTCCATATTTCACCAAAGACTTTTATATCTTTTCTTTTGCATCAGAACATACAATAGTTGCAGTATTACTTCAAAAGAATGATTTGGGGCAAGAACAACCAATATCCTTTTTTAGTAGGGCGTTAAGAGATGATCCTCTCAAATATAACATCATGGAGAAACAAGCCTTAGCATTAGTGAAAGCATTAAAAAACTTTAGAGTCTATATTTTACACTATCACATAATTTCTTTTTTCCCACATACTGTTGTCAAGGATATTCTAAGTCAAGACCCTGATGGTAAAAGGGGAAAATTTATTTCTACTACTCTTGAATATGACTTAGAAATCAAGCCCACCAAACTGATTAAAGGGCAAGAATTAGCAAAACTCATGGCTGAGTCAAACTTCCAAGCACTAGATATGAATATGGTAGATGTGTTGGAAGAAATAGAAGAATTCACTACTCCTTTCATTGAAGAAACGTTTTTGAATTCTCCTTGGTATGATGACATCATTTGTGTGCTTTTACATCTAAATTCCCCTCCTTCTTTGTCTAAAACCAAAGCTATATTTTTGAAACAGAAGGCTTTGAATTATTGCATATTAGATGGGGTATTATATTGGAAAAATTCTGTTGGAATTTTTCTTAAATGTTTACTTGAGGATGATGCAGGAAAAATCATGCATGAGCTGTATGAAGGAGAATGTGGAGGACACCTCTACTGGAAGACCATAGTAAACAAAATCCTCAGATCTGGTTACTATTGGCCCACCCTTTTCCCAGACACTCAAAATTTAGTCATGTCTTTCCATAAATGTCAAATTTTTGATGGCAAAAGAAAGCTCCTTCCCTTACCCTTACATCCCATCAGTGTCGAGGCACCCTTTCAACAATGGGGCTTGGACTTCATTGGGGAAATGCACCCATCTTTATCAACCCAACATAAGTGGATACTTATTTCCACTGATTATTTTACCAAGTGGATAGAAGCCATACCATCTAGGAAAGCTACTAACTCTGTCATTATAAAGTTCCTTGAAACAAACATCCTATCCAGATTAGGCTGTCCTAGAAAAATCATCACAGATAATGCTATTTCCTTCAAGTCTAAAAGAATGGTTGATTTCTGTTATAAATACCACATCACCTTGGGCCACTCTACTGCCTACTATCCCCAAGGAAATGGATTAGCTAAATCCTCCAACAAGAGCCTCATCAATATCATCAAAAAACTGTTGGAGCAGAATCAGAAGTCATGGCACAGTAAGTTGGTTCATTCCTTATGGTTTGATATATTAACTACTAAGAATTCAATAAAAATGTCCCCCTATCAGCTGGTCTATGGTATGGATGAAATCTTGCCAACCTCATTGGGATTTCCAGTCATGAAACTCCTCCAAGAAGTGCAAACTGAAGAGAATGATGTGCAAAGAAGAATCAACCAAACAATTCACTTACAATAGTCCAGAGAATAAGTCTATGAAAGAAAACAACTAGTCCAAGAAAATATCAAGAAACTATTTGATAAAAGGACCAAGGCAAACAATTTCCAAGTTGGAAATGTGGTTCTCAAATGGGATTCAAGAATGGAAGAAAAGGGAAAAAATGGAAATTTTGAGAACCTATGGAAAGGACCCTATATTATTCATGTTGAGAGGGGCCATAATGCATTTTTCTTGAAAGAGTTGAGTGGAGAAGATCTATATGGAGGTCCTGTCAATGGCAGGATGCTCAAGCATTACTTCTATCAAGAGTCATGAGTTTCAAATCTTTTTTTTTTCCATTGTAAATTATCATTTTCTGAACATTGCATTCAAAGTCAGAAAAACAAAAATACAAAAACAATAGAAAAGAAAAGAGGGAAGATAAAAACAAGAAAGGTACAACCCCATACCAAAAAAGAGAGACAAAGTCTGAAAATGTGCAAGCTCAAATGCCACTCCTAAAAACACACTTCTAGTTAGTCATACAGCGTAATCATGACTAATTAGCTTTTCAATTTACTTCTGATAGGTTAGTGAATTAGATCAGCCAAACAGCACAATATTGGCTTATCCGTAAGGTAGATTGGGATAGAGGAAGCAAAGGTTCATACAAATTCAAAATCTGAACCTATGAGTTTCAAAATAAAAAGGGCTCTAAATAGAATAAATATTAAGCCAAAGATAGAAATCAAACTGGTTCCAATATGCTCAAAACTTGAACCATATGAGAGAGAAAAAACAGCTCAAACAAATTCAAAACGAAGTTGAAGAAATAATGAAGGATGTTTTAGTTTTTAGATCTTAAGCCTTCACAAATTTTGTTTTAATTTTCATAAAGATCTATGTGCAGCTTGTTTTTATGCCATAGATCTACAACAAGTTAGACTGCTTAATCCTAACTTGGCTACTTTTAAATTTCTATTTTAGAATTTATAAAATAAAGGTCTGTCAGACAGTCTAATCTTGACAGATAGTAGCTAGGTAGAGAATTTATGAACTCAACTGTTTAAACTGAGTTCATGGAGAAATAAGGGTAGAAATAGATTAGTTTCCTATTTTCAAAAGAATAAAATGTTTATGAAAAGAGTTTTCCAATCCAAATGCACTCTGAAAGAAGAAAAAATGTTAGTATCATTAGGAATGGGTAGGTAGAGATGTTGTTTTGGTAGAATTCCATTGTTTCAGATTGTTGCAGAGATTATCAAATCAAAGAAAGGTCAGCTAAAGGAAAATAAAGTTGCTGCCCAATGGATTAAGGCATTGGTTTACTGAAAAAGCCAGAGAACAATAGCTGAGGTTCTAGACACCTAAAAAGAACCAGCTATCCTCCCCAAGTGGAGCCACTGTTAGCCACCTATAAATTTTGTTATACGAAGAGGTGGCTAGACTTTGTCTTCAAGCCTTCAAGAGATAGTTTCCTTTGAAAACCTATCATCTTTTTGAAGTCTTATGATGTTCTTTATCCTTTGAATTAATATTCACTTCTGTTTCGCTATTAGCTCTAAAGTACCTACTATTCACCAAGAGAAAACTGCTTATAAAACTCCATTTCTCACCATTTACCTCTCCATTCCAATCCCACAAACTCTCCATTTTCATCCTTTCTTCCCTCAAAAAATCCCTCAAAAAACACCTTCATCTAACCCTAAAAATATCCTAATCCTCTTTAAAAACCTTATATTATACCTTATTTGGTTTTAAAAAACCCTTTTTTTCACCTATCGGAACCCTGTTTTGGTCTTGAAAATCCCTATTTTTGGCCTAAAAGCACCCTTTTACACTATAAGGCATTTAAGCCCCCGAGGGCTTATTACCTTTAAACCTTTTTTCTTAATACAACCTTGGCCCCACAATCGGGCACTTAAATACATAAATCCCCGTAAAAACCTTGCCTTTAGTCTATTTTTATGATTTCCTGATGTTATGATTTGAATTGATGTGAACCATTGATCTCCACAGATCAACGGCCTTCAGGAAATCAACCTTTCATTTATTTCACCTGCCTTCCTGTTTCCCCTTTTAAATTTTCCACCCCATCTTGGAATCTCAACTGTCCATCTAGATGATCCGGCGATCGGGACTTAACCCAATCTAACCATTGAACCCGCTCCGTGACAAAGAAGAAACGCGTCATCGTCGTGCCGACTATTTTCCCGACTATGCTTCTTATCCCTCATCACGCTCATTCTACACTGTTGGATCTGGAGCCTCCAATCCAATGGTCGACGATGTGTATCGCAAAATTTTTACGCCTAAAGGTTAACGCCATTTGCGAAATGGGCAGTATTGGGAAGGACATGCGTCAGACACTGTATGGAATTGCATTCCATTCGATCAAAACCACCTCCCCCCATTTTATTTTTTTAAAACCATTCCCAGTTTTCCGCCATACCACCGCCCTTCGCAACGTCACTTTCATTTTTAATCCCATCCGTCGATCTCTAAGATCGGACGGTCCTGATTTAATCTCGCCCCCATTCATGTTCCACCTAACTTGCTCCCAAAATGTTTCACCAAGTAATCTCCACCATAGATCGTCCTGATCTAACAATCCACGTCCCTTATCACACCAAAACCTCCATTATACCTGGTTAGTTGCTCTGCCAGAGTTTTCTTCCTGATTTTCTGCTGCAATCACCATCCTCACTGCTCTGAAACGCTTCCACAAGCCCTCTTAAATAGTCAAACCAATACTTCACAGGATTTTAATTAACTTTGTGTGTTTTTATGCAGGTTTAATGAAATTCAAGATAAAACCCTCCCGCAGATGATTACAGTGTTATTAGCCGAGGATGACGATCCTCATGGCTTTTAGTACAAATTAAAGGGTTTTGAAATGTTAATTACATGTTTAAGAAGGTCGATGAGTCATGATTGTCGGCTTTTCAAAACCATTTCTCCAAGAAACCTTCGGCGGACCTGCAAACAAAAAACACAGTCAGAGTTAATTAAATGAAGTATTATCAGTGTCAAGATGAAGATCAGAGCATAATCAAAGGTTTAAATATATAAAAAAAGTTTAAAAATATTAAGGCACAAACTCGGGAATCAAAGTCCCAATCCAGAAATGAAGCAGATAGGCACACTCAGCAGTTCGAGGATGATTAAGGATAAATGTCTCAAAGCCTGAATCGGGCATAAACCCAATGTTTAAAAGTAAATCAGTGTTTAAGTGAAAGAAGACAAAAACAACGAAGGACACCTCAGAGCCACATTGAAGTGGCTAATTGAATCCCCCAGCTACCAAATTGACACCTACAGCCTTTTTTGGCTCAAAGGAATACACAGATTAAAGCTCAGTCAGTAACATTAAGACTAAAGGCAGCTGACAGTTATTAGAAGAAAAATAAAATATTCCAAACTATCAGTAGAAGCTATTTTAAAGATAAGAAGAGCCTTAAAGTCAATCTTTTTACCCACTAAGCCTAAAAATCAGAAACAGAGTAAATGAAACAGAGTTGTAATTTAATGCATTCCTGCCTTATGCCTTGCATGGTTTTCAAGGCTAGGAGTTGCATTTAGTATAGAATTAATTACACTTCAACCCTAGGAACTCTTCCACCTCCTCATTTTCTTATAAAATCTCCTTGAGGAGCACATTGTAAAGGGTTGGTTGGTCACTAGTTGTAATACTGAAACTCTCTCTAATAAAACATAGTTTGTTTGAAGTTGAAGAAGAAATTAAAGTCTTGGAAGCTTGATGATGTTTTGACATGCTTGTTCTTGAGAAGGCTCTATCATTGGATCCTTGAGCTTGGCTATTGTTGATGTATTCTGAATTGTGTGATGTTTTTCCTGTTTTCATTATGTTTCATAAATTCTTACTACAGTAGGATGAAAATTTTAGGCTGAGAAATCACTCCTAGAAGCACCTTAGACCTGTTTATCCTTCACTATTTTATGTTTTCTTCTGCTAATGTATTTTAGAGTCTTTAATCTTTCTCTTTAGTCCTCATGCTTGTTTATTTCTCTAATAGTTCAAATAGTTGGTTCCAGCATGATTTATGGTTTTCCCTGCTTGTCTGTTGCCACTTGAAAACTGTTTTTGAAGTCTCCCTTTGAAGTACCATTGTTTATAGTTAGGCAAGGAGGTCTATTTTGATCATACCCTTTGTCCCTGCTTGAATAATTGTTTTAAAGGTCTTTATAGTTGTAATCATGGGTGTGTTAGGTGTTCCTTCTTCTATGAATACAGTTATCAGTGAATATTTCATGTTTTCTAACTCCTTTGAAATAAAATCTTTGAGGAAATAGGATGTGCTCCCGAATCTTAGATTTCATTTTTAAAGTTGTCTTAAAGTCATCATTTTCTTAAAGTGTGGTTTCTAGAATTAATGGTT
Organism: Pinus albicaulis; assembly: GCA_034641835.2. Lineage (NCBI taxonomy): Eukaryota > Viridiplantae > Streptophyta > Pinopsida > Pinales > Pinaceae > Pinus > Pinus albicaulis. The sequence continues at coordinate 1,593,448,736 of CM076581.1, forward strand.
AGCCCTGTCTATCAAATACCTCTTTATGTTCAAGTTATGATTTTCAAGTTCCCTTTGTTGAGAATTCAAACTCTCTTTTCATATCATTAATGTCCATCTCATTCACAAAAACTAAAGGATCCTGTGGCCAAGTTAGATTTTCCCTTTGATATCCCACATCCACTTATGAGCCTGTTACCAACTTCATTCTGACTCCATTGACCAATGAAACTGACACTTCTTCTCTCTATCTATACTACCTAGATCTTTCATCTTCTGATGTGCCAATCCAACCAAAAAAACAAACAAACCAAACAAACACATGCACTTAATAACTAGTCTAAAATGAATACTTAAAAGAAAATAAGACATATATTTACAAACAATATGAGAGATCCCTCTTTGAGAATAGGAGGACTAGATCCTCAAACTCTAAAGATTGGTTATGATGTTGCCTTGTCTTTTGGTTAGCCAATCTATCAAAACACAGGACCCCAACACATCCCTTAATAAGCTCTGTGCGACTGAAAAAAAGGGACAGAGCGCTAGTTGGCGCGCCCTCTAGTGTGGATTTCCCCCATTGGCACGAGGGATGAAATAGCTAGTCGCGCCAAGGCTAAAACATCTATTTTTAGGGTTTTTCAGAGGAAATGTTCTTTAGGAGAATTTTTTTCCTTATGCAAGAGGATGCCATGAAGGTGGTTTCAGGACATTTTACTATTCACGGGTCATGGGAATAGTCCTCCAATGTACGAGACGAGGGATTGTAGGGATGGTGACAAAATGCTATGAAACAAACCTTAACCTTGACTTTACCCGTAACCTTAACCTGACTAAAACCATAACCTTAACCTTAACCTTAACCTTAACCTTGACCTTGACCTTAACGATAACCTAACCCTAACCTTAACCTTGAATTTACCCTTAACGTAACCTTAACCTTGACTTTACTTAACCAAACTTAAGGTTAAGGTTAAGGTTAAGGTAAATATTAATATAAGGTTAAGGTTAGGTTAAGGTTAGGTTAAGGTTAAGGTTAAGGTTACGAGCTTAGTCAAGTTAAGGTTAAGGTTAAGGGTTTGGGGAGGTTAAGGTTAAGGGTAAGATAAGGTTAAGTTTAAGGTTAGGTTAAGGTCAAGGTCAAGGTTAAGGTTAAGGTTAAGGTCAAGTTTAAGGGTAAAGTTAAGGTCAAGGTTAGGGTTAGGTTATAGTTAAGGTTAAGGTTAGGTTAAGGGTAAATTCAAGGTTGTGGTTAACGTGAAGGTTAATAGTAAGGTTAAGGTTAAGGGTTATGCCTTGATTTTACCCTTAACTTAACCTTAACCTTAACTATAACCTAACCCTAACCTTGACCAAATCTTTAACTTAACATTAACCTTAACCTTAACCTTCCCATAACCATAACCTTAACCTTAACCTTAACCTAACCTTAACCTTAACCTTAAACTTAACCTATCCTTAACCTTAACCTTAACCTTGACCTTAAGGGTAAGGTTTGGTCAAGGTTAGGGTCAGGTTATAATTAAGGTTAAGGTTAAAGTTAAGGTTAGGTTAAGGTTAAGGTTAAGGTTAAGTTAACGTTAATGTTAAGGGTTTGGTTAAGGTTAAGGTTGAGGGGTTAAGATAAGGTTAAGGTAAAGTCAAGGTTAAGGTTAAGGTTAAGGTTAAGGGGGTAAGGTTAAGGTGAAGGTTAAGCTTAAGGTTAAGATTAAGCTTAAGTTAAGGTTAAGGTTAGGTTAAGGCTAAGTTATAGGTAAATTCAAGGTTAAGGTTAAAGTTAAGGTTATAGTTAAGTTAAGGTTCAAGTTAAGGTTAAGGTTATGGTTAAGGTTAAGGGTAATTATAAGGTTATGGTTAAGGTTATGTTAAGCATAAAGTCAAGGTTAAGGTTAGGATAAGCTTAAGCTTAAGGTTATGGTTAAGATAAGGTTAAGATAAGGTTAAGGGTAAGGTTAAGGTTAAGGTTAGGTTAAGGTTATGGTTAAGGTAAGGTTAAGTGTAAGTTTAAGGTTAAGGTTAGGTTAAGGTTAAGATAAGTTTAAGGGTAAGGTTAAGGTCAAGGTCAAGGTTAAGGTAAGGGGTAAGGTCAAGGTTGAGTTTAAGGTTATAGTTATGGGAAGGTTAAGGTTAAGGTTATGGTTAGTGGAAGGTTAAGGTTAAGGTTATGGTTAGTGGAAGGTTAAGGTTAAGGTTAATATTAAGGTTAAGGTTAGGGTTAAGGTTATGGTTAAGTTAAGGTTAAGCTTAAGGTTATGGTTTGGTAAAGTTTAGGGTTAGGTTATCGTTAGTGTGAAGGTTAGGTTAAGGGTAAATTCAAGGTTAAGGTTAGGGTTAAGGGGTTAAGGTTAGGTTAAGGGTAAATTCAAGGTAAAGGTTAAGGTGAATGTTAAGGTTAAGGTTAAGGTTAAGGGTTTGGTCAAGGTTAGGGTTAAGTTATAGTTAATGTCAAGGTTAGGTTAGGTTATAGTTAAAGTTAAGGTTAAGGTCAAGTTTAATGTTAAGTTAAGGTTAAGCTTAAGGTTAAGGCCAAGGTCAAGGTTAAGGCTAATGTTAGGTTAAGGGTAAGGTGAAGGTTAGGGTTAGGTTATAGTTAAGGTTAAGTTTAGGTTAAGGTTAAGGTTAGGGTTAAGGTTAGGTTAAGGTTAAGGTTCTGGTTATGGTTATGGGAAGGTTAAGGTTAAGGTTAAGGTTAGATTTGCTTATAGTTAAAGTTAAGGTTAAGGTTAAGGTTTAGGTGAAGGTTCAGGTGAAGGTTAAGGTTAAGGTTAGGGTTAGGGTTAGGGTTTAGGTTAAGGTTAGGTTAAGGTTAATTTTATGGTTATGGGAAGGTCAAGGTTAGGGTTAAGGTTAGGTTAAGGGTTTGGTCAAGGTTAGGGTTAGGTTATAGTGAAGGTTAAGTTTAAGTTAAGGGTAAAGTCAAGGCGTAACCCTTAACCTTAACCTTACTCTTAACCTTCACCTTAACCTTAACCTTGAATTTACCCTTAACCTAACCTTAACCTTAACTATAACCTAACCCTAACCTTGACCTTAACTTTACCCTTAACCTTGACCTTACCGTTAACATTAACTTTGACCTTGACCTTAACCTAACCTTAACCTTAACCTTAACCTTATCTTACCCTTAACCTTAACCTTCCGAAACCCTTAACCTTAACCTTGCCTTAACCTAACTTTAACCTTAACATTTTAATAACCTTAACCCTAACCTTACCACAACCTTACCCCTAACCCTAACCTTGACCAAAACCTTAACCTTAACCTTAACCTAGCCTTAACCAAACCCTTAACCTTAACCTTAACCTTCACCTTAACCTTCACCTAAAGCTTACCCTTAACTTTCACCTTAACCTTAACTTTAACCTAACTAAACTCGTAACCCTTGACCTTCACCTTACCCTAAACCTTAACCTGACCTTTAACCTTTACCTTAACCTTAACCTTGAATTTACCCTTAACCTACCCTTAATTTAAATATAACCTAACCCTAACCTTGACCTTAACTTTACCCTTAACCTTAGCCTTAACCTTAACCTTGACCTTGACCTTGACCTTGACCTTGACCTTGACCTTAACCTTAGCCTAACCTTAACCTTAACCTTAACCTTATCTTACCCTTAACCTAACCTTAACCTTAACTATAACCTAACCCGCACCTTAACCCAACCTTAACCTTAACCTTAAAGTTAACCTAACCTTAACCATAACGTTAACCCTAACCTTAACCTTAACTTTAGCCATAACCTTAACTTTAACCTTAACTTAACCTAACCTTAACCTTAGCCTTAACCTTAACCAAATCCTTAACCTTGACATTAACTTTAACCGTAACCTTAACCTTAACCTAACCTTAACCTTAACTTGAGGTTAAGATTATCATTAAGGTTAAGGTTAGGGATAAGTTAAGGTCAAGGGTAAGGTTAAGGTTAAGGTTAAGGTTACCAGTTTTTTCATGTTAAGGTTAAGGTAAATGTTAAGCGTATGTTAAGGGTAAATTTAAGGTTAAGGTGAAGGTTAATGGTAAGGTTAAGGTTACAGGTTTAATGAGGTTAAGGTAGGGTTAGGTTATAGTTAAGGTTAAGGTTAGGTTAAGGGTAAATTTAAGGTTAAGGTTAGGTTAAGGTTAAGAAAAGGTTAAGGGTAAGTTTAAGGTTAAGGTTAAAGGTTAAGGTTAAGATTAGGTTAAGGGTAAAGTTAAGGTTAAGGTTAGCGGAACGTTAAGGTTAAGGTTACAGGTTTAGTCAGGTTAAGGTTAAGGTTAAGGGTTTGGTCAAGGTTAGGGTTAGTTGTTATGGGTTTAGTCAAGTTAAGGCTAAATTTAAGGGCTTGGTCAAGGTTACAGTTAGGTTATAACCTTACCCTTAACCTTAACCTTGACCTTAACTATAACCTAACCCTAACCTTGACCAAAACCTTAACATAAACCTTAACCTTAACCTATACTTAACCTTAACCTTGACCTTTACCTTAACCTTAACCTTCACCTTAACCTTAACTATCACCTAACCCTAACCTTAACCTTACCCTTAACTTTACCTATAACCTAACCCTAACCTTGACCTTAACCATAACCTTAACCCTAACCTTAACGTTAACCTTACCCTAATATTAACCTTAACATAACTGTTGAGCTGCATATTTATCCAAATTTTTACAATTTTATCAAATAAATACATACTTGTACCTGGTGTTTTAATCATTATTAATCCATTATGTTGATGATTAGATGCATTTAGAAATATTAATTATTAAATTATAAATTCTCTTTATTAATTAATTCAAAGGGTGTTTGGTAATAGTTTCGTTAAAAAATATTTTCTTGGTTGCAGGAAGGTTCGATGCAGGAATGCATTCGAGTGTGAATTCACCAAATGAATAAAAGCAGCAGCTGGGAGTTGAATTAATATAGGTTAAAATATCAAATTTTCGACCAAACAAAGCAGAATATCTAAATTCTGAGACATGGGTTGTGTTCAAAGCACCATGTTTCCTATAACCCAGAAACCGTTTACGAAATTCGGCTTCGTCAAAGAGTTATTGTCAGGGGAGACATGAATATTTGAATGGTGGATTTTCCTTGCCAAATGAGGCTTCACAACATGCTCCACTTGTAGATTGTATTTAAATGGCCTAGAGCTATATGTAATGGGATAGGAGATCCACCTAACATTGTCTGAATTTCATTTTATGGTTCTGGATAGGGTTTCTCCTAGCGAAAACTTGTGTCTGGAATCTGTCTATCCTATTCACATTACAGTATAGTGAATACAGTTATGAATATGATAATTTTAATCAAATGAAAAGCGCAACATACTGATACACCAAAAGGTCCATCTCCTTGTATGGTCTGGAGTAAAATATTAGTTATTACAGTCTTGGGATGTTTATAGCTTCATTTGAGGAAAAATAAATGTTCCTTGTAAAGTGACCTGTTATGACTGCTACAACCGAAGAACATCTACAATAGGGACCTTTTCCATCTCCACCAGGACAAATGAATTCAAGAAAAATTAGTAATAGTGGTATTACAGTGCAAGCCCTAGACAACAGGAGTGAACCCTTTACACCAAGGAACAATGCAGGGCAACAGTTCCCTAAAAATCAACAAAGATAAAGGCCTTCTGATTTTCAGTCCTTCTCTGAGTCATTCAAATCTCGATTTAACGTTGTTTCTTCAAGGTAAAAGGAATCAATATCAAGGATTATAAGAGGTTTTAAGGAGAATTTTTTTGCATGTAACAACGCAGTAACTGAACTTGGCAGAAAATTTCAACGAGAGGTTAGTGCTGGTATTTCAAGTGCTTCCCGTATGATGGAGCGCCTTGATCCTACTGGTAAAAAAAATGGTATGAATCCATCTGCTTCTGATAATATGGAAGGAAGTTCAGCGGGAACACTAGTTAGACACTCTGTTGAAGGGCATGAGGTTTTTCCATGTTCTGACAGCAACAATGGATCAATTTCATGTGGCACAAGTTCAGGTTTAAGCCCACGATCTCTTAGAGACAAATCAGATGGCTGCATAAGTGACGCCTCTATAAAGGATATTGAAGATAACCATGGTGGTGATGCTGGTGTGCACCCTACAACTGTTGTTTCATCCTTTGCCTGAAGAGAAATTACATTCAAGCCAATGAAAATTCAGTTTTTAACTTTTTTTATTTTATTTTATCTCAAATCAGAAGGAGCATAATTATGTATACTTCATCTCAATGAGATAAGTTAATCTGATAGTTGCAGTTAAGAATTCGTCATTGTAGTTTCACTCATCCATGCAGGTGGCATGGTCCATGCCCAAAATTAGCTCTTCAGGTGTAAGGAAACCCTTTATTTTCTTTCTTTACCTTGGTTATTCAACCTATATAATGAAGTTGACTAAATTGCAGAAACAGAAGGCTTGAAAAGCAGAGGCGCAGATAGGAGAGAGAGTGGTAGCTATAGGAGAAGAAGTCGATATAGGGAGTAGTTGCGTGCAGATGAAGGAGTGGATGGATTATGCCATTAGAATGAAGGATTAGCTACCCAATTAGACAGAGTGCAGATGAAATTTAGGGAGCGCAGAGCATATTTTATTGTGGGTCCAGATCGGTTTTCTTCACAAACTTTAGTTTGTCAAGGCAGTGCAAGATCCGATTTAGAAACTCCTGTCATTTTTCTCGAGCTGTGTATATCATTACAGTGGTTCTAACTTGTTATTTTTTTCATTTTAAGGAGTATAACAGCCAATTTATTTACAATTATTTCTCTCAATTTGTTTTCCAATAATTTATTGTATTTCTTTTACAATAAGCTCCCTCTATTCGATCTAGTGGTGGGATTATTAGAGAGATTTTCTTTCTTTGGGATTAAGGTTTTATGGGTAACTTATTTCAAAGAGTGCCTTAATAGTATCCATATTCATGGTCAATCCAAATGCCCGTGAACCTGGAGCCGAGTCCTCACTCTTCTTAGATTTAGGAATTCTGCTTTAGTTTAAATTGTAGAATTATTTTTTGTTTTAAATTGTTTTAATAGTATTTAATATTTCTTAATTATGTTTGTAGTTCATTATTTTGTTTTCCAATTTGATTCAGTAGTGAGAATATATTGTAATACTTTAATTTTGTATAAGAAACATTGCCATTACAGTGTAATTCAAGGTTCGATTTGTTCATGCATGGAGGGATTTCTCTTAATAATTAAATCAATTTTAAATTAGAATTAAATTTTTTTTTGTAATGTAATCATTTCTTTCTAAGAAAATTTGAGTGCATCTTTGATAGATTTATTTTTTTTGTTTTCATAGTATAATCATTTAATTATAAGTGTAAGAAGTGTAGATTTAATTATGCATGCAACGTGATTTAGTTAAGCTATTTCGATTTGAAGTAGGCTTGCTTTTTAATAGTTCATTTTCATTTAGATTAAAATATTTAAATAGTTTTTAATGGGATTATTAAGTGTTATTTTATAGAGTGAAATGGTTTCTTTTAGAAATAGATAGAATTGTAATTTGTTAATTTAAATCTTGATTTTGTTTAGTTAGTTTAAGTTTTGAAGTTATTATTAGGGTAATGTGTGTGGATTTATCATAGATCATTTGTAATGCAATTTTTAGGATCTTTTAAGTAGTTCTTTTAGCAATAGTTAGGATTGTTTGTTTTGTTATTTTAAAATCTTGAATTTTTTTTAACAAGTAGTTTTAGTTAGTTTAAGGTGTGAATTTATAATGTGTAGTCTTTTTCTTATTTCAAGCTTAGTTTCGAGTGTTAGTTTTAAGTTAATGAGAGGAATAATTACATTAAGGTTTTTAAGTTTTCATTGGACATTTTTAATGTGAGTGCGAGAATGATTGAGGATTGTCTTGAATTTCATTATATTTTAATTGCATTTGCACTAAGCGAAACCGATTAAGTAGGTGTCCTTTTCATGATTGCTTGTTTGTGAGCCAATGTGTGTTTCACTCCAGTGTTTAATTTATCATTAATAAGGAACATATTTATACTTTGATCAGTAAGCTGAGCCAATACGCAGTACAACTTGAGTTTATGACTCCCGGATTGATAATTAATATTGAGAGGTTTAATCCAACAATTAAGCCAACCGACATTTTGGCATTGTTTCTAGGGAATTTTATTTTTTCTCAGGTAAAAAATTTCTTACAGAGTTTCAAGGGTAGTGCAGGGAAATCAGAGGGCGGAGGGAGTATGGTAAGACGTGAGTGAAGAGCCACACATCCACTTTTGTGGGGTTGCTCCAAAGTCTGGCCATCTTGCTTATCTCTTGAACTTTTATTTCCTTATTTGGCTTATGTGTAGAAGTAGAGATAGGATTTATACATTTAATTTCCAAATTTCCTTGTTTTTAATAGATTAAATAGTACTTTGATTTGGAATTTTCCTTTCATGCAAGTGTGGTGAGCTTTATTTCAGTCAAAATATTTTAAAATTCATTCATCTTCAGAATCCAATCTTCAACATTATATCATTTTTGGGGTACTGTAAGAACCCTTGCGTACTAATCCATGTGATGACAGAATGTACTAGTTTGCTCGTTGAAGACCAGAAGATGGTATTTTGAGGAATCATACAATGAGGATTTTTTATGCTGCTATAGAGATGAACAACTCATCCGATGAATACTTCAAAAGTGTTGAATTTAATATCTTCCTTGAACATAAATTTAAATCTTTAATTTCGAAATTGGATGATTTGCAGGAACAAGAGAAGGACGAAGAACCACACTGCTTATCCTTTGTGCCAACTCTCAAAAGAAACACTACCTTGGAAAGTGCCCACTTAGCAGTCTGGAAGTTTGAAAAATTTGTGAGGATGGTCATGAAACTGAACATTGCCCATCACTGCCACGATTATGAAAGGTACTTAGGGAATCAAGTAAGGAATTGAATCAACTGCCAGGTATAAATCAAAACGCAACAACATTTGACACTTGGAATAATGATTATTTTCCTGAGTAGGTTCCTCAGCATGTTTATAATCCTCGAACTTCATGGAAAACTTTTGATCCTCCTCCAATTGAATATCCTACTTCATGGACGCAGTGGCCCTCTCCTTGGCCCTCATCCTCTAGCAAGATATATCCATGGCCTCATGAATCGTTTGGATCTTTATCTCTAGGGAAATATCTTATGCAAATTAAATCATATGAGTGCCAAAAACAACCACAATATGTTTCCAACGCACCATTAAGTTATCCTCCTCCATGGTCGCGGCCGCATGTGCAACCTTACCCTAACCCTAGTTCATACCCTAGTCGATACCCTAGACCTAGCCTTAATCCATATCCTAGCCCTTATCCTAACCCTAGACCTAACCCTAATCGATACCCTAACCCTAGTCCAAACCCTAAACCTAGCCCTCATTAAAACCCTAGCCTTACCTCAGACCCTAGAACTAATCCCAATCCAAATCTGAACCTTAGTCCAATCATTAACCAAAACCCTAGGCCAAACCACACCCTAAACCCTAATCTAAACCATCCAGTTGCACAACAGTTTGAACCACCTATTATTTTTGTTGATTCCCCTATTGAACAAAATTCTACATCTTCCATGTTGGAAAAGGGAATGAATCTAGAAACTTCCCCCATTACTACAGAGCATTCACCCCAGGAAGATGTAATTTAGAGACCACCAGAGGAGCAACCTTTGATTGGAACTTGTTCTAAAAATGTTGTTGAAACTCAAAACCTGAGAATCTCTTTCAACCATTCTTGTGAATTTGAAAATCAAATATTTGAGCCTGAACTTGAGGTATTTATGTTTTTTCTTTCACCCGATCCTTTTTTCCTCCAAGAAAGTGAATATCAAACTGTGAAATATTTACATCAGTGGGAGAATCATAAATATGTGGATTCCATTGAATCCTGGTTTCGAGCAGTCATTAAGCCATCTTAGTTCCTTAGCATTTGGAAACTAATGGTACCATATCAATTGAAGCAACTGGTTTCTCATGCTTTCATATGTCTTGAAGTCTATTCTCTAAAACTAAGCGTGAGTATAATCAGCATTTTTTTATGCACATGGCTTCATTGGAAGTACTCATATACTTAAATGGGAGTCTTTCAGGGTAAATTAGGGTAGGAGAATAAACGAATAAAGTAGTTACAATGCTATTAGGGTTTTTCATTTTAAATAATGCTTGTTAAAACTGATTTTGATCCACATTAGTTGTTAACACACACATTTGTGACAAATATTGTTGAGTACAATTCGCTCTAATACCTCATGATTTTTCAAAAAGTAACTATGATTAATCGCTCTAATAAGTCGTCATCTCGGATATATATTTTCAGTGTCCCTTAGAAGGTACTATTGGAAAACCCCTATGGTGGACCACTCTTGAAAAGATCATAATGAGCTATTCAGGAGAACACTAGCATTCTTAACTCAAAGAATCTTTCAGTCATTGTTTGGGATATCTTTAACAAGTTTTTAGGGTAGAGGAATTTAGCCAGCAATGATTAGTCATCAAAAACTTTTCACGCCATCCTGTACTCTTAAGGAGTAGATCTGTCTCCCCATTTAGTAAGTAACCTTTAAGGCTAATCATAAACATAGTTTAGAAAATATTTAGGGAAGGATAGGAGGTCTCGTAATGAGCCGAACTACCATGATCATGAGACCTAGCATGCATGAAATTACTGCTCCTGGTCACCAAGCTAGAGTAATGGCTTTTAGCCAAAAATCTGGAAGATAGGAGGTCTCATCACGAGCCGGCATGTTCATTCATGTTACTTCTTGTGAGTGGCACTGCCATCAGCTGGTTACCAAGCCAGGACAGTGGCCTTCATATAAAAAGTCAAATAAACAAACTCTGAATCTATATCTAGTAAGTGGGAACTGAAATTTTGCTAGGTTAAAAGACACCCCTGACGAGGTTATGGACACCTGCGGGCAGCAGGGCCATGTCTGTGGTATTAAAGTTAACTCCATACAATGATTTGCTTGGTTATCCTTCTCTTTCCCTAAGACTCATAATTTTTCTTGGGCAATGGTTTTAAGACAATTTGAACATGGTGCTTTGAGTTCTATCTTTCAAAAATCAAGAATCTTTGAATAATGTGGTACCCTTAGTGAGGTAATTCTTTGTACTAGATTAAAAGGAAATTTATTTTTGAATCTGGATGACAACGCAATTTAGAATGTTCAAATAAAGAGGTTGCTGATTTTTTTCAAAACTCACTTTAATTTTCTATGGTATTGGAAGTGATGAAGTACTCAATGATGACTACTCACAAGGTGTTGGTTACCGACAATGTGTATCGATTATAGTTGCCTCCACATATGTGCTAAATGACCTAGGTACAAGATTGCTATAGTAGGTGCATGAAACCTATGGTAGTATTTGTTAAATTGCACCTCTTCAGTAAAATTTGATCATAAGACTTTGGGCAAAACAAAATTTGGGACAAGGTAAAAGGTATGTGCAAACATTATTTTCTCCATCATGTCTACTTTTGGTACCTGATCTTGTTTTATCATTTCACATGGTTTAGCTGGTAATATAATAGTAATGTTGCAGGCGAATGAATGCATTACAATATCAAGCATCTTCATCTTTACTTGCTAGAATCTTTGCTGACATTTTCCCTACCTTATTTCATCATCTTAAAGTTTTTACCTACACAAGGACGTGCAAGAAGTTCAGCATGGGGGGATGTTGAGCTGCATATTTGTCCAAATTCTTACGATTTTTATCAAATAAATACATACTTGTACCTGGTGTTTTTAATCATTATTAATCCATTATGTTGATGATTAGATGCATTTAGAAATATTAATTATTAAATTATAAATTCTCTTTATTAATTAATTCAAAGGGTGTTTGGTAATAGTTTCGTTAATAAATACTTTCTTGGTTGCAGGAAGGTTCAGTGCAGGAATGCATTCGACTGCGAATTCACCAAATGAATAAAATCAACAACTAGGTAGTTGAATTAATGTAGGTGAAAATATCGAATTTGCGACCAAAAGGAGTAGAATCTCTAAATTCTGAGACATGAGCTGTGTTCAGAGCACCATGTTTCTTATAACCTAGAAACCGTTTGGTGAAATTCGGCTTCGTGAAAGAGTTATTGTTAGGGGAGACATGAATATTTGAATGGTGGATTTGCCTTGCCAAATGAGGCTTCACAACATGCTCCACTTGTAAATTGTATTCAAATGGCCTAGATTTGTATGTAATGGGATAGGAGATCCACCTAACATTTTCTGAATTCCATTTTATGGTTTGGATAGGGTTTCTCTTAGCGGCAACTTGTGTCTGGCATCTATCTATCCTATTCACATTACAGTATAGTGAATACAGTTACGAATATGATGATTTGTATCAAAGGAAAAGCACAATGTACTGATACACCAAAAGGTCCATCCCCTTGTATGGCCTGGAGTAAAATATTAGTTATTACAGTCTTGGGATGTTTATAGCTTCATTTGAGGCAAAAGAAATGTTCCATGTAAAGTGAACTGCTATGGTTGCTACCACCGAAGAACAACTACAACAGGGACCTTTTCCATCTCCACCAGGACAAACGAATTCAATAACAATTAGGAACAGTGGTATTGCAGTGAAAGCCTTAGACAATAGGAGTGAACTCTTTACACCAAGGAACAATGTAGGGCAACAGTTTCCTAAAAATCAACAGAGATCAAGGCCTTCTGATTTTCAGTCCTTCTCTGAGTCATTCAAATCTCGATTTAACGTTGTTTATTCAAGGTACAAGGAATCAATATCAAGGAGTATAAGAGGTTTTAAGGAGAGGTTGTTTGCACGTAACAACGCAGTAACTAAACTTGGCAGAAAATTTCAACGAGAGGTAAGTGCTGGTATTGCAAGTGTTCCCCGTATGATGGAGCGCCTTGATCCTACTGGTAAAAACAATGGTATGAATCCATCTGCTTCTGATAATATGGAAGGAAGTTCAGCGGGAACACTAGTTAGACACTATGTTGAAGGGCGTGAGGTTTTTCCATGTTCTGACAGCAACAATGGATCAAGTTCATGTGGCACAAGTTCAGGTTTAAGCCCACAATCTCTTAGAGACAAATCAGATGGCTGCATAAAGTGAAGCCTCTATAAAGGATCTTGAAGATAACCGTGGTGGTGATGCTGGTGTGCAGCCTAAAACTGTCATTTCATCCTCTGCCTAAAGAGAAATTACATTCAAGCCGATGCAAATTCATTTTTTAACTTTTTTTATTTTATTTTATCTCAAATCAGAAGGAGCACAATTATGTATACTTCATCTCAATGAGAGAATTTAATCCGATAGTTCCAGTTAAGAATTCGTCATTGTAGTTTCACTCATCCATGCAGGTGGCATGGTCCATGCCCAGAATTAGCTCTTTAGGTGTAAGAGAACCCTTTATTTTCTTTCTTTACCTTGGTTATTCAACCTATATAATGAAGTTGACTAAATTGCAGAAACAGAAGGCTCGGAAAGCAGAGGTGTAGATAGGAGAGAGAGTGGTAGCTGTAGGAGAAGAAGTCGATATAGGGAGTAGCTGTGTGCAAATGAATGAGTGGATGGATTATGTCATTAGAATGAAGGAGTAGCTTTCCAATTAGACAGAGCGCAGATGAAATGTAGGGAGCGCAAAGCATATTCGATTGTGGGTTCGGATCGGTATTCTTCACAAACTTTAGTTTGTCAAGGCAGTGCAAGATCTGATTTAGAAACTTCTGTCATTTTACTCGAGCTGTGTATATCATTACAGTTCTTCTAACTTGTTATTTTTTTCATTTTAAGGAGTAAAACAGCCAATTTATTTACAGTTATTTCTCTCAATTTATTTTCTGAGAATTTATTGTATTTCTTTTACAATAAGCTCCCTCTATTCGATCTTGTGGTGGGATTATTAGAGAGATTTTATTTCTTTGGGATTAAGGTTTTATGGGTAACTTATTGCAAAGAGTGCCTTAATAATATCGATATTCATGGTCAATCCAAATGCCCATGAACCTGGAGCCGAGTCCTCACCCTTCTTAGATTTAGGAATTCTGCTTTAGTTTAAATTGTAGAATTATTTTTTGTTTTAAATTGTTTTAATAGTATTTAATATTTCTTAATTATGTTTTTAGTTCATTATTTTGTTTTTCAATTTGATTCATTAGTGAGAATATATTGTAATACTTTAATTTTGTATAAGAAACATTTCCATTAGAGTGTAATTCAAGGTTTGATTTGTTCATGCATGGTGGGATTTCTATTAATAATTAAATCACTTTTAAATTAGAATTATTTTTGTTTTTGTAATGTAATCATTTCTTTCTAAGAAATTTTGAGTGCAGCTTTGATAGATTTATTTATTTTGTTTTCATAGTATAATCATTTAATTATAAGTGCAAGAAGTGTAGATTTAATTATGCATGCAGCGTGATTTAGTTAAGATATTTCAATTTGAAGTAGGCTTGCTTTTTAATAGTTCATTTTCATTTAGATTAAAATATTTAAATAGCTTTTAATGGGATTCTTAAGTGTTATTTTATAGAGTGAAATAGTTTCTTTTAGAAATATATAGAATTGTAATTTGTTAATTTAAATCTTGATTTTGTTTAGTTAGTTTAATTTTTGAAGTTATTATTAGGGTAATGTGTGTGGATTTATCATAGATCATTTGCCATGCAATTTTTAGGATCTTTTAAGTAGTTCTTTTAGAAATAGTTAGGATTGTTTATTTTGTTATTTTAGAATCTTGAATTTGTTTCAACAAGTAGTTTTAGTTAGTTTAAGGTGTGAATTTATAATGTGTAGTCTTTTTCTTATTTCAAGCTTAGTTTCAAGTGTTGGTTTTAAGTTAATGAGAGGAATAATTAGATTAAGGTTTTTAAGTTATCATAGCATATTTTTAATGCTAGTGCAAGAATGATTGAGGATTGTCTTGAATTTCATTATAGTTTAGTTGCATTTGCACTAAGCAAAACTGATTAAGTAGGTTTCCTTTTAACGATTGCTTGTTTGTGAGCCAATTTGTGTTTCATTCCATTGTTTAATTTATCATTAATAAGGAACATATTTATACTTTGATCAGTAAGCTGAGCCAATACGCAGTACAACTCGCGTTTACAACTCCCGGATTGATAATTAATATTGAGAAGTTTAATCCGACAACTAAGCCAACCAACAATAACTTTAACCTTGACATTACCCTTAGACTAACCTTAACCTTAACCTTAACATAACCTTAAACTTACATTAACCTATCTTAACCTTAACATTGAGCTTGACCTTAACCTTAACTTTAACTTTACCCTTAACCTAACCTTAACCTTAACTATAACCTAACCCTAACCTTGACCTTAAGTTTACCCTTATCCTTGACCTTAACCTTAACCTTAACCCTGAATTTACTTTAACCTAACCTTAACCTTCACCTGACTAAACCCGTAAACTTAAGCTTACCCTAAAACTTAACCTAAACCTTTACCCTTAAGGTTAGGTTAAGGGTAAAGTCAAGGTTAAGGTTATGGTTATGGGAATGTTAGGGTTAAGGTGAAACTTAAGGTTAAGCCTTAACCTTAACCTTAACCTTAACCTAACCTGACTAAACCCAAACCTTAACCTTAACCTTAACTTTACCCTTAACCTAATCCTAACCTTAAACTTGACTTTAACCTTAACCTTTCCCTTAGCCTTCACCTTAACCTCAACCTTAACCTTAAATATAACCTAATCTAGCCCTAAGGTTAAGGTTAACGTTAAGGTTATGGGTTTAGTAAGGTTAAAGTTAAGGTTAAGGTTAAGGGTAAACCTAACCTTGACTTCACCCTTAACCTTGACTTTAACCTTAACCTTATATTAACCTTAACCTAAAATTAACCTTAACCTTGACCTTAACCTTGACCTTAACCTTAACTGTAACATTAGCCTAAACCTTGACCTTAACATTAACCTTAACCCAAACCTTAACCTAACCAGAACCTTAACCTTAACCTTAAATTAACCTTATCTTACCCTTGACCTTAACTTTAACCTAAACCCTTAACCTAACCTAACCTTAACCTTAACCTTGCCATAACCATAACCTTAACTTTTACTTTACCCTTAACCTAACCTTAACCTTTAACCTTAAACAAACCCTTAACCTTAACTATAAACTAACCTAACCTTAACCCCAACCTTGATCTTAACCTTAACCTAACCCTAACCCTAACCTTAACCTTAACCCTAACCTTAACCTTAACTTGACCTTAACCTTGACTTTACTCTTAACCTAACATTAACCTTAACTTGACTAAACTTAACCTAACTAAACCCTTAAGGTTAGGTAAAGTTAAAGTTAAGGTTAAGGTTAGGTTAAGGGGAAAGTCAGGTTAAGGGTAAGGTTAGGTTAAGGGTAATCTTAACCTTAACCTGACTTAACCCATAACCTTAACCTTTCCATAACAATAACCTTAATCTAACCTTAACCTTACCCTTAACCTTGACCTTAACCTTAAACTTAACCTTACCTTAACCTTAACCTTAGGTATAACCTAACCCTAACCTTAACATTAACCTTAACCTAACCTTAACCTTATCTTAAGCTTAACTATTACCTAACCCTAACCTTGACCAAACCTTAACCTTAACCTTAAATTTACCCTTACCCTAACCTTAACCTTAACCATAACATAACCTTAACCTAAACCTTGAACTTACCCTTAACCTTATCATAGAATTAACCTTAACCCTTAACCTTAAGTTGACCCTTAACCTTGACTTTAACCTTAAAATTCCACTAACTTTAACCCTAACCTTAACCTTAACATTAACCACCTTCCCCTAACCTTAACTTTAACCTTAATCCTTAACATTAAGGTTAAGGTTTAGTCAAGGTTAGGGTCAGGTTATAGTTAAGGTTAAGGTTAAGGTTAGGGTTAGGTTAAGGTTAAGGTTAAGGTTAGCGTTAGGTTATAGTCATTACGGAAATTTTGAGGTCTAAAATAGGCTGCCTAAGGAAATAATAAAATAATAGCTAAACCAATAAAATAATATTTATGAATTTGCAATTAATTTTTGCACCAAAATCCATGTAACCATAGTTAAATTCAATTCAAAATTTGTACCAAAATAAAATTAATAAAAAAATTGTATTGATGTGACTATAAAAAAGATTGACCTTCTCAAGAAAAAGTCATTATTATTGAACAACTAATGCATTTGTCCATTGTAATTAAATAACTTAAAATAAAATATAAATATAAATTTATAAATTCTTAATTATATTATATGCTATTAATTAAAATTTATATTATTTAAATTGTATAATAACATGTAATTAATATACTATATAAAAATAATATAATAAATGTATGGGGATATGAATTTTTTCTTTCAAGAAATATGAAATGACAATAATATATTTTTATTCAAAAACTGTGAAATGACATTTATTATGAGTACTTTACTTTGAATTTAAAAGTACTTATAGCACTACCATGATTAACCTGAGTGAATGTGACAAGTAAGTACCTTTAACTCAAGCAATGCCACCTCAACCATTAGAGATGATGTCATTCCCTAAAATGTGACTGGTTCACATAAAGTGAATTTTGATTGTACATTTTCCTTAGGAGGCCTATTTTAGACCTCAAAATTCCTTTAATGTAAGCACAATTTTAAGGGTATGGTTAAGGTAAGGTTAAGATAAGGTTAAGGGTAAGGTTAAGGTTAAGGTTAGGTTAAGGTTATGGTTAAGGTAAGGTTAAGAGAAAATTTAAGGTTAGCTTATAGTTAAGGTTAAGGTTAAGGTTAAGGTTACTGAAGAGGAGGGTACTGAAGCCCTAGGGGGCTAGGTTCCCACTTAGTTGAGCAAAAAATAACAAGTACAGGTCAAAAATGGGCAGAGACTGAGGTAAGACAACCTTGAACAGAGGTTCAAACAAACCCATAAAACTTTCAGAAAAAAACCCGCAAAAAGTCCAGGTCACAGTTTTTTACCTCTTTTCAGTAGAGGTCGTAGTTTTTGAGTTGAAAGGTGCGTCCTAAGGGTCCAGGTCATAGTTTTTGGGACAAAATGTGTGACCTACACTTCTGACACTCTCGGCTGCAGATTTCAGAAAAAATTGTTGTCTCAGCTGCGATTGATGTCTGTCACCTGTGCAATAGGTCCGAAAACACATGGAAGTTAGAATTTTTATCGTTTTGGGGTTTTATAGGTTAAAAACAACATCAAGAAAAGAAAAAACAAGAGGCCGAAGAGAAATCCTAAGGTTTGAAGCAACTGGATATTTAAGGATCAGAAAAATGACAGAGGTCGTAATCGTAAACTCGTGTGGAGTTGTCAGTTGTTAGTATGAATCTTAATTCTAAGCGTACTAAAAAATACCACTTTAGTTGTGCATAAAAAAAAACCCTAATAGAAAAGATGGATGCCAATATCGTCAGACCTGCAGTTAGGTGATCGAGATAAATGCTGCAAAAATCTAGATCTATGCATTAGAAGATATTAAGAACAATATTTACTCCATGCATCCAATAGACAAGACAAGAATATGTTGAATGAATTTTGTATTAATGGCACTTGGGAGGAAACACAGGAGGGTGTTTCGATATCTCCTCAATGGGATGGGTTCTTGTAAGTCCTCAACACTTTAGATCTAGAATTCCTCTCTCTTGATGGTGTAGAAAATCCAGACAAAAATGGTAGCAAAATATGACTATGATGGTGGATCAATAGTCAAACCAAAAGTATAGATCCAGAGTGATCTTTAGGCAACAAAAATTGGTAAATGAATGGGAAAACCCTTCTATTTATAACAAAATATTGAGTTAGTCTAGCTATTGGTGCATAGTTAAAATATTATTAACCAAATCAAGATCCAACTTTTAAGGAATATTTTGTTATATTTGTTGGAGGAAAAAGGAATTTGTCTTGGGTAAATTCCCTTTATTTGTAAATAATAAAATAAATAATGATTTATTTAATTATTTAAGGGTGATTTAGTCATATTTAACAAAGAATATTATTTGAATAATGTTTAAATCATTATTCTTGGAAAATAATAAGATAAATAATGATTTATCTAATTAATTTCCTTGTTTTGGGTTAAATATAACTAGGAATATTAATTAAAATGTTGTTTAACTAATTATTCCTTGAGGAAAATAAAAAAAAATGTAGATTTATTTAATATTTCCTCATGGGGTTTCCTATTTAGACCATAAACAAATTAATAAAGGTGGTTTACTAAGTTATTTTCATAGTGAAAGAAATTTTACCTAGGGTAAAATTGGTCTTACATGGTGTACTTGGGTCTATCTAATGATAATAGGTTAGATGACCAAAAAATGGTGTAACACACATAACCTTAACCTTAACCTTAACCTAATGTTAACCTTAATTAAACCCTTAACCTTAACCTTCCCCTAACCTTAACCTTATCCTTAGCCTTCACCCTTTACCTTAACCTAACCCTAACCTTAACCTAACCTTAACCTTAACCTTACCCTTAACCTTACCCTTAACCTTACCTTAACCTTAACCTTAACCTAACCTTAACCTTAACTTTACCCTTAACCTAACCCTAACCTTAAGGTCAAGGTTAAGGTTACATTAAGGGTAAAGTTTAGGTTATGGTTAGGGTAAGGTTAGGTTAAGGTTAAGGTTAAGGTTAAGTTAGGTTAAGGTAAGGTCAAGGTTATGGTTAGGTCAAGGTTAAGGGTTTAGTCAGGTTAAGGTTAAGTTTAAGGGTTTGGTCAAGGTTAGGGTTAGGTTAAGGTTAAGGGTGAAGGCTACGGGTAAGGTTAAGTTTAAGGTCAAGGTTAAGGTTAAGGTTGTAGTTAAGGTTAATGTTACAATTAGTTTAAGGGTAAAGTTAAGATTATGGTTAAAGTTAAGGTTAGGTTAAGGTTAAGGTTAGGTTATAGTTAAGGTCAAGGTTAGGTTAAGGTTAAGGTTAGGTAAAGGTTAAGGTCAAGGTCAAGGTCAAGGTTAACCTTAAGCTAACCTTAACCTTAACCTTAACCCTAACCTTAACCTTAAATTTACCCTTAGGTGGTGGGTTTAATCAGTTTAAGGTTAAGGTTAAGGGTTTTTTCAAGGTTAAGGTTAAGGTTAAGGTGAAGGTTAAGGGTAAGGTCAAGGTTAAGGGAAAAGTTAAGGTTAAGGTTAAGGTTATAGGTTCAGTAAGTTTAAGGTTAAGGTTAAGATGAAGGTTAGAGGTAAGGTCAGGATTAACCGTAAAGTTAAGGTTAAGGTGAAGGTTAAGGGTAAAGATAAGGTTAAGGTTACAGGTTTAGTCAGGTTAAGGTTAGGGTTAAGTGTAAGGTTAAGGTTAAGGTTATCGGAAGGTTAAGGTTAAAGTTAGGTTAAGGTAAGGGTTTGGTCAAGGTTAAGGTTAAGGTTAAGGGTTTGGTAAAAGTTAGGGCTAGGTTAGAGTTAAGGTTAAGCTTAGGCTAA
This sequence comes from Pinus albicaulis, assembly GCA_034641835.2. NCBI lineage: Eukaryota > Viridiplantae > Streptophyta > Pinopsida > Pinales > Pinaceae > Pinus > Pinus albicaulis. The sequence goes on from CM076581.1 coordinate 1,593,469,098, forward strand.
GGGTAAGATAAGGTTAAGCTTAAGGTTAAGGTTAAGGTTAGGTTAAGGTCAAGGTCAAGGTTAAGGTTAAGGGTAAAGAAAAGGTTAAGGTTAAGGTTAAGGTTAGGGTTAGGGTAAAGGTTGAGGTTAAGGTTAAGGGTTTGGTCAAGGTTAGGGTTAGCTTATCCCTTAAGGTTAGGGTAAAGTTAAAGTTAAGGTTAAGGTTAAGGTTAGGTAAAGGGTAATGTCAAGGTTAAGGTTATGGTTATCTGAAGGTTAAGGTTAAGGTTAAGTTAAGGTTAAGGTAAAGGTTAGAGTTAGGTTATATTTAAGCTCAAGGTTAAGGTTAGGTTAAGGTTAAGGTCAAGGTTAGGGTTAGGTTAGAGTTAAGGTTAAGGTTAAAGTCAAGGTTAGGGTTAGGTTATAGTTAAGGTCAAGGTTAAGGTTAGCTTAAGGTTCAGGTTAAGGTTAAGGTTAAGGTTATGGGTTTGGTCAAGATTAGGGTTAGGTTATAGTTAAGGTTAATGTTAATGTTATGGGTTTATTCAGGTTAAGCTTAAGGTTAATGGTTTGGTCAAGGTTAAGCTTAACGGTATGGTCAAGGTTAAGGTTAGGGTAAATTTAAAGTTAAGTTTAAGGTTAGGTTAAGGTTAAGTTTAAGGTTAAGGGTTTAGTCAAGGTTAGGGTTAGGTTAAGGGGTTAAGGTTAATGTTAAGGTTAAGGTTAAGGGTTTTGTCAACGTTAGGGTTAAGCTATAGTTAAGGTCAAGGTTAAGGTTAATGTTAAGGTTAGGGTAAATTTAATGTTAAGGTTAAGGTTAGGTTAAGGTTACGGTTAAGGTTAAGGGTTTGATCAAGGTTAGGGTTAGGTTAAGGGGGTAAGGTTAAGGTTAAGGTTAATATTTAGGTTAAGGGTTTGGTCAAGGTTAGGGTTTGGTTATAGTTAAGGTTAAGGTTAGGGTTAGGTTATAGTTATGTTCAAGGTTAAGGTTAGTTTAAGGTTAAGATTAGGTTAAGGGTATAGTTAAGGTTATGGTTAGGGTGAGGTTAAGGTTAAGGGTAAAGATAAGGTTATGGTTAAGGTTAAAGGTCGAGGTTAAGGTTAAGATAGGTTAAGGTAAGGTTAAGTTTACAGTTAGGTTATGGTTAATGTCAAGTTAAGTTAAGGTTAAAGTTAAGGTTAGGTTAAGGGTAAAGTTAAGGTTAAGGTTAGGATTAAGGTTAGGGGAAGGTTAAGGTTAAGGTTACGGTTAAGATTAGGTTAAGGATAAGGTTAAGGTCAAGGTAAAGGTTAAGGTTAAGTTAGGTTAAGGTTAAGGTTATTTTTATGGGAAGGTTAAGGTTAAGGTTAAGTTAAGATTAAGGGTAAGGGTTTGGTCAAAGTTAGGGTTAGGTTATAGTTAAGTTCAGGTTAAGGTTTAGGTTAAGGTTAAGGTCAAGGTTAGGTTAAGGGTAAAGTTAAGGTTAACGTTAAGGTTTGGTAAGGTTAAGGTTAAGGTGAAGGTTAAGGGTAAGAATAAGGGTAAGGTTAAGGTTAAGGTTAGGTTAAGTTTAAGGTTAAGGTTAAGGGTTTGGGATGGTTAAGGTTAAGGTTAAGGGTTTGGTCAAGGTTAAGGTTAGGTTATAGTTAAGGTAAAGGTTAAGGTTATGGTTAAGGTAAGGTTAATATAAATTTAGGGGTACAAGTTTAGTAAGGTTAAAGTTCATGTTAAGTTCAAGGTAAAAGTAAGGTTAAGGGTAAAATTTAGGCTAATCTTGACCTTGACCTTAACCTTAACCTAACCTTAACCTTAACTTTAAACTTAACCTTACCTTTACCTTAAACTTAACCTAACCTTAGCCTTCCCATAACCTTAACCTTGACCTTAACTATAACCTAACCTTAACCTTGACCAAACCCTTACCCATAACCTTAACCTGAACCTAACCTTAACCTTAACCTTATCCTTATCTTAACCTTAGCCTTACCTTAACCTTAACCTTAACCCTAAATTTAAGGTTAAAGTTATGGGTAAGGTAAGGGTTAAGGTTACGGTTAGGTTATAGTTAAGGTCAAGGATAAGGTTAGGTTAAGGTTAAGCTTATAGGTTTAGTGAGGTTAAGGTCAAGGTTAGGTTATGGGTAAATTCAAGGTTAAGGTTATGGTTATGGGAAGGTTAGGGTTAAATTTATAATTAAGATTAAGGTTAGGTTAAGGTTAATATAAGGTTAAGGTTAAGGTTAAGGTTAAGGGTAAATTAATGGTTAAGATTAGGGTTAATGTTAAAGTTAGGTTAAGGTTAAGGTTACGGGTAAGGTTATAGTTAGGTTAAGGTTAAAGTTAAAGTTAGAATAAAGTTAAGATTAGGTTAAGGTCCTTAACTTTACCCTTACCCTTAACCTTAGCCTTAACCTTAACTTAACCTAAATTTAACCTTAACCTTTACCTAACCTTCCCATAACCTTAACCTTAACCTTACCTTAACCTAAACTAACCTTAACCTTAACCTTAACCTTCACCATAACCTTAACCTTGAGTTTACCCTTAACCTAACCTTAACCTTAACTACAACCTCACCCTAACCCTAACCTTAACTAAACCCTTAACCTTAACCTTAACTTTACCCTTAAAGTTAAGGTAAGGGTATGGTTAAAGTTAAGGTTAAGGCTAAGATTAATGTTAAGATTAAGGCAAGGTTAAGGTTAGGTTAAGGTTAAGGTTAAGGTTATGGGTTTAGTTAGGTTAAGTTTAAGGTTAAGGTCAAGGGTTTAGGAAGGTTAAGTTTAAGATTAAGGGTAAGATAAGGTTAAGGTCAAGGTCAAGGCTAAAGTTAGGTTAAGGTCAAGGTCAAGGTTAAGGTTACCTTAACCTTAACCTTCCCATAAACTTAACTATAACATAACCCTAACCTTGACAAAACCCTTAACCTTAACCTTAACTTAACCTTAACTTCACTGTAAGCTTAACCTAACCTTAAACTTAACCTTAAACTTAGCCTTATCTTAACCTTAACCTAACCTTAACCTTGAATTTATCTTTAACGTAACTTTAACCTTACACTTAACCTTATCTTAATCTTAACCTTAACCTTAATCAAACACTTAACATTAACCTTAACCTTAACCCTAACCCTAACCCTAACCCTAACCCTAACCTTAACCTTAACCTTAACCTTAACCAAACACTTAACATTAACCTTAACTTAACCTTAACCTTAGCCTTGACCTTAACCTAACCTTACCCATAACTTTAAGCTTAAGGTTAGGGCTAAGGTTAGGGTTAAGGTTAAGGTTAAGATAAGGATAAGGTTAAGGTTAAGGTTATGTTTATGTTAAGGTTAAGGGTAAGGGTAAGGTTACGATTAAAGTTAGGGAAAGGTTAAGATTATGTTAACGGTAAGGTTAAGGGTAAGGTTGAGCTTAAGGGTAAAATCAAGGTTAAGGTTACGTTAAGGGTAAGGTTAAGGTTAAGGTTTGGGTTAGGTTATAGTTAAGGTCAAGGTTAAGTTTAAGGTTAAGGGTAAGGTTGGGGTTAAGGTTAAGGTTACAGGTTTAGTTAGTTTAAAGTTAAGGTTAAGGTTAATGTTAAGGGTAAGGTCAAGGTCAAGGTTAAGGTTTCCTTAAGGGTAACGTTAAGGTTAAGGTTACGTTAAGGGTTTGGTCAAGGTTAAGGTTAGGTCAAGGTTAGGTTTAGGTTATAGTTAAGGTCAAGGTTAAGCTTAAGGTTAAGGGTAAGGTTAAGGTTAAGGTTAAGGTCAATGTTAAGGTTAATGTTAAGGATTTGGTCAAGGTGAGGGTTAGGTTATAGTTAAGGTTAAGGTTAAGGTTACTAGTTTAGTCAGGTTAAGGGGAAGGTTAAGGTTAGGTTAAGGGTAAAGTCAAGGTTAAGGTTAAGGTTAAGGGTAAAGTTAAGGTTAAGGGTAAGGTTAACGTTAAGGTTAAGGTTAAGATAAGGTTAAGGGTAAGGTTAACATTAAGGTTAGGTTAAGTGTAAATTTAAGGTTAAGGGTAAAGTTAAGGTTAAGGTTATGGGTAAGGTTAAGGTTAAGGTTAAGGTTAAGGTCAAGGTCAAGGTATGGTTAAGATTACAGTTATGGTTAAGGTAAGGTTAGGGTTAGGTTATAGTTAAGGTCAAGGTTAAGGTTAAGGGTAAATTTAAGGTCAAGGTTAGGTTTAGGTTATAGTTAAGGTTACGGGTTTAGCAAAGTCAAGGTTAAGGTTAAGGGTGAAGGTTAAGGTTACGGGTTTTAACGTTAACCTTACCCTTGACCTTCACCTCTTAACCTTCACCCTAAACCTTAACCTTCACCTTCACTATAACCTAACCTTAACCTTGACCTTAACTATAACCTAACCTTGACCTTAACCTTAACCTTACCTTTACCTTAACTTTAACTTAACATCCCATAACCTTTACCTTAACCTAGCATTAACTTTAACCTTCCCCTAACCTTAACCTTAACCTTACCCTAACCTTAAACTTAAATTTACCAATAACCTTAACCTTACCCTTAACCTAACATTAACTTTGACCTTGACCAAACTCTTAACCTAACCTTAACCTTAGCCTAACCTAATTGTTTGTGCTCAACCTAGTCTCCTAAATTGAGTTCATTTAATTGTCAACCAGGGTTGGTAAATTTCTGAAGTGTGGTGCACTATATGTGCCTAGGTGTTTGTTTCTTACTACGTTGTGTCTAGTGTTTTATGATGTTTTTGGTATTTTTTATGGTTTTATGTTCACAAGGGAAAGAACTAAATGCTTGTGGAAAGAAGCTACTGGTTAAAAATAGAGTGAAGCCTAAATTATTGATGACAAATGACAAATGAAAATACTAAAACAGAACCAAACCTAAACTATGACTTAGAAAAATACAAAGCTTGATAATGACTTCAAGAAAATAAATTAGGACATGACCTTAACTTGTCCAATTCATTCATTAAAGATGTTTTGGAAGAGCTTGAGAAATGGGCAGTTAAGTGTAAATGAAGTTCTCTTAATTAAACAATCAAACAATCAACTTACAATGTTACAACATCTCATCCATGATTAAATGTTTATTGAAACATATTTGGAAAAGAACATTTGTAACATCTTAAGATCTCTACACTAAAACTAGCTCCTAATTCTATTTTGCAACTTAGTTTAACACCACTAAATCTCATTCAAAAGTTATAGATTTCCTTTTAGAATAGTCTTTGAGGAAAGGCTTGTTTGTGAAATGGTAAAAAGGTTGCAAAAGTACTCTAGGCCTTAGACTGATACTATCTTCTGTCCAGATGATTATGAGTTAATATAGGTTTGGAACAAAAGAAGTTTTGTGAATAATGAAGACCGTGGTATTTAAGTTTAACAACTAATGCAATTTAAAATGCAATGGATGGAAACTAAACTTGGAATGTAAATACAGTAAGCTAAGCTAGAAGTGAACTAGGGTGCTACTAGTCTACAGTGAACAGTGCTAAACTAAAAGCCATTATCAAACTTGAAATGAAAGTACAGAGCATGAACTAAATGCAATTTACCTTCGGAGTACTCTAACTAATTTGTCATGCAACTAACTATGGGATTATACAACCTATTTCGTTCATCATGAATGGTATTTTAGAAGAGCTTGTAGAACAATCCTGGTTGTATAATTCAATGCAATTGAATACAAACATAAAAACTGAAAGCAAGTACAATTAAAAACTAAGACATCACAGCTATTTCCTACTCATTGTCATGATGTTTTGGAAGAGCTTTTTAAGAGTAAGATTAGCTATGCTACTTAGTGTAAAAAAGCAACTGAATCCTACAGTATCACAGTTATGTCTTAGTCATCATAATAATATCTTGGAAGAGTTTACTAGAGTAATTTTAACTCTGATAATGAACGAAAGGAATTGCAAATAAAATCTATAATACTACAGCCATTTCTTATTCATTGTAATGATCTTTTGGAAGAGTTTCTTAGAACAAGTATAGCTATAATGATTAATGAAATTAACTATGAACGTAAACTTCAAAAACTTGAAAACGAACTAAGATACTTATCTAAATTGCAAAAGTAAAGCTGCTCAAGAGGCAGGGGCCCTCTACCACTAGAGTAGCATGAAATCTAGCTCAAGATCAACTCAACGCATTCAAAGAAATGTTGTCTTATTCATTAAAGGAAAATAACTTAAAACAACATATTCTCGGACTTCAGAAATATAGCAGCCAATCTACGAAATCTAATCAAAATCTAGAACTTGTCTCTTGGTTTCCCGAGTTACATTTATAGCAAATCTTCATAACAGAACTTGAGATAATACGGGGATCATTGTCTTTTCATATCAAAATCGTACTAGAACTCTAAAGGTGGCAGCATAAAATGACAAAGGACATCTGGACTGTCCTTGTCCTATTAGGAGTCTGTCTCCTTGTGTGAGTTCCCACGTACAAAACCACGTCCATAATTCCGTTCAATCTTCATGGTGAGCAAAAAACGTTGAGGTCATGATGTGGAATACACCCATGTGTGGCTTTTCCTGAGAGGACACCTGGAACATGCTTGAACGTGAAGACAACTGCAGAATTGGCAACTAGCTACGAAATGTTTGCATTCTATAGCTAGTTTCAGTTCAAAATGTATTACAATGACAAAATCACAAAACTTAGCAAGTTAGCCATGATATTCATTCTTAAAGCAATTTTAACTAATTTCATTGATCATTTGAGCCTGGGATAACAATGGAAAAAAGAAAATGGAGTGAAGTATCATGGAAGAAAGAACAATCTTGGGACTCAACATACCCCCACTGCTGACTTCTTGCATGTCCTCATGCAACTTATTCCATAAACTCAGAGACTTCTGCAAGAACATCCAACCCTCTTCTTCTTCTTTTCCTGGAAGTTAAAGGCCTTCTGGGCTTCCTGATGACTAACTTGAATCTTAAATTGGTAAGTGCCCTGATTAACTTCTTGTTCCTCTTTTTCAACTTTTGATTATTCTTTTCCACTTTGTCCATTTGTAGAGACAAGGTTGAGTTCATACTGGTTTTTAGTTTAACTTGTTCCTTCAGAATATCATTCTCAGTCCTGATATTTCTATTAAGTACTTCTAGCTCATACCTATCTCTTCTTAACACATCTACTTCGGACAGTGGAGGACTAGGGGTTCTATCTCTACTATCTGTCGCTTTCCTTTCCAATGTTTCAACATAGTTATAAATTTCTTGCTGTGCAGGGTCAATTCCAGGGGCTTCTTCATCAAAATCTTCTTCAACATCTTCTTCAATAGATATTTCCTCATCTTCTATGTTTATCACCCCGGTTTGTTTAATCTATGTTTTCCTTAGTTTCCCCCTGAGTCTATGGCTCCTTCTCGGCTGGGATGGTCCCTCTCCTTTTTCTGTGGCAAATTTTCTGATTACCCTCTCTTCCTTAAGCTGTCTCTCAATCTGAGTCAATTTCTCAGAGATTATTTCTTCACTGCTTTCTTGAATTGCTTTATCAGTTTCAATTCTAGAGGCTCTCCATTTTCTTCTTCTCTTTGTAGGCTGATGTTCAGGTGAAGGCTCTTTTGGTTCCTCAAAGTGATTTCTCACCAAGAAATTATCCCAATTATCCCCTATTTTGCTCAAATGATGCTCAATCAAAATCTTGACTAACCCATGGTGATATAAGGTTGTCTCTAGAAATTGAATTCTCTTTTGGACACTTGAAGCCATTTTCTTTAAACTTTGAAGCAATAAATAGGGAAAATTAAGCTCTTCTTCTAGGAAATGCATTATCAACCTAATATGGTAAACATAGAAAGTATCATATCTACCTTCACAAGTGATAAATTTTTGTAGGATAAGCAACATGTTTCTCCATTTATTCTTTAATGCAGAGCTTGGAATTCCCTTTTTAAACACAGTGACATCCATACCTGGTGACTTGAGGATCTTCTTCCATGATTCATTATGAAATTCTCTGTTCTTAAACCATCTTTCTCCATGTCTAGGCAATCTTGTTGCTTCTGCAATAAAAACCTCTGTGACAGTGAATTTAATATCTCCAACTTCAACCTCGACTCCTTTGAATGACCTTGCAAACATTTTAGTAACTTCTTTGTGGAAGCCATTAAATTTTTCAAGGAATTGCAGCCATCCTACTTGTTGCAACATTTCTCTGCTTTGAGGGTATCCTTCCAGGTATTTTGTGCCTACTGGTTCAGTTCTCACGATGAGGCCCATAATTTCTTCTTCAATCTTCAGATTAGTACTCTTTCTGCTCACGGAGACAATGACTTAAAACTTCAAATTAATACTCCTTTGCTTCACGGTGACAGTGCTTCAATCTTTAAACTGACATACCTCTGCTTCACAGTGACAATGGCTTCAAATTTCAAAATGATATACCTCTGCTTCTTGGTGACAGTGGCTTCAACTTTCAAACTAATATACCTCTACTCACGGTGATATAGATACCTCTGTTTTACAGAATGAAATGATGAAGGGTTGGCTACGGGATGGAGTAATAGGGAGTGGTTACGGAACGAGTTAATGAAGTGAGGTGAAGAGAACAAATCAATGAGTGAAAAGACCGCGGAGATATTTTTCAACGGATTCAAAAATCATCATTAAATGATTTGGCTGGGTGACGTGAGAAAATCAATCACTTCAGCATTTTAACTACTTAGATTTTTAAATGATGATCGGGTATAGGATTTGAAATGAAGGATTTTTATCCAAAGTTTTGCGGAGGGTATACTTGGCATGATCAATAAAAATAATCAAAACAACTTTTCGAATGATTCATAACTAGACTATACTAAAGTTTTTCATGATATTCCATTATAATCATAACTTTTTTTACCTTTTCTTTTCATCTGCTTTTTGTGGTCTTTATATGCTTTGTTCTCCTCTGGAAATCATTACTTTGTGAGTCTTCATAATCCTTCTTGATTTTTCTTGTTCATGGATATACCGGATCATCTTGTTGCAATTCAAATGTCTGTTGATCAGTGCCTTCAGGATCTGTAGCTGCGGAATGACTATCTGGCTGCGGAAAGTCTAATTAGCTGTAGAATATCTATTTAGCTGTAGAATGTACCTGTAGAGAACTTTAATCATGGAATGGAGTGGTTTGGAATATACGTGGAATATTATATGGAATGAGTGAAGATAGATGATGAAATATGGTATAATGAGATATGTATGAAGTGAATGATGGAGTGGGATGGATTACAATTTATGAAATGGAGTGGAAAAGTATAAGAAATGGCCTGCAATTCATGACATGTGTTATTCAATTGTAGAAAGACATCAAACTTTAAATTTTGATATGGAAATGAGGTGGATGAAGTATGGAATGAGATGAATGAAATATGGAATGAAGTGAAGTATGAATGAATGAATGAAATGGAGTATGGATGGATAAGTAAATGGAATGAAATGAAATGAGATGGATCATAAGTGTAATGGATCTGAACTTATGATTTGTAACAGCTGCTTGCAGAAACAAAATGGAAAAGTTAGAGTGTCAAAAAGACTCTAATTTTCACCCTATCTTTTCTGTATAAACATGCCAATCAGTGATTGGTTTTCATGTTTATACTTTATTTTTATTTTTATTATTTTTATTTTTTTCAAAGAAATGCTTCAGAAAATTTAATCAAGTTGATGAAGAAGAAAGATTCTTCTTCATTAACTTCACATCACTGTTTTCCTGGAACTTCTTGACAAATTCTTCTCTTGAGAGTGGTTTGTGATACAGCTTCAATCTATGACCATTCACAAGAAAAGTGACCTCTTCTTCATCTATTGTCCCGATCTTTACTGCTCCATTGTCAAAAATTTCAACAATTTCATATGGCCCAAGCCAATGTGTTTGAAATTTACCTTGAAAATCCTTGAATTTTGAATCAAACAAGAGAGCCCAGTCACCTTCTTTGAACTTCTTCTCTTTGATGTACTTGTCATGCCATCTAGTCCTTTGCTGTTGGACTAGACTTGTTTTCTGAACTACATCTTGTCTGATCTCATCCAATTCATTAATCTGCTCCAATCTATGCTTTTGTGCCTCTGATAGATCAAGTCCTAGCTGAACTTCCATTTTGAAAGTTTGAATCTGGAACTCTATGGGAAACAAAACTTTCTTTCCATAAACAAGTTCATAAGGAGTATGGCATGTTGTGCTTCTCCATGTAGTCCTATAGGCCCACAAGGCTTCAGGAAGCCTATCTACCCAATCTTTTCTATGTAAATGGACAGTCTTTGTTAGGATCCCTTCAATAACCTTATTAGTAGATTCCACTTGACCATTTGCTTGTGGATGATAAGGAGTAGATTTTCTATGCCTGATTTTGTACCTCTCCATCATTTGTTCCACTAGCCTCGATGTAAATTGAGCTCCTTGATCTGTAACAATTTCCCTTGGGACACCAAAACGAGTAAAAATATCCTAAAAAATAAAATTAACTACAGATGCTTCATTAGAAAAAAGTAATGGCTTGGCCTCTACCCATTTGGTAACATAATCAGTGCAAACTAATATATATATATTTTGTCTTGATGGAGGACTAATAGGTCCTACAAAATCCAAAGCCCATTTTTTAGAAGGTTCAATATGTACCCGAGGTTGTAATGACATCCCACTTGAAGGAGAAGGTTTCCCTACCCTTTGGCAACTGTCACACCTTTTGACATACTCTTTAGCATATTTAAACAAGGATGGCCAATAATATCCTAAATGAAGGATCTTATAGGCTATTCTCTTATAACACTATTACCGATGAAATAGGTAACCTGACCTCAAAACGGGAACTCTAGCCCAAAAACTCTCAAAAAACATGAAAAAACACCCCCCCAAAAAAAAATGTGTCTTCCAGAATGCACTTGTTTTTTTTTGAAGGTCAAATTTCAACATTTTCTAAAATTATGCTAAAAACAAAATTGTTTGTTGAAAAAAGGATTGAAAAAACACCCCAAAAAAAAAGAGTGTGTCTTCCAGAACGCACTTCATTTTTTTTTAAGGTCAAATTTCAACATTTTATAAAATTATGATAAAAACAAAATTGTTTCTTGAAAAAAGGATTGAAAAAACACCCTCAAAACAAAACCAGTTGATGCTGGAATAACAAAAAAAAAAATTATGTCATACTTTTGGCATTTTTAAAAATAGAAGTAACATCTTTTAATTTTTAAAATTCAAACATTAAAAAAAAAACCTAAAAATTTAAGAGAAAAAATAAATTTAAAAAATAAAAACATTTAAAAGCTTAAAATTTAAAAATATATGAAGATAAAAAAAATAAAAATAAAAACAAAGTAAAAATTTTAATTCAATCATTAAAAAAAACATAAAATTTAAGGAAAAAATTTTTAAAAAATAAACAAAAAAAAAAAATTAAGATTAAAATTTAAAAAAATATAGAAATTAAAAAATAAAAATAAAAACAAAATAAAAATATTAAATTAAAAAAAAACAAGTTAAAAAAAGAAGGAAATTATAAAAAATAAAATATAGAAATTAAATTTAAAAAAGAAAAAGAAAATGCTTATTAAATTTTAAAAAAGAAAAAAAAAATTTAAAACAAATAATTAAATTTAAGGAAATATATTAAATTTTAATAAATTTAAAAATTCAAAATTAAAAAATATTAAATTTTAATAAATAAATGAATAAACAAATAAATTTTGAAAGAAAAAATAAATTTTAAATATAAAAGAAAAAAAAAATATTGTTAAACAAAAAACTTTAAAAACTTTAAAAATCAACTAAAAATGGAAAATTGAAAAAAAGAAAAAAAAATATTAAATAAAAAAATAATTTAAAAAAATTAAGTTTCATTAAAAAAAAATCTAATTTTAAATACACAATTTTAATTGAAATATAAAAATATAAAAATTTTATGTAACTAACAAAAAAAAAAAAAAAGAGTAAAACATTTTAAAAAAATATTAAATCGAAATAAATTTAAAAAATATATATAAAATTTATTGAATTTTATAAAATTATATTAAAAAACTAAACGTAAAAGTTAATAACAAAGAAAAATTATGAAATTTAAAAAAAAAAAATCAATTAAATAAAAAAATTGGCAAAATTTAATAAAAATTATTAAAAATAATAATAATAATAATAAATTTAAAACAAAAAAATAATAAAATTAAAAAAAATTAAAACAAAACGAATTTTATTTTAAATAATTAAAAAAAAAAAATTATATTTTGAAATTTAAAAAAAAAAAAAAAATTAAAAAAAATCAATTAAAAAAAAAACAATAAAAAAGAAAAAAAATTTAAAAAATATCAATTAAAAATAAATGGTGGTGGTGGCCCGCCCGCTGGGCGGCGGTGCCCGGCAGGGCGGCGCCACGGGGGCGGCCCAGCCTGCCTCCCGGCCCCCGGCGGGCGGAGGGCCGATTCCGAGAAACCACCACCACCATTTATTTTTAATTGATATTCTTTTATTTATTTTTTTTAATTTTTTTTTTTAATTGATTTATTTTTATTTTTTTTTTATTTTTTATTTTTTAATTTTAAAAAATATTTTTTTTTTCAAATTTTTTTTTTTTTTAATTTAATATTTTTATTTAAAATAAAATTCGTTTTTTTTAATTTTTTTATTTTTAATATATATGTACATCTATTTTTTTTTTTTTTTAATTTTTTTTTTTATTTTTTTTTAATTTTTAATATTTTTATTTTAATTTGATTTTTTTAAAAACATTTTGAATTTCAAAAAATTTAAAATTATTTTTTTAATTCAATTTTTTTATTTTAAATTCAATTTGTTTAATTTTTTTTTATATTTAATATTATAGAATAATTATTTTTTTAAATTTAAAATTTAAAATTTATTTATTAAAATTTTTAAATTTTAATTTAATTTAATTGTTTTTCTTAATTTTTTCATTTATTTAGTTTTTCATTTTTAAAATCTATAAATGGTTTCATTAAAAAAAAAAAAAAAACACTAAATTTATGTATATTTGTTTTTTAATTATTTGCACGTGGTTTTTTTCATTTTTTTTTGTTTTTTAATGATAGGTTTTTTTTTTTTTTTTTCAATTTTAATTGTTTTTTTTTTAATTTGTTTTTTTTGTAAATTTTAAAATTTGTATTTTTTTTCTTATTATTATTATTTTTTTTAATTTAAATTTTTTTTTAAATTTTTTTTTTTTTTAAATTTTAATTTTGTAATTTTAATTATTTTAATTATTTTTTTTAAATATATATATATTTTTTAATATATTGTTTTTTTTAATAAGTTAGAAAAAAATGTTTTTGATTTTTTTTTTTTTAATTTTTTGGTCAATTTTTGTTTTTTTTCTTTAAATTATGTGTTTTTTTTCTTCAAATTTTGTCATTTCCTTTGATATAATTTTCAAATATTTTTGTTTTTTTAATTTATTTTTGTTTAAATTTTTTATTTTTATGAGCTATTTTTGTTTTTTTTAACATTTTTATTGGTTTTTTTATTGTTTTTATATATTTTTTTTAATCTAAGTTTTGTGTTTTATTACCAACATGAAAATCACCACTCTAAAAAAAAAAGGTTGATGCAACATCAATACGTTTCAAAATTAGCATGAAAATCACTGCTCTAAAAAAAAAAGGTTGATGCAGCATCAATACCTTTCAAAATTAGCATGAAAATCACTGCTCTAAAAAAAAAAGGTTGATGCAGCATCAATACCTTTCAAAATTAGCATGAAAATCACTGCTCTAAAAAAAAAAAAAATTGATGCTGCATCAATACATTTCAAAATTAGCAAAATTAGCATGAAAATCACTAACATTTTAAAACAAATATTCATACTTCATAAATAAAAATTTTAGAGTGTCAAAAATGTGCACCAAAAAAAAAATGGTGATTCTGCATCACCACTTTTCAAAATCGGGTGCTTTTTATGCTACCAAAAAAAAGTAGGTAACATTGCGGTTACCTATTTCATCGGTAACATTGTTTTATCAGCAAAGTGTCCTCCATAAGGTTCATCATGACATGCTTTGAGAATCTCAGGCATCTGATCTTCCCGAACACATCTCCTAATGATCAAATCTGGACTTGTCTTGTACAACTCATTAGCAGCCCATGAATATTTTACACTGTCATAAATGACTTTTCTTTTATCTCTTGCATTCATTATTGAAGGAAATTTTCTGAAACTAAATAATTAGCAATGCCAGCAAACCAAGGAGTTTGAGTAGAAATTGCAAAAAGATATTCATCAGGAAATTGATCTTCAACTGGGGTATTGTCTTGGATGTTTTGGAGTCTAGATAGGAAATCAGCTACTGTGTTTTGTTTTCCAGGCCTATCTAGAATGGTAATGTTGAATTTTTGTAAAATCAATAACCATCTTATAACTCTGCCATTAGTAATTGATTTGTTCATTAAGTATCTAATCGCAGAATGATCAGTGTGAACAAAAGTTTCATAGCCTGTTATATAGTGTCTAAATTTGTTTATGGCATGAACAACAGCTAAAAACTCTTTTTCAGTTACAGTATAGTTTAACTTTAGTTGTCCCAATACTGCTTCTAGAGCTGTATCAGAGGCATCTGTTGAGATATGAAAAGGTAACTTCCAGTTAGGTCCCCAAAAAATAGGTGCTTCAGAAATTTTTGTTTTCAGGGTTTCAAAGGCTAACTGGCAATCATAATTCCATTTGAATTCACAATCTTTGGTAAGTAATTTGAAGAGTGGAGATGCTATCTTGGTGAAGTTTTCTATAAACCTCCGATAATATCCTGTAAATCTTAGAAAACTCCTAACATATTTTTGACAACTTGGAATATATAATTTAGAGATGACTTCAACTTTTGACTCATCAACTCTAATCCCATCCCCTAAAATGTGATGCCCCAAAACAATACCTTCAGTAAACATCATGAAACATTTCTCATGACTAAGTGAAAGATTTTCTTCTTGACATCTCTTTAAAACTTTTTCCAAGTTTTCTAAGGCTTCTTCAAATGTGTTTCCATAAAATGTGAAATCATCCATATATACCTCTGCACAATCATGTATTAGATCTGAAAAAATTCATAATACTACCCGTTGGAATGTTGCAGGTGCATTGCATAATCCAAATGGCAATACTCGGTAAGCATAGGTACCCCAAGGAAAAGTAAATGTGGTTTTGTCTTGATCTTCAAGTGCTACTTGTATTTGGTTGTAACCACTAAACCCATCTAGGAATGAGAAGTACTTTTTGCCAGCTAATGTATCTAACACTTGATCTATGAAAGGTAAGGGAAAATGGTCTTTAAGAGTAGCTTTGTTTAATTCTCGGTAGTCAATACATACCATCCATTTACCATTTTTCTTTGGCACAATTACCAAAGGAGAAACCCACTGACTATATGAAATGGGATAGATGAAGTTGACATTTAACAATGTTTGCAATTCTTCTTTAACAATCTCCCTAAGATTTGGATTCATCCTTCTTTGAGGTTGTTTGATTGGTTTACAATTTTCCTCTATATAGATGTGACGAGTGCAAGTCTTGGGGCTTATCCCTTTCATGTCAGTGTACTCCCATGCATATGCAGAAGAATGTCTTTGTAATATCTTGACTAACTCTTCTTGTTGAGATTTTTCTAGGTTCTTGTTTATGTTCAAAGTTTTGCCTCAAATATCTCACTTGTAGAGCTGCCAAATTTATCCATAGAATGAAGAGACATCTGCCTTGATGACAAAAACTCAATGTTGGATCCTTCCTGAAATGGTTCATGTTTGTATTCTGAAGAGGATTCAAAGTTTTCTAGAGTATTCAGAATTTGATTGTCTTCACTAATTTCTGAAATTGTGAAGAGAGGTTGTAAGTCTTCTTCATCCTCTATCCATTGAGTATCATCTAAATCTGTAATTGTCCTTGCTGGAGGATACAAAGTGAATTTCTTAGTTGAACTACCATCATAGATGTACATATCACCGGATCTACAACTAATGAAAGCATCGGCTGTAGCTAACCAAGGTCTTCCTAATATAATAGGATGCCCTCCTAGATTATTCTTAGGAGTTAGGATCATGAAATCCACAGGGTACTCCCAAGAATCTAGGGACATTGGAATGTCTTCTATTACCCCATCAGGTTTGATCACAGATCTATCTGCTAATTGTAATAATGTGGGTGTAAAAATAAGATTAGGAAGTTTCAGTTTATCCATGATTTGTCTACTCATGATATTGATTGCTGCTCCTAAATAAATGAGTGTGTTTTGGATCTCAATTCCATTGATGTGAATTTTAACAAATGGATTTCCTGGGTCTAGATACTTTGGAATAGAAATCTTACCCATCATAATGTCTGCTATTTTTCCTGCCAGTTGAATTTTCTTTGTCTCTCTTATTCTTTTTCTTGTTTTCTTCATGCTCAACTCCTTTATTGTTTTGGCTAAAATTGGAATTTCCTTGATGGCTTGTAATAATGGAATCTTAATGCAAACTTTTCTCAGCTCATCTAGGAAATCATAATTAGGCACCATAATTTTTTTTTCTACACCTCTATCAATTTGTAATCTTTCTGGAAAGGGAGGTGTAGAAGTAGATGTTGATGGTTGCTCTAATACAGGAGTTGAAATTATTAGTTCTTTTTGCTTTGATTTTTCAATGTTTGGGTCCTGAAAAGATGTGTCTTCCTCAAGACTTGTATTCACCCGTAGAGAATCTTCCTCAGAGTTATCTTGTTCTTGTATGATCACAGAAGGTCTCCTCTTTTCAAGTATTCTTCCAGACCTAAGTTGAACATCACTAAGGTCTAAAGGAGTAATTAAATAAGTTCGAAACTGTTGGCCTTCTATCATGTATGTGTTCTGAGGATTTTTATTGTTGGGGTTTGGTATGGGTTGAGCAGGCAACTGATTTGATTTTTGAGGAAATGGTAATGGAAGTGGTTGATTTTGATGTGGTAGGTTCTGATGATGTTTTTGAGGATTTTTTTGAAAATTTTGTTGAGGATTTTGAGGAGAAAAATGTGGGTATGGTGGATAGATGGTGGATACTGATAATACTGAGATTATCTTCCATAGGGACTTTGTGCTCCTTGTGCCCAAGCTTGAGATTGATTTTGAAATTGAGGCCAAGGTTGCTGCCAAGAATTCCAATTTGGTGGAGGTTGGTTATACATTTGATCATGGAATCCTTGTGTTTGAGGTCCTTGCCAAGGCCTTCTAGAGACAAAATTGAGAGATTCTGTGGAATTTGTAGGAGTTTCCTCTTGAAAGACAACTTTGAGACCAAGAAAGGAAGGAAAATGTTTGGTATCATGTTTTTCAGAACAAATGACACAGGTCTCTACAACTTTTACATCCAAAGGGCACTCTCTCAAGGCATGTTTCTTTCTACATTTGGGACAAAAGATTGCTAAGGCATCAGATTCGGATTTTTGCTTGTTTTGTAATTTAAGGGTGTCTATTTGTTCACTAAGACTCCCTAAGATGTCAGATTTGAAATCATCAAGCATATGTCCTATTTCTGACCTACTTACTGTCCCAGAAGCAGACTTACTTGCCCTTGCAAGAGCAGGATCTCTTGGACCTTTTACAGTTTTAGATTTTCCTCTTGAAAGGTTGATACATAACTCAGATATTTCAGGTAATGTGAGCTGTGATATATCCCCTTTTCCCATCATGTTAAGGATATCCAACCATTCATCCCTAATTGTTTTCAACAAAAGAGCTTTTAAGGTGTCTTGATCTAAGTTTTCCATTTTCGCTCTTTTGATGTTGTAATGAAATATCTCCAACAAATCTTCCAAGTTTTCATCTTCTTTTTGTAACATCTTAAACACTTCTTCCTTATGATTGACCGACATACAATAATCCAAATACCTCTCTAGAAATTCTTGTTTCATTTCTTCCCATGTCCTAATAGAACTGTTGATCAAACTCATAAACCACTTCAATGTTGCTCCTTTCAATGTTGAAGGAAATAGTTAAAGTTTTTGAGCATCTTGTAAGTAGTCATAAGTTCTACACAGGATTTCAAATTGAAATAGGAAGGTTTCAGGATCTTAAGTTTTAAGTCCATAGAAGTTTGGAAGAACAGAGGGTGAAATGTTTTTCATGGTTGTATTGGTTTCTTTATCTACTATAGGAAACCAAAAAGAGCTTCCCATTTCTCTTCTACCTCTTCCTCTACCTCCTTCTCCTTCTGCACCTCTACCTCCTTCTCCTCTACCTCTACTTCTACCCCCTCCAAATAATGTGTGTTCTCCATTAAAGACTCCTCCTCCCCCTTCTTCTGCCATGGTTGATTCTTCTATGGAAGTGGAAAAGTTTGTTGGAAATATGATGCAGAGTGTTGTCCTTGATGGCAACCCACTGAATGAAGATGAAGACATGCGACTGTTGACATGTGTTGTCCTTGATGACAAACCACCTGATGAAGTTATTCTTGACTTGATGGACTTGGTAAATAATGTTTGTTAGCACTATGATGATGAGTGTTGTCCATGAATGGCAACCCACTTGATGAAGATGATGGAAACTTACTTGATGAAGTTGTGCTTGATAGAATATGGTTTTATGAACTAAATCTGATGTATCTACAAGAAATAAAAGGTATGAAATGAAGAAAGGAATTCAGAATGTGCTCAAAATATGATGAAAAGAGTATGTCTCTTTGTATACGCGGATTGGCCTAGGGGAAGTCGCGTATGCACGCGGAAAAGAACGTGCCAAGTCGCGTATGGGCTAAAGCGCTCAAAAAGTGCAAAACCAAGGGTAACCACCATGGTATTGACCCATGGTATTGGGTAATGATCCGCCCAATTGACCCCGTCCAGGTAGTTTTGGGCTCATGGTATTGTTTTGGCCCATGGTATTGAAAAAGGGGCTCATGGTATTGAAAAAGGAAAACCTATATAAGGAGAAGAAATTCATTGTGCAAATCATGAGTGTGGGTGCAAGATGTCTGAGTTTGAATGAATACTTCTCTCTGAAGTATATCTGAATGGAAAGGGTTATAGTTGAATGATAGATCTGAATGTGTGATGCACCAATGAAGAAATGATGAAGAAGGGATCTAGATCTGGAATGTATTTGTATCTCATGATCTGCTTATGAAGTGTTGCATCCGTGATGAGCTAACATCCGTCTCGGGGCGAAAAGGGTAAATCAATCGAATGTCCGATCCGAAGAAGCATGTCGTCTTCTATAATGATTGAAGATCTATACGCTACTACACAGGAAGCGTGGGTATATACGCGTCTTCGTCAAGAGAAAGCCTGCATGCGCAATGAACATACGCAGGTATACGCTGGTTTGTGTGGACGGGCGCGCGTATATACGCGAGCATCAAGAAGGGAAAGCGCGCGTATGCAAACTAGGTTTGTCACAAGGGGCATGGTAGTATCTGTCTGTTTCTACGTATTTATTATCCGACCAGGCCGATATGTATCTGTTGATGATGTATGTTTGAGCTTAAAAGTATGGAAAGGGTTCGGTATGGAAATATGATGAATTGTGGCCTGCAAGTTGTGTTCTATTGAAGTTGTTGGATCCAGTGTGAAAATTGATGAAACATGGTCCAAGGTGGTGCTGAGGGTTGTAGCCTTCAGTCAGGGGGTTGTAGCTCCCTTCCAGGTGAGGCTGGTAAACGAGATCGGGGGGTCGTAGCTCCCTTCCAGGAGAGGCTGGTAAACGAGTCATGGGGTTGGAGCACCCTTCCAGGAGAGGCTGGTAAACGAGCGCAGGTGGGTGCCTGCGTGCTGGTCAAGTCTGTGCCAGCACATATGTTGTAGCATGTTTTCTCTATAATAAAATATTGAAGGCTGAGCAACTGCAGTGGTGGTTTTCTCTCGACTTGGGTTTCCACCTAAAAAATCCTGGTGTTCATGTGTGATGCTTTGTGTGATGGCTTATTCTGTTATTAGTGCACATGTTTACTGTTTATTGAACATCTGATGAATGAATGATGGAATGATATAAGCGAAGAACTAATGACATAACTAGATCTCTGTGTATACGCTAGTTGCATGAAAGATATCCGCGTGTATACGCGAGTTTACTAAAGGAAAGTAGCGTATTGGTTTTAAGGAATGAAAAAGTGAAAAGTTTTGAGTATGCAGTAAATACTGATTCACCCCCCCCCCCCCTCTCAGTATTTTTCCCAACAAAGTTTGTGTCCCTAACAGGAGTCCTTGGATCTTCTTATAAGACATGTTCAATGGATGAAGTGGAAGGTCTCTCTAATGGAATATCTGATCTTAGGTCTTCTAGAAGTCTAGGATCAGTAAAGGATGGAATGTGGGTATGAGTTGAAGGTGTACTAGCTCTTGGTCTAGGTGAAACAAGTGGTGTTCTAGGAATCAAACTTCTGCTTCTGCTTCTTATGAATCTACCCCTTAAGTCTCTCTCTCTACGCATATCATTGTTTTTGGGAGTTAAGAAACAAAGGTTACCTAGTTTTCACTTCCTTGGCAATGGCACCAAAATGTTTGTGCTCAACCTAGTCTCCTAAATTGAGTTCATTTAATTGTCAACCAGGGTTGGTAAACTGCTAAAGTGTGGTGCACTATATGTGCCTAGGTGTTTGTTTCTTACTGCATTGTGTCTAGTGTTTTATGGTGTTTTTGGTTTTTTTTATGGTTTTATGTTCACAAGGGAAAGAAATAAATGCTGGTGGAAAGAAGCTACTGGTTAAAAACAGAGTGAAGCCTAAATTATTGATGACAAATGAAAAATGCAAATACTAAAACAGAACCAAACCTAAACTATGACTTAGCAAAATACAAAGCTTGATAATGAATTCAAGAAAATAAATCAGGACATGACCTTAACTTGTCCAATTCATTCATTAAAGATGTTTTGGAAGAGCTTGAGAAATGGGCAGTTAAGTGTAAATGAAGTTCTCTTAATTAAACAATCAAACAATCAACTTACAATGTTACAACATCTCATCCATGATTAAAGGTTTATTGAAACATATTTGGAAAAGAACATTTGTAACATCATAAGATCTCTACTCTAAAACTAGCTCCTAATTCTATTTTGCAACTTAGTTTAACACCACCAAACCTCACTCAAAAGTTATAGATTTCCTTTTAGAATAGTCTTTAAGGAAAGGCTTGTTTTTGAAA
Organism: Pinus albicaulis; assembly: GCA_034641835.2. Lineage (NCBI taxonomy): Eukaryota > Viridiplantae > Streptophyta > Pinopsida > Pinales > Pinaceae > Pinus > Pinus albicaulis. The sequence goes on from CM076581.1 coordinate 1,593,490,102, forward strand.
TGGTAAAAAGGTTGCAAAAGTACTCCAGGCCTTAGACTGATACTATCTTCTGTTCAGATGATTATGAGTTAATATAGGTTTGGAACAAAAGAAGTTTTGTAAATAATGAAGACCGTGGTATTTAAGTTTAACAACTAATGCAATTTAAAATGCAATGGATGGCAACTAAACTTGGAATGTAAATATAGTAAGCTAAGCTAGAAGTGAACTAGGGTGCTACTAGTCTACAGTGAACAGTGCTAAACTAAAAACCATTATCAAACTTGAAATGAAAGGACATAGCATGAACTAAATGCAATTTGCCTCCGGAGTACTCTAACTAATTTGTCATGCAACTAACTATGGGATTCTACAGCCTATTTCGTTCATCATGAATGGTATTTTGGAAGAGCTTGTAGAACAATCCTGGCTGTACAATTCAATGCAATTGAATACAAACATAAAAACTAAAAGCAAGTACAATTAAAAACTAAGACATCACAGCTATTTCCTACTCATTGTCATGATGTTTTGGAAGAGCTTTTTAAGAGTAAGATTAGCTATGCTACTTAGTGTAAACAAGCAACTGAATCCTACAGTATCACAGTTATGCCTTAGTCATCATAATGATATCTTGGAATAGTTTACTAGAGTAAGTTTAACTGTGATAATGAACGAAAGGAATTGAAAATAAAATCTATAACACTACAGCCATTTCTTATTCATTGTAATGATCTTTTGGAAGAGTTTCTTAGAACAAGTATACCTATAATGATTAATGAAATTAACTATGAACGTAAACTTCAAAAAATTGAAAATGAACTAAGATACTTATCTAAATTGCAAAAGTAAAGCTGCTCAGGAGGCAGGGGCCCTCTACCACTAGAGTAGCACGAAATCTAGCTCAAGATCAACTCAACGCGTTCAAAGAAATTTTGTCTTCTTCATTAAAGGAAAATAACTTAAAACATAGTATTCTCGGACTTAAAAAATATAGCAGTCAATCCATGAAATCTAATCAAAATCTAGAACTTGTCTCTCGGTTTCTCGAGTTACATTTATAGCAAATCTTCATAACAGAACTTGAGATAATATGGGGATCATTGTCTTTTCATATCAAAATCAAACTAGAACTCTAAAGGTGGCAGCGTAAAATGACAAAGGACATCTGGACTGTCCTTGTCCTATTAGGAGTCTGTCTCCTTGTGTGAGTTCCCACGTACAAAACCACGTCCATAATTCTGTTCAATCTTCATGGTGAGCAACAAACGCTGAGGACATGATGTGAAATAAACCCATGTGTGGATTTTCCTGAGAGGACACCTGGAACATGCTTGAACGTGAAGACAATTGCAGAATTGGCAACTAGCTACGTAATGTCTGCATTCTGTAGCTAGTTTCAGTTCAAAATGTATTACAATGACAAAATCACAAAACTTAGCAAGTTAGCCATGATATTCATTCTTAAAGCAATTTTAACTAATTTCATTGATCATTTGAGCCTGGGATAACAATGGAAAAAAGAAAATGGAGTGAATTATGATGGAAGAAAGAACAATCTTGGGACTCAACACTAACCTTAACCCTTAATTTACCCTTAACGTAACCTTAATCTTAAACTTAACCTTAACATTAATCTTAACCTTCCCATAACCATAACCTTAATGTTAACCTGAAATTTACCATTAACCTAACCTTAACCTTATCTTAACCTTAACCTAACCTTAACCTTGACTTTACCCTTAACGTATCCTTAACATTAAGGGTAAAGTTAAGTTAACCTTATATTAACCTTAACCCCTAACCTAACCTGACCTTAACCATAACCTTAACCCAACCTTAACATTAACCTTACCCTTAACCTTATCTTAACATTACCTTAACCTTAACCTTCCCAAACCATTAACCTTAACATTAACCTAACCTTAACCTTACCCTTAACCTAACCTTAACCTTGACATTACCCTTAAAGTAAACTTAACCTTAACTTTAACCTTACTAAACTCACACCCTTAGCCTTATCTTAACCTTAACCTTTACTTAACCTTAAGGGTTAGGTTAAGGTTAAGGTTATGGGAAGGTTAAGGTTAACCTTGAATTTACCCTTAACATAACCTTAACCTTAACTATAACCTAACCCTAACCTTGACCGTAACTTTACCCTTAACCTTGACCTTAACCTTAACCTTGACCTTGAACTTAACCTAAACTTAACTTTAACCTAAAATTAACTTAACCTTAACCGTAACTGTAACCTTAACCTAACCTTAAGCTTAACTTTACAATTAACCTAACCCTAACCTTGACGAAACCCTTAACCTTACCGTTAACCTTAACCTGACTAAATCCATAACCTTAACCTAACATAACCTTAACCTTGACCTTGACCTTGACCTTGACCTTGACCTTAACCTTAACTATAACCTAACCCTAACCTTACCCTAACCATAACCTAACTCTAACCTTAACCTTACCCTTAACCTTATCTTAACCTTAACCTTCATTATAACCTAACCTTAAACTTAACCATAACCTGACTAAACCCGTAATGTTAACCTTACCTTAACGTAACCTTTAGCTTAACCTTAACCTTTACCAAACCCTTAAACTTAACCTTAACCTTAACCTGACTAAACCCATAACCTTAACCTTAAACTTAACCTGACTAAACTGGTAACCTTAATCTTAACCTTAACCTTAACCTAACCTTAACCTTAACCTTAGCCTAACTAGAACCTTACCCTTAACCTAACTTAACCTTAACCTTGACCTTGACCTAAACCTTAACCACAATCTTACCCTTAAACTTCACCTTAACATTCACCTTAACGTGCCTAAACTTCTAACCCTAAACCTTAACCTTACCCTTAACCTTCACCTTAACCTTAGCCTTGACTTTACCCTTAACCTAACCTTAACCTTAACTATTACCTAACCCTAACCTTGACCTTAACTTTAACCTTAACCTTTACCTTAACCTTAAGATTAACTTTTACCTTGACCTTAACCTCACCTTAACCTTAACCATATCTTACCCTTAATATAACCTTAACCTTAACCTTAACTTTACCTTAACCTTGACTTTACCCTTAACCTAACCTTAACCTTAACTTTAGCCTGACTAAACCCTTAAGGTTAAGGGTTTGGTTAAGGTTAAGGTTATAGTTAAGGTCAAGGTTAAGGTTAAGGTTATGGTTAAGATTAAGGTTAAGGTTAGGTAAATTTTAATGTTAAGGGTAGGTTATAGTGAAGGTTAATGTTAAGACCCGTAACCGTAAACCTTAACCTTAAACTAACCTTAAAATTAACCTTATCTTAAACTTAAGCTTAACCTTAAACTAACCTAACCTTAACCTTAAATTTACCCTTAACGTTACCTTAACCATAAAATTAACCTAACCTTAACCTTAACCTTACTCTTAACCTTATATGAGCCTTACCTTAACCATAAACTTAACCTTGACCTTAACTATAACCTATCCCTCACCTTGACCAAACCCTTAACATTAAACTTAACCTTAACGTAACCATAACCTTAACTAAACCTTTAACCTTAAACTTAACCTTAACATTAACCTTAACCATAACCTTACCCTAACCATAACCTTAACCTTACCCTAAACTTACCTTAACCATAACCTTAACTTTAACCTCAACCTAACCTTAACCACACCCTTATCCCTAACCTTAACCTTAACCAAACCCTTAACTTTAACTTTAATCTTAACTTGAACCTTAACATAACCTTAACCTTGAATTTACCCTTAACCTAACCTTAACCTTAACTATAACCTAACCCTAACCTTGATCTTAACTTTACCCTTAACCTTGACCTTAACCTTAACCTCAACCTTGACCTTGACCTTAACCTAACCTTAACCTTAAACTTAACCTTAACCTTATCTTACCCTTAACCTAACCCTAACCTTGACTTTGACTTTACCCGTAACCTAACCTTAACCTTAACCTTAACCTGACTAAAAACATAACCTTGACCTTGACCTTAACTATAACCTAACCCTAACCTTGACCAAACCTTAACCTTAACCTTAACTTAACATTAACCTTAACCTTAACCTTCCCATAACCTTAAATTTAATCTTAACCATAACTTAAACTTAACCTTGACCTTAACTATAACCTAACCCTAACCTTGACCAAACCCTTAACCTTAACCTTAATCTTAACCTTAGCCTTAACCTTTACCTAACCTTAACCTTAACCTAACCCTAACCTTAACCCTAACCATAACCTTAACTTTACCATTAACCTAACCTTAACCTTAACCTAACCTCAACCATAACCTTAACCTAACCTTAACGTTAACCTTACCTTTCAACTTATCTTAATCTTACCTTAACCATAACCTTAACCTTGACCCTAATTATAACCTAACCCTAAGCTTGACCAAACCCTTAACCTTAACCTTAACTTTGCCCTTAACCTAACCTTGACCTTAACATTACCCTTAACCTTAACCAAACCATTAACCTTAACCTTAACATGAACCTTAACCCTAAACTTAACCTTAACATAACCTTAACCTTAACCTGACTAAACCCGTAACCTTAACCTTAACCTTAACCTTGACCTTAACTATAACCTAACCCTAACCTTAACCTTGACTTAACCCTTAACGTAACCTTAACCTTGACTTTACGTAACCAAATTTAAGGTTAAGGTTAAGGTTAAGGTAAAGGTTAAGATAAGGTTAAAGGTAGGTTAAGGTTAAGGTTATGGGTTTAGTTAGGTTAAGGTTAAGTTTAAGGTTAATGTTAAGGGTTGGGAAGGTTAAGGGTAAGATAAGGTTAATGTTAAGGTTAGGATAAACGCAAGGTCAAGGTTAAGGTTAAGGTTAAGGTCAAGGTTAGGATTAGGTTATAGTTAAGGTTAAGGTTAGGTTAAGGGTAAAGTCAAGGTTAAGGTTAAGCTGAAGGTTAAGGGTAAGGTTAATATTAATGGTTACCTCTTGACTTCCTTAAACTTCACTATAACCTAACCCTAACCTTGACCAAACCCTTGACCTAACCTTAACCTTAACCTTAACCTTCCCATAACCATAATCTTAACCTTAACCTAACCTTAACATTAACCTTAATCTTAACCTTTACCTAACCTTAACCTTAACCTTAACCTTAAGCTTGACCTTAAGGGTAAGGTTTGGTCAAGGTTAGGGTTAGGTTAGAGTTAAGGTTAAGGTTAAGGTTAAGGTTAATTTAAATTTAATGTTAAGGGTTTGGTTAAGGTTAAGGTTAAGGTTAAGGGTAAAGTTAAGGTTAAGGTTAAGTGCTTAAGATAAGGTTAAGGTGAAGTCAAGGTTAAGGTTAAGGTTAAGAGGGTAAGGTTAAGATTAAGGTTAAGGTTAAGGTTAAGGTTAAGTTAAATAAGGTCAAGGTTAATGTTAAGGTTAAGGTGAAGGTTAAGGTTATATTTAAGTTAAGGCTAAGGCTAAAGTTAAGGTTATGGTTAAGGTTAAGGTTAAGGTTAATGGTAAAGATAAGGGTATGGTTAAGGTTATGTTAAGGGTAAAGTCAAGGTTAAGGTTAGGATAAGCTTAAGCTTAAGGTTATGGTTAAGATAAGGTTAAGGGTAAGGTTAAGGTTATGGTTCAGGTAAGGTTAAGTGTAAAGTTAAGGTTAATGTTAGGTTAAAGTTAAGATAAGTTTAAGGGTAAGGTTAAGGTGAAGGCGAAGGTTAAGGTTAAGGGTAAGGTCAAGCGTAAGGTCAAGGTTAAGGTTAAGGTTATGGTTATGAGAAGGTTAAGGTTATGGTTATGGTTAGGGAAAGGTTAAGCTTAAGCTTAAGCTTAAGGTTAAGATTAGGGTTAAGGTTAGAGGAAGGTTAAGGTTAAGTTTAAGGTTAAGTAAAGGTTAAGGTTAAGGTTTGGCCAAGGTTAGGGTTAGGTTATGGTTAATGGTAAGGTTAGGTTAAGGTTATGGTTATGGGAAGATTAAGGTTAGGTTAAGGGTAAAGTCAAGGTAAAGGTTAAGGTGAAGGTTAATGTTAAGGTTAAGGTTATGTTTATGGGAAGGTTAAGGTTAAGGTTAGGGTTAAGGGTTTGGTCAAGGTTAGGGTTAGGTTATAGTTAATGTCAAGGTTAGGTTAGGTTAGGTTATAGTTAAATTTAAGGTTAATGTAAAGTTTAAGGTTAAGTTAAGGTTAAGGTTAAGGTCAAGGTGAAGGTTAAGGTTAAGGTTAGGTTAAGGGTGAGGTTAAGATTAGTGTTAGGTTATAGTTAAGGTTATGGTTAGGGTAAGGTTAGGGTTAGGTTATAGCTAAGGTTTAGGTTAGGTTAAGGTTAAGGTGATGGTTATGGTTATGGCTATGGGAAGGTTAAGGTTAAGGTTAATGTTAAATTTAAGGGTTTGGTCAAGGATAGAATTAGGTTATAGTTAAGGTTAAGTTTAGGTTGGGTTATAGTTAAATTTAAGGTTATGGTTAAGGTTCAGTTTAAGGTTAACGTTAAGGTTAGGTTATAGTGAAGGTTAATGTTAAGACCTGTATCCTTAACCTTGACCTTACCCTTATCCTTACCCTTAAATTTAACCCTAACCTTGAATTTACCCTTAAGTTAACCTTAACCTTCACTATAACCTAACCCTAACCTTCGCCAAACCCTTGACCTTAACCTTAACCTTGCCCTTAACCTTAACCTTTACCTTAAATATAACCTAACCCTAACCTTTGTAGAATTTTCTTGTTTTCCCACCCCGGTTTTCAGTTTCACCTTATTTCTCCTTTTAGTTAAATTCCGTTTCCCATATCCTTACATTCAACAACAGAAAAATAAGTTTTTGATGAAAACACAAATTTTGGAAAATTTACAGAATGCTGGAAAATGCAGAAATAAAAATCAGCAAGCTTAAAACAACCATTCAACACATTTAAACACAGAGATTTTTGGTCAAGGTGACCCTGGAAAAACCCCCTACAACTCTTGGGGAAAACCAGTTTGAAAGCTCCTTCTTATTTCTGAAAATGCCTTTTACAGAGAGGTGAAATATACAGGAAAATTTCCAGCAAATTAAATACAAAATTATCTTGTTTTCCGTGCTTGCCACCACCTTGGAAAACGTGCTAGAATAGAAAAATACTCAAAATAGAAATTTATTACAGAAAACTACCTTTCTCGAAAATTGTGCTAGCTGCCTTGAAAAATGTGCCCAACAACCTTGGAAATCGAGCCCTTTGTTGCTATACTTTTCCTCAAAACCCGTGCTGCCTTTCTCCTCAAAAAATGTGCCACAAAATAGCTGTATGTCCTCCGGTAACCAAATTTCAACACTCCCTCTTACCAAGGAAGGTGTTCCTCACCACACCCATCTTGTCTCTGAAGTAGACATGCTTTTCCCGTGGTAAGGCTTTGGGAATAATATCTGCAACCTGCTCATCAGTGGGAATATACTCAAGCTTCATAGCTCGCTTCTGAACATAGTCTCTAATGAAATGATATTTGATCTCGATATGCTTTGACTCGTCATGAAATACTGGATTCTCCGTGAGTTTAATGCAACTCTGATTATCATAGTAAATCATTGAAGGCCTCAACAGCTGACCAAATAAGCCAAAAAACATCTTGCGAAGCTAGATGGCCTCACAACTAGCTAGACTGGCTGCCATATACTATGCTTCCGCTGAACTCAATGCTACTGACTGCTGCTTTTGACTGAACCATGACACCACTGCTGAGCCCAACCCAAAACAACACCCTAAAGTGCTCTTCCTATCAGAAGCACAACCTGCCCAATCAGAATCAATGTAACCTGCCAATCTCACTCCATCCCCCTGCCTGTACTCTAGACCATAATCCACTGTCCCCTGCAAGTACCGCAAAATGTGTTTTGCAGCCACCCAGTGAACCTTCCTAGGCTCACACATAAACTGACTCATCGTGTTGACTGCAAAACAAATATCTGGTCTAGTGTACATCAAGGAACCAATCAGCTGTCTGTACAATGTGGGATCCACCAACTCGGAATCCGAAGTATGAAGCTTCTTCCATTTGGTGATCATCGGTGTCGACATGGGTCTATAGTCCTCCACGTGGAATCTGCCAAGGAAGTCCACAATATACTTCCCCTACCCCAGGAAGAAATGCCCCTCCTCCTGCCACAACTCCAAACCTAAAAAGTAATGCATCAAGTTGATGTCCTTCATCTCAAACTCTGCCACAAGATCTCTCTTGCAGTGCTCTATGAGTCTCTCTGCACCCATAATGACCAAGTCATCCACATACAGCACCAGAATGAGAGGCTCCTCACCTATCACAATATAGTAAAGGTTCGGATCTGCCTCATTCTTTGTGAAACCCATCTCCTACAAGTATGTATCTATCCTGAAGTACCAAGCTCTAGGAGCTTGCTTCAGGCCATAAAGGGCATTCTTCGGTTTGCACACATGGGACTCCTTCCCATGCACCTCAAAGCCCTGTGGCTACTCAATGTACACCTCCTCCTTTATGAAGCCATTGAGAAATGTGGTCTTCACATACATTTGGTGGATCTTCCAACCCATCTCTGCTGCTATTGATATAATGGAGCGGATCAAAGTATATCGAGCCACAGGAGTGAAGGTCTCCTCATAATCAACTCCCTCTACCTGGGAGAACCCTCTAGCCACAAACCTCACTTTGAATTTCTCAATGATGCCATCTGCAACATGCTTTACCTTGTAAAGGCATCTGGAAGTAACCACGAATTTTCCCTCAGGCCTCGGCACCACCTCCAAAACATCATTCTTCATGATAGAAGAATACTCCTCCTGCATGGCCTCTCTACAGACCTGCTGGCTAGCTGCCTCCTCATAGCTAGAAGGCTTAGAGTCAAGGATTTTGGTAGCCATTTCCATATAGCTACAAAACCTCTCAGGGGGTCTGCTCTCTCTGACCAGCCTCTTAGGCCCAGCAATAGATGTGGCCTCTCTCAAGGTGTCCTGAAGCCACTTGGGATTCCTCTTCCCTGAGCATACTTCTCCCATTGGAGAATGAAACTCCTCCTCCTCATCATCATCAAGAGCCTGAACTCCTAAATGTTTGTCTGTTGTCCTCCTGCCTACACCTGAACCTATAGAAGCTGAGGTACCGTGTGAACTGTCCATCAGTGGACTCCCTAGTGAACTGCTCTGCGGACTGCTCTGCATGCTGCCCGAAGCACCACCCCTCTGACTCTGTGAGCCACTGCTCACTGACGGACTTGACATCGTCATAGATGTACCTTCGAATCCTCCTAATCCCTGCCCACTAGATCCTTGTGACTGACTCAGCTGTTTCTGAGGGTCTGGCTGATCCAGATACTCTATCTCCCGTGACCTCCTAAAGGCCCTATCCTCCTCGAACTTCACATCCCGCCTGACAAAAAATTTCCTCTGTGCAGGAATGTAAATCTGAAAGGCCTTTGAGGTCTCACTGTAGCCCACAAAGATACCCTTCTCTGCGGTGGGCTCTAGTTTGGTCCTCTTATCCTTGGGTATGTGGGAGTATGTGATACACCCAAAGATACGAAGATGACCAATATCAGGCTTCTTCCCAGAAAAAGCCTCCTCTGGAGTCATGTGCCCCAAGGCATGATGCGGAATCATGTTCTACAAATAAACAGTTGTGTTGCAGGCCTCTATCCACTAAAACAATGGCAACCCCTAATCATGTAACATGGCTTTGGGAGCCCCTCCGATGGATCTGTTCTTCCTCTCCACAACCCTGTTCTACTAGGGGTTGTAAGGAACAGTGAACTCCCTCCTAATTCCTGCCTCTGCACAATAGTCAACAAACTCTCCAAGGGTGTACTCTCTTCCATTGTCCGACCTCAGGGACTTGATCTTCCGACCTTCCTGTGTCTCCATAAGAGCTTTGAACTCCTGAAACCGCTTGAAGACCTCACTCTTGGTCTTCAAGAAATAAATCCAAGTCCTCCTGGAGTGATCATCAATGAATAAAACATAGTACTCATATCCACTCAAGGAAACATGAGACAGCTAACTGCTCACATCAAAATGAATCAAATCAAGTATCCCAGTCGCTCTGCTTTCACTGCTGGGAAAAGGGGAATTGGAAAACTTGCCCATCGCACATCCTCTACAAGTATCAAAGTGATCAGTACTGAAATCTGGCACACCTGTAGTGATCTCCCGCAAAGTCCTCAAGGCTCCATGATACATATGCCCCATCCTGCAGTGCCAAATCTCACATAGCTCAGAACTGCTAGCTCTGCTATCAGTACTACTACTTAATGCCAAAAGGGGATGAAATGCAAACTTGTACACCTTTGCATGGCATACACCTATCACTCTAGCTTAATCAGTTGGAGCGCCCCTGGGATATATCAGCACTTTTCCTCCCCTGAACAGTATCTCATATCCTCTATCCTCCAAAGCTGAGATGGATATGAGGTTATTCCTCATCCCTGGCACATAAAGAACATCTGACACCTTCAAGGGAGGTTTGGGTTCCCTGTAAAATGTTAGTGTTCCCACACCGACTGCTCTAACAACTCTGTCATCATCGAGTACTACCTCTATATCAGTGCCACTCTCTGAAAGCTCTGAGAAGTACTCACGAACTTCTGTCATATGACGTGAAGCCCCACTGTCCACATACCAGATACCCAAATATGCTCCGCTAGTCGAGGGAAATGCATGCTCCCTCTGAACCTCTATGGCAGGTGATCCTGCACTAGTGGACTCACACGCAATGAACCCAAACTCCCGGTCAAAGTGATCTGTAAAGTCCTCAACCTCTACTGATGTTTCCATGCTCTGGTTCTTCCCCTTCTTCTTCTTCTTCTCCAGACACACAACTTCATAGTGTCCCATATTATGACAATTCCAACACTTCACCTTGGAAAAGTCCTTCTGTGTGTTACCTTGTTTACCTTTACCTTTGCCTTTGCCCCCACCATTGCTTGTGGAAGCCTTCTTCTTCCCTTTGCCTTTCTTGCCTCCTACCAACAGTGCTACATCCTCATCCTGCTCAACTGGCTTGGCTGCCCCAAGATAACCTTTCCTGATCTCTGTCTGAATGCAATCATCCCAAAACTTCTCCCATGTGGGAAGGGTCTCACGTGCACAAACCCCATCAACAAAGTTCATCCATGAACTAGGGAGGCCATTCACTGCTATCCGCACCAAATCAGTGGGTGGAATGACCTCTCCAATTGCTACCAACTCATCTCTCACATTAGTAATCTTTGTGAGATATCCAACTGCACTATCAGTCTTACCCATCTTAATGGTTTTTAGCTTCTCCTTCAGGACCATTTTTCGATTCTCGTTGGTACTCTGGTAGAGATTGGTCAATGCTGTCCACATCTCATGAGCATTTCTCTTTCCTCTCGCATGAGGAATTCAATGGTATTTGATTCCGTCTAGAATCAGTCTCTTACCCTTGTTATTCTTTTTATTATATGCTGCCAACTGAACAGCATCAGTAGGCACATTAACAGGCTGCTGTTGGGTATGAACCATGATATCCCAAACTTCTGCCTCCTCAAAGATATTCTGCATTCTCTCCTTCCAAATGTTGTAATTGGTATGCCCATCCAACCTATCCTCCACCTTCAATCCCAATGACATCCTGATGTCCTAAAACTGAAAAATAGCACTGCTGTAGTAAAGATAAAAATTCTATTTGTGAAAAATCAGCTTGCTGGAATTTTCTGAGTGAAGAATCAGCAGGCTATATTCAGGGAAAATTTTAGGGGCGAATTTTAGCCCAAAGGCGAATTTTAAGGGATTTTCAATTTTAATAGGGCGAATTTTTTACATAAAACCCATTTTCTATAGTTTAATAAAGTTAGCCCAATAAATATTTTAAAAATAATTAAGTATTAAGTATTAGCCCACCAAAAAAAAGGGCGCATAACACTGGAAAAATGAAATTCGCCCCGATTTTTTTCTTATGGAGAAAATTTCCATGGCATTCGCCTGGATTTACAAGGTCCAAAAGAAGAGTTACATTGATTCGCCCCAATGTTTTCAATGGTTAGGAGAGGTGGCTGGCCGCTGGAAACCGCTCTTCTTGCTGGCTGAGCGAGGCTGACCCTCTCTGGTCCGTTCGTTGTTAGGGCCCTCCCATAGTTGGTATATAGCAGAGATATACAGTTCAAAAAATATGGTATTGGTGTTCACTGTTGTGGGAGATAACACTCGCCACAACCTACGCACTCGATCTCAAGCGCACGCCGGATGTACAAGCTTGCTCGATGCTCTCAGAGTCTAGACTCCAACGCCGACTAATAACACAGAGGCACCCCGCTTTTCGCCAGTTTTTTCAATGGTATGCACCTTCATTCCCTTTCTTGGAGTGATTTGAGCTTGGATGTTGTTTAATATAAAATATATCTGACAATTATACTCTGTAAATTAAGTATTTAATTCATATGAAATCATGATGTAATGCTTCACACATTTCTCTATCTTAAGCCCGCATTGATTCCTGTCAAGTAATTCAGATTCCATATTCAAATGCAGATTCATTCTACCTGCATTTTTCTCTGTCTTCAGCCCACACTGATCCCTGTCAAGTAGTTTGGATTCTGCATTCAATCATATATTCATTCTACTCACATTGGTTCCTATAATCCACATTTAAACCCAAAAAATTTTCTTTCATTCTACTCCATATTATATTCCAGACTTGGTTGTTCTCACTTATATGAACAGAACACCTCATATTCATTTATCCGCAGAATAGTCCACTCTTTGTCACGCATTTCAATTACTCTTCTTCAGGCTATCCACACTTCTTACTTAGAGAGATCCTAAAAACTTGATATGTGATTGACTACAGAGAGTGTATGTATATGGTGGCAGTCTTCTTGTTTTATGCCCACCATCCACTAGCTAGAAGGTTGACTTAATTGTGAGTGTGAAGGTCGATAGAGGGTTTCAAATCAGTGCAAGCAGTGCTTCCCAGTGCTTCCCAGTGCATTCTCTTATTGTAACAGTACCCATGATGCTTGAAGGTGTTGTTATCACTACTTTGCATGATGCACTTTTTAGAATCAAATGATTTGCTTCAGACACCCAACAAACTATGAAAAAGAGGTCCTTGACTAGGTCATGATGGTCATGATGTTTTTTGAAGCACTGCTTGTGACAGTCATTCCCTTTCTTGGAGTTATTTGAGCTTGGATGTTGTTTAATCTAAAACCTATCTGAAAATTATCCTCTTTAAATTAAGTATTTAATTCATATGAAATCATGATGTAATGCTTCGCACATTTCTCTATTTTGAGCCCGCATTGATTCCTGTCAAGTAATTCGGATTCCGCATTCAAATGCAGATTCATTCTACCTGCATTTTTCTCTGTCTTCAGCCCACATTGATCCCTGTCAAGTAGTTTGGATTCTACATTCAATCATAGATTCATTCTACTCACATTGGTTCCTGTAATCCGCATTTAAACCCAGAAAATTTTCTTTCAGTCTACTCCATCTTATATTCCAGACTTGACTGTTCTCACTTATATGAACAGAACACCTCATATTCATTTATCCGTAGAATAGTCCACACTTTGTCACGCATTTCAATTACTCTTCTTCAGGTTATCCACACTTCTTACTTAGAGAGATCCAAAAAACTTGATATGTGATTGACTGCAGAGAGTGTATGTATATGGTGGCAGTCTTCTTGTTTTATGCCCACCATCCACTAGCTAGAAGGTCGACTTAATTGTGAGTGTGAAGGTCGACAGAGGGTTTCAAATCGGTGCAAGCAGTGCTTCCCAGTGCTTCAAAGCAGTGCTTCCCAGTGCATTCTCTTATTGTAACAGTACCCATGATGCCTGAAGGTGTTGTTATCACTACTTTTCATGATGCGCTTTTTAGAATCAAATGATTTTCTTCAGACACCCAACAAACTATGAAGGAGAGGTCCTTGACTAGGTCATGATGGTCATGATGTTTTTCGAAGCATTGCTTGTGACATTCATTCCCTTTCTTGGAGTGATTTGAGCTTGGATGTTGTTTAATCTAAAATCTATCAGACAATTATCCTCTGTAAATTAAGTATTTAATTCATATGAAATCATGATGTAATGCTTCACACATTTCTCTATCTTGAGCCCGCATTGATTCCTATCAAGTAATTCTGATTCCGCATTCAAATGCAGATTCATTCTAACTGCATTTTTCTCTGTCTTCAGCCCACACTAATCCCTGTCAAGTAGTTTGGATTCTGCATTCAATCATAGATTCATTCTACTCACCTTGGTTCCTGTAATCCACATTTAAACCCAGAAAATTTTCTTTCAGTCTACTCCATCTTATATTCCAGACTTGACTGTTCTCACTTATATGAACATAACACCTCATATTCATTTATCTGAAAAATAGTCCACTCTTTGTCACGCATTTCAATTACTCTTCTTCAGGTTATCTGCACTTCTTACTTAGAGAGATCTGAAAAAATTGATATGTGATTGACTGTAGAGAGTGTATGTATATGGTGGTAGTCTTCTTGTTTTATGCCCACCATCCACGAGCTAGAAGGTCGATTTAATTGTGACTGTGAAGGTCGACAGAGGGTTTCGAATCAGTGCAAGCAGTGCTTCCCAGTGCTTCAAAGCAGTGCTTCCCAGTGCATTCTCTTATTGTAACAATACCCATGATGCCCGAAGGTGTTGTTATCACTACTTTGCATGATGCACTTTTTAGAATCAAATGATCTGCTTCAGACACCCAACAAACTATCAAGGAGAGGTCCTTGACTAGGTCATGATGGTCATGATGTTTTTTGAAGCACTGCTTGTGACAGTCATTCCCTTTCTTGGAGTGATTTGAGCTTGGATGTTGTTTAATCTAAAATCTATCTGACAATTATCCTCTGTAAATTAAGTATTTAATTCATATGAAATCATGATGTAATGCTTTGCACATTTCTCTATCTTGATCCCGCATTGATTCCTGTCAAGTAATTCAGACTCCGCATTCAAATGCAGATTCATTCTACCTGCATTTTTCTCTGCCTTCAGCCCACACTGATCCCTGTCAAGTAGTTTGGATTCTGCATTCAATCATAGATTCATTCTACTCACATTGGTTCCTATAATCCGCATTTAAACCCATAAAATTTTCTTTCAGTCTACTCCATCTTATATTCCAAACTTGATTGTTCTCACTTATATGAACAGAACACCTCATATTCATTTATCCGCAAAATAGTCCACTCTTTGTCACGCATTTCAATTACTCTTCTTGAGGTTATCCGCACTTCTTACTTAGAGAGATCTGAAAAACTTGATATGTGATTGACTGTAGAGAGTGTATGTATATGGTGGCAGTCTTCTTGTTTTATGCCCACCATCCACTAGCTAGAAGGTCGACTTAATTTAGAGTGTGAAGGTCGACAGAGGGTTTCGAATCAGTGCAAAGCAGTGCTTCCCAGTGCATTCTCTTATTGTAACAGTACCCATGATGCCTGAAGGTGTTGTTATCACTACTTTGCATGATGCGCTTTTTAGAATCAAATGATCTGCTTTAGACACCCAAAAAACTATGAAGGAGAGGTCCTTGACTAGGTCATGATGGTCATGATGTTTTTTGAAGCACTTCTTGTGACATTCATTCTGGTTAAAGGATGCTAATTAGAAACAATTAGCATTCTATAGATTATCATCAAAATATAATAGCTCGTATTATATACCAAGCTCTGAAATGAACATAAAAATTGTGTAGGCATAGGGATACATAATAAAGTAAAAAATAATATAAACAAAAAAGCACATGAGAGCAAAAAAATTAAACTACAGACGAAAACCAAAGCAAACTTTCCTAGATAACACAATGGTGGCATCAAGATGGTCAAATGTTGTTTCAGGTGTTATATCTGTCGAACCATCAGCTGACGCATGTATAGCTTTCACGGAAGTAATGGAACCCTTCTTGGTTGTTCTAAAACGTTCTTGCAAGCCTCCAAGATCAATAGCCAAAGTTGACTGGTATCTGACAGTTGAAGGAATACATCGTAGCAAAGAAGACACTTTAGAGCTTTCTTGTCAAACAAAATAACACAAACAATTTCCTTTTATGCTAATGTCAGAGTTGATGTCAAATTCATTTTCTTGAAGGACATAGGTAATCCATTGTAAACTTGTCAATTTGTGATGGTGATATTTTAAAAAAAAAGTTCTTGAATGACATAACAAGCCTGCAAAGTTTGTGATAGTTTTTTAAAATGAAAATTCTCCAAATGCCTAAAAAACAGAAAAATATTATATTGGAAAAAATACCAAACCTACTTATGTAAAACAAAAAATGTTGTCAATGAAGAGAAACACATCCTGGCCTTCAACATCTCAAAAATTATATGACACAGTCAATCTTGTAAGACCAACACATGCATGAGCACCAGGCAACTCATTCATTTCACCACACACAAGAGCACACTTTCTTCACCCTGTATTACAAGAAAATCATTAGTAGTGAATCCTCTGACTATGCATGCAAAGAACAACTAATAAAAGACAGTAACATCCAACCTGTTTTTCCCCAAGCTTGATAACACCACTCTCAATCATTCCCTTGTATAAATCATTTCATTCTCTAGTACGCTCTCCAAAACCAGCAAATATAAAGAAACTATCTACTCAAAATGATCGTATTAGTAGTTACTACACTGTCTATCATGTAAATACTTCAGTGAAACCAGTCATTTGGAAGGCCATGATGCCACTAAATTATCAAATTAAGGATCATAATTCTCATAATCCAACTAAATGAAATTGAAATCACGTAAAAAATAAAAACACTTCATTGACAACATCAACTCAAACAGTGATGCTAAATTAGCACTATTAGTTTTCATGGAAGGTTAAATATGAAACCTAAAAATCTCATAGCTTTTAAATTTGCAATGGAAAAATGATGAGGGAACTGGTTCATCAATTTGTAGCTAGTCTAACTCTAAATCTATACCTCTTCACCTCGATTGTCTACATTACATGTGGACTACAAAACTGGACATATTTACTACTACAGCCAATAATAAGTAGCTCTTCCATAAATTCCACAAGGAACCAACAACCAGACAATTATTATTTATTTCATTTTCTTTGACTTCGTTGATCGAGATTAACGATTTGAAATTTTTTTCATGAATGCAGTTCCCTGAAAAAGGAAAAGGAGTGATAGTAAAAAGATGCATATTTTCACACAGTTTGAATATCAGTACCAGAACAATTGGGATGAGTTTTCTAATGATTACATCGATCTTTTCTCCCACATTCAGAGACAAATACATACCTACAACCATTCATTTATTATATTTGCATTTCTAGTTCCAACTTCTACTTTTTTTGTCCTCTCCGTTTTCTACACAAGTAAATTCATAATTCATCAGCCTGTGTCTCATAAAATGTATAAGAATAAAATCATCATCGAACAAAAAATATCAACTTTTTTTATATTTGAAAATTTTATGGAACAAAAAGTCTCAAGTTTTTCCCTAATATTTCCAAGTTTGAGTTAACTCTTTTTATTCAATTTTTTTTTCATTCTGAGTTCAAGTTATGTGACTTTGAAACTGGCCCTGCAGTCGAAAGAGAGAAATGGAAAAGAAAATGAAAAATTACTGATTGAGGGCACTAGCACAAGTATTTAGTGTTTTTATTGTTTATTAGATTGAAGCAAAGGCATAATTGTATTCATCACTATATTGTTAAAAGTCACAAGAAACCTATGCAATTTTCAGAACTACTGGGGAAAAAATTATATCAATGGTAGACTTCCAAGTTTCAAATGGCTGGATGGCTTGAGTGAAGTCTGAAAACGGTTTGTTCTACCTTATCTTATCTCTATTTCTGTTTTTCTAATGAATAGGAAGCCCATCTAAAATGAGTATTACGTTGACAACAAGTATAGCATAAAAACCATACCCATCAGAACTTATGCTATTAAGGAATGGGGTGTTGTGGGGAAAACAATTAAAAGAGAAAGATAATAGGAGAAATGTAACTGAATTGAAAGCTGAAGGATAAAACACTTTGAAAATTTTATTTATCAAATGATTCTCTGTGCATACAAGCCTCTTGGGCCACCTCTTTTAACTTAGTCTATTTCGTTATTCCAACTATATTTCGTTATTCAACCTACATTTTCGTTATTCTAACTACATAGGTAAATTTACAATATTTGTTGTCACATTTTTAACAAACTCCACCTTGACAAAAAATTTTCCTAATGTCCATTCATCATCTTTTCTGCAAGCCGAGAGAAGCAAGACACCATCTCAGCTTCTCTATTGTAACTGGCTTCATGAATATATCTGCATGATTCTCCTGTGTGCAGACCTTCTTGAGGACTACTTTACCACCTTCGATTACATGTCTCACAAAGTGATACCTTACATTGATGTGCTTGGTATTGCTGTGATAGGCTAGATTTGTAGCCAAATGAATAGCGCTCTAACTGTCACAAAACGCATTCACTTTCTCCTGCGTCATTCCAATCTCATCAAGCAGACCTTTTAACCAGATTGTGAAGGTCGACACAGGGTTTCGACAAGGTCACTCTATAGAGTGTGGGCATTGTGTTAGATTTTTGTCTCAGACCATGGAAAACGGTATGGTATATTTATGTCATAAATAAAGTCACAAAATCCATGTAACAAGGTATATAAACATCAAGGTATTAGCTTTCAACTTGATTTTCACATGACCATTGTATTCAACACAGTGCTCCCTGTCCTTGCCTAAAACCACTGTATTGACTTGGGTTATCTCCCACACTGAAAAAATTAGTGATTTTTGTTAGTCTCAGGTTTAGATGCTTTGAAATAAAAAATTTGATCATCTGTCGACTTACCCCACTTCTATAGTGCTATAAAAGCATAATACTAGGCTTCTCCACATTCAAAAACATTTTCTTGTTTCTCCTTGATCTGCTCTTGGTTTTGTTGGTTATCCCAAAACCACTTCCTGTAATTATTCCTCATATTCTCATATTTACCACCGTAAAAAAATTCAAATCCTTAACTAATTTACGTAGACCTGAAAGTTGCCTCTCCTGCTTTTGCTTTCTTTTTCCTTTAAATTTGGTTGCAAAGGCACTCTTGGATGCTCCATTATTGGTTGCAAAGGCACTCTTGGATGCTCCACTATCACTGCCACTTCCACATTGCTCTTTCCACTTATCACAAATCATATTATATTGAGAAGGACATGTTTTTTCTTTCCATGACCAAGCACAAATTTTAAGACTGATGTTAATTGTTTCGAAAGGACACTA
This sequence comes from Pinus albicaulis, assembly GCA_034641835.2. Taxonomy (NCBI): domain Eukaryota; kingdom Viridiplantae; phylum Streptophyta; class Pinopsida; order Pinales; family Pinaceae; genus Pinus; species Pinus albicaulis. The sequence continues at coordinate 1,593,509,299 of CM076581.1, forward strand.
GGCACCTCTGTCAGTAACACAATTTTGGAAGAAGCAAAAAGGGAACATGATCCTGAACCAACGATGTCAAAGGAACCCTATCTGGCAACAATCTTGTTCATGACAGAGACGTATTATGATAGACAATTTTGTGGCTAAGATATTTGAGCTTGTGTCAGTGGGACATACATCTTATATTGGTAGTAACCTTAATAAATAGTGATTATGTTGAAAAAACTTATGACAGAGACCGTCAAATGTGTTTGATGAGGTAGTAACCTTCAAAACTAGCAAATAAATGGTATGCCCTGACTTGAATTATGCATAGATAGTAACAACTGCCATTTTGTTACATGGATTTTGTGATTTTATTTATGACGTAAATATACCATACCGTTGTCCATGGTCTGAGACAAAAAGTTAACACAATGCCCACACTCTATAGAGTGACCTTCCAACCTCCGAGAACTATGTCTGCAGTCTCCTTTTTCTACTGTCCTCTCTGTAGCCAACTGTGAAGTCTACTCTCACTTTCATACTTTGCAAACATAGTCTCCTTTTTCTACTATCCTCTCTGTAGCCAACTGTGAAGGCTACTCTCACTTTCATACTTTGCAAATAGAGTCTCCTTTTTCTACTGTCCTCTTTGCAGCCAACTGTGAAGTCTACTCTCACTTTCATACTTTGCAAACGGAGTTTCTTCATTCTTCAACGTGATCATAAAACTTATCACATTCTTCAATATTATTCAAAAATCATCTCTTCATACAGTATTTTAAGATGTTTATTACTTATTTTCTTTTTCTTTTTTCCATATTTAGTAATAATGCGAACAAAGACATTCCCCGAATACATCAGCTGACAGCTACTTGATATAAATTTAGAATATAAAACTCAATTCCTAAAGTGTTAGTTCATTTTAAATTTTCTTAAATATAAAGTGATATCACCTTAGAATATAGACCTTGGGTTTGAAATTTTATTTTATTAACTTTAAATTTATACTTTCAAGTAAAAAAAAAAAAAAAGACAATTTCACTTACACCTAAAACTTTCTCCAAAGAGCATAATTTTGAACCTCCATCTAAATAACAATTTTAAAATTTCTTCTAAATTTTTTTCACAATTCAGTACTCTAGACTTTACTCTAGAATTTTAGCAATGTTTCGATGCTATTATTACATAAATTTAATTTATATAACAAATAAATAACAGAAGTTTTTACATTAGTGGTGTTTGTTGTGTTCAATATTTCTTTTGTTTTTTAGTTGGTAAAATTGGCAAACTCCCCTGCATCTCTCGATCCCTGTGCATAACCAATCAGAAGTGAAAATTTAATTGGTAACTATCTTCTACAATATAAAACAAAATTATCATCACGTAAAACTAAAAAAAAATATCTCATCACATTTTATATGTATATAGAAAGAAATAAGGGGGAAATATGTATCCATTTTCATATGGAACCCTGTCGATGATGAGCAATCAACCTCCCCAAATCCAAAGACCAGAGGAAGAGTCCTGTAATATAGGTTGACCATATATTTTATCTTTTGAGTTTGGGATTCTGGTGTGAAACATTAATTACAAAAATGAAATATTTTGAATTTGGGATTATGGTGTGAAACATTAATTAAAAAGTGGCTACACATGTAAAAAATCTATGATTTATCTAAAAGAAATGGCACCGACACTTTCAGACTTTTCATGCCATTATCTATCCAATTTTTTTAATTGGAAAGTTGTTTCTCATAAAAAATTGCCTAAATTAGGTGTTGGAATGAAGGTCTTAAATGTGTAATATGCACACAAGATTGCAACAATGTCTACAGAAATAAATTATACATTTCCAAGGTTGCCACATTAAAAATGTAACAAACTGCAGTTAGGAAGAGATTCCACTCGTAGGCTGCCTAAGGTTAACATCTGAATGTCCTCCTAAGTACACACCAATAGAGAAATTGAGCTGTGATTTTACCATTACCAGTTAAGCTTCCACAATTCTTGATTTTTTAAATATAAAATAATTATTGATTTCAAATTAATCTATATTTTGTCCATGGGTTTTGTATAGTTATTTCAAATGAATTTATAGTTTGTCTGTGGGTCTTAGATATATGGTGATTGTCCTTGATGTGGAGTCACTGACGGGTTCAATTCCTTGGGCTAATTCCCTTGGCCAATTGGAGTGATATATTGAACATGATGAAGATATAGTCTAAAGAAACTTAAATAATAATAATAGTAATCTATATTTTATTAAATAATTTAGTTACATTTATTTAGATTAACATTTTATTAATTTAATAAATATAATAAATAAATAACTATTAAATATCACATTTAAAAATAATTTAAAAAGTAAATATTAATTCAAAATTTAAAATTATCCACTTATTAATTAAAATAAATATATAAAAGATTTGTATCAAAATTTTGAAACTAGTATAACATATCAGTTAATCATTAAAGAAAAATATGAGAGGGGTTTAAATTTTCAAAACTCTTTACAATATGTTTTACAAAATTATGTTTTCTTGGAAAACATATACATATATGTGTCATCTATCGAGGCAACAAATTTGCTTAGATGCTCAAAAATAGTGGGAGTCCAATAAGAGTATTTGAATCTTATTTTTGATGGTGGAAATGGATTCACACTGTTAAAAACCCGTGGGATACCCAACATCTTGAATTTTGACAAATGTAACCTGGATTTATATAAATTTATACAAGATCTTATCAATATGTAGCATTTTATCAAAAATTTGAGATAATTTCCATGATTTTCTAGGAAACTTTAAAGCCTGATTAGACTAAGACTATACATACATTTTCAAAGAAGATAACCATCATTACTAGTTGCACTGGCCTGAAGTTCTTCATTTATGTCGGTTGCATTGGGTATGACGTTTACATTTTTTTTCTCTGCTTAATATTTGCAATTTTATTTTTGAGTCTTTGAATTTATCAGCGATGGGTGCACTGTCATTTCGCACACATTTTTACATTTTTCCATGAAGATTTATGATGACATTATTGCCTCCCTACATCGACGTTATAGCGCCCGGGGATTGAAATTGAAACCTCTCCCTCTATAATTATTAAAAAGAAAAAAGAAAAAGAAAAAAAAAGCCCTCCTCTATTTTACGAAACCGCTTACCTTCCCTTGAGGTGGAGTGGACATACATGGTACAAAGTGTGTACGTGTGTCAGGTTCTTTTATTCAATGTGTATGGTGGGACTATCACAACCCATGTGCTACATACATGGTATGAGGTATGTACGAGTGTCAGGTTCTTTATATGATGTGTATGGTGGGACCAACATGACCAATGTGTTCACTCAGTTTAGATGTTGATCTGTCCAATTACTTTAATTTTTCTCATGTGTACGGTGGAACCAAGTCACAATCCACGTGTTAAATAAACTTATAGATATAGAAAATTGTGGCTACTAAGATTAAACTTGAAACCTTTCCCTCCTTCAAAAACCAACCTCCTCTATTCATTAAAACCACTCTCGTTGTTTATTTGCTCATGGAAGTGTACAGTGGACATGTAATTTTTCACTGGTAAGTTGTAACATGCTTAATTTTTTCCATGTTTGTTTACTCATATTTCTTATAATTAATTAATTACATGAAACTGAAATCAATCTATAGATTTTTATTATTAATATCAATAATAAATATTATTACAATGGACATCATTTTTCAATTGTAACCTATGTACTTTCTCACTTTTAATAACTAATGTAGATTCATCTTAACCCTGGATTTACCAAGTGTCGAGTGGGATCAAAATTTCATGAGATGTAAACATGTTTTAGAGTGAAAAGAGATTTGATACCTCTCCGTTCTTGGTAGATCCAAAATTAAGATGAATCTAGGCTAATATATTATAACAATAAACCATTACAATATAATATATTATAACATTTTTCCTCTCCACTCATGAAACCCTATGTTTCATACTTTGTTGTTAAGATATGAAGGTGTAATATTTGGAAAACAGAAAGGGTTATATTTTAGGTAAAGAAAATTAGTTTTGTAATTTTTGAATGTTTTATTTTTAGGTTAGTAGTATGAGTAGGAGGGAGTGTAGTTTGTTTTTCAGTTTATTCAGGTTTTTTAGTGTAGTTTGTATTCGTTCATATTCTTCATTTCTCGAAAAGTAAAAAGCATTTGTTTGATGCACTTAGTTTCTTTTCTGCATTCATAAAATTAAAGGAACTGAAAAGAAAAACTTGCATTTGCATGTAGGATTGTGTGTTTTTTGCAAAAAAGGAACATTAGGAAATCTGCATTTAGTTTTGTGCTCGATGTTTTCTTTTTTTCATTGATTTGTTTGCTCACAAAATTATTCTCTCTCTTCCCTTTGTAGCTAGGTCTTTCATTGAAAAACTAAAAGTGAAAAATTTTCTTATCATTCTTAGTTTCCATTTAGGAATTTCTACATACATCATCGCGGTACCATTGAAAGGAAAATTGTTAAGCAAGAGAAAGATAAAATTAATCTCAATTTACCTAAAAACGCATTGGAACCATAACTATAACATTTAGAAGGTCTAGGCTAGAGACGTGTTCCGGCGTCGTAAAACATAGCAGCTGTCGTTAACTTGTCTGCGATACATTCCGAGTGTGATATCTCACCCCACCTACGTAAGTATATCATAGCACGTCCCTCGGGGCGGCATTACAGTACGATAAGTATATAGGTGGTGCTCTCACTGTGCGGTTTCGCATCAGACAATGTTAATACGGACTTGGGCCTCCATGTACCTTCGGGTATATTTGGGAGAACAACTTTTAGGTGCTATCCATCCATAGTGAACTGAGTCGGCCGCCTTTAAATTGTGATACACTGAACACAACATTCGGGGAGATTGCCTACCCGTACTTCTTGGCTTGCCAAGAGGTATTCTACAGTTCACAGTTTACTGGTAAACCCTTTTGCCTAGCATTACCCTCTTTTTGTTTAATTATGTTTGGTTAAAATTAATCATAAATCGTGGAAGAACATAATCCTATTCCCCATCGTTTGCGTAGATTAGATTTAAAACCACCTTTACCACCAGAAGTTACTCCTGGTAGGCGAAGGCGATCAAAATCTGCCCAACAGTGATGTTGATGTTGTGGATGATATTACTTGATGCTTCATGATGGGTGTTCTTTCTCACTTTCACATAATCTTGTTATAGCCTCTGCGTGATGCTTTTGTTACTATGGTCGTGTCAGCCATTAATTAATTGTCTTCAATGTTCAATGTGTGAAGAGTGCAAATGTTCCCTTGATGCGGTTTAAATTCAGGGACAATAGACTGCTATTATGCAACATGTTTCCCTGGCTCCTACATATTGGAATATGCCCAAAATTATTTTGGAGAGTGATATCCATTCTTGGAATGATATTTGCACTCGTATTTCATGGAAGTTTATTTGCACTCGTCTTTCATTCTCTCATGAACCAAGTGAAAATTCTTGGGGAATTTCTAATCAACAAGTTTTAGGAGTTTGTGTTAGATTTGGGTAGAATCGTAGAATGATTAGCTTGTGGCTGCTATAAACTCTTTTTGTCAACCCATGGATGCATGGGTTAAATTTGCACTTGATTTGCAGTTTCCAATGATTTGACACTAAGAATCATTGGCTGACTGTGGTGATTCGTTGACTTCTTTTCTTCTTTTTTTCCCCTTTCCCTTAGATGGTCATTCATGGGAGGGGAAGTTCCAGTGAATGTATGATTTTTGGTGTGCATTTATCTATTGGTTAACTCTTTGGTAACATCCCATGACTGTTATTTCAATGGAACTTGGTTAAATAACAAAAAATAAGTGCTAAGTAGGAGTTTTAAATGCTTAATAAAATAACTAATTTTGGTTTATAGGATCCCAAATGTGCTTTTTTGGGCCTAAAACTTTACATGGCACCCGTGTGTTTACAAATCATGTAACACATTTGAGTATTTTTAGGTTATTTCATGGCCATACTAGATGTGTAACGTGTTTCACTATGGAAATGAAACTATGGTCAATAGGAGGACAATGTCTTAAGGGATTTCTTTCCATTGATAAGTAAAATAATCACTAGTAACTGACTAGTTTCCTTCCTCACTTTCATCATGGAAAATGATAGAGGATAAGTTTCAACTTCTTATAACCAATTCTTTACAACTTAAGGGAGAGGTGTTTTGTAAAGGATGATTAAAGTTATTGTAATATTTTGTTTTTTTTTTTAAACCTTTCAAGTGTTCATTAGGTGATTTGGAGATTTGAATTAATTTAGTGGAAATTTTTATATATTTTACATTTGAATGATGTTCTTTGTTTTATAGATGGTGACTCATGATGTTATTGTTTTTTGTATAATGATTTTTTTTTTTTTTTGGGCTTGGGCCTTGGCACAAAATTTTAATAAAAAATTGCATAATGGTTTTTGTGAACATTACACTTATTTTACTTTGAAAGCTACTTACAAATCTAGTAATTCTCAACTCTTGGAAACTATTGATGCAGGTTTCTAGATCAATTTGAAGTTTTAATTCTGGAATATTCAGTGAGATGTCAAAAGCTAATCCCGGGAAGAAACTATCAAGGCAAATTGATGTATTATCATACTTTAAAAAGTCTCAATCCAAGAATACACATTCTCTTCATGCTTCAAGCTCCTTTGAACAATATGTTATTGAGAGAGATGTTAACTCTTGTGAAAATGCATCTAATATCCATATGATGGATGAAATAATAGGTTCCTCAAGTGATCAGGGTGAGATAAATGTAGTTTCAACAGAAAATAATGATGACAATGTTAAAGATATTTCCTTGGAAGGTGACACAAACCATTCACAGAAAAGGAAAAAATGCCAGTGGACCATAGGGAGAAAATTCCAAGATGATTGGCTCTCAAGTTTTCCATTCATTGAAGAAATACCTTCTACAAATGAGGATTTAGGAGAAGTTAAATGTCTTGCGTGTAGTTGGAAAAGTTTCAAGGTAGTGACATTTCAGATGAAGCTAGATACAATACAAAAGCATGTAGGAAAGGTTTATGAAAAGAAAATTGTAAATGGTAAAGAGAAATCTATTGTCAGATGGAAATCTTTGGAGGAATGTCAACATAGCCAATGTGTGGAAGAATACAAAAAATATTTAATAAGTAAGAAGAAACTTGAGGCAAGTGGAGGAACCATCATATCTCAATTTGAAAAGACAATGGAAAGAAGTTTTTTATCCAAGACGATACAATTGAGCACTGTATTTCACATCTTATGTAAAGGTCGTCCTATGACAGATTATCCAGATCAGATGAAATTTCTATCTTTTCTTCACGTGCCAAAATTTCCATCTTCTCATTGGTCCGTAACTAATGGTTGGGAATGGGCAAGATATCTAGCTCAAGTAGAAATTGATGATTTGAAACAGGAGATTGCAAATGCTAGGTTTTTGGCATTGTCTTTGGATGAGGTTACAGCTATTGATAATACTTCATGGATCTGCATGAGAATTTATATGGTTAATGACCATATTAGGCATTCCTATCTACTTGGGATTAAAAAGATGAGATGATGCAGGGTAGCCCTGCATCCCCAGAATCATGCATCCACTGTCCATCTCAATGTGTGAACAAGTCTTCAATCCATTTCTCCAGCCTTTGTAATGCTCTTCCATGCACCAAACCTGCAATATATTTGAATCGCCCTGATTTCACTAATACAAACTCAATGTGTCATAAATTCATATGTGTTTAATACAACTCTGCCATTAATCGATTTACCTTTTCTCATTTCAACACATATTTGACTTCCAGCCACACATCAACATTTACAATGTGTCTTGCCATTAACTTACCATCCAACAAAAATTGACTACAAACAAACTGACATTCCCCTACATGATTTTCAATAGCGCTTTCTTCAATTCCACACATGAATTACCATCAATTTTCACCAACAGGTTTGCCATCGATGCTTCAGCACGAAATTTCCATCAGCAATTACAAATCCTCTGCATTCTTTATTATAGACCACAAACCCACGAACAAAATCAATTTCATTATTTCAAACAGCTATGTTTTCAATTCTATTCAACTGGTTCCGCATTTATAATTCCATGTCAAAATACTCCACACCAATGAAACAATGCTTCAACTGATACAGACTTCAAATGAAACTGCGCTTCAAAAAGATCGGAATTACTATAGTTCCGATGCGATATACTTTACACAACAACCTGATGTAATATTCCTGTCTGCGATTGAAAATCACTGTGATTGATATCACTTCTTAAACAATCGACTTAAACAATCGAAAATCGCCAATCGAAATTTGCATTGCGCTTCCACCTTTGACACTCTTCAATTTTCCCGATGCGACTCAATCGGCAATTGCCAATCAGCAATTATAATGTGCTTTCACTTTTGACTCTGTAAAGTTTCGATCCAATTCCAATCGGCAATTGGAAATCACTGACTTAACTCTGATGCGAATTCTCCAGTCCTGTTGCAATTTAAAACTGAAATGTAATTTAACTCGACTCCATTAAAAAGGATTCATAAAGTATTTTTAAGCCATTCCTCTTTGTTTCAATTCATAAACTACAACAAAGCCAGGATTGCATTAATACAGAATTCTTACGATTTAAATAGAAATACAAATCGAAACTACTTCAACCAACACATCAATCCTCACAATTTCTTCATATATAACGTTTAAATAAATTTTCAATCCACTCCAAGCTTTCAATAGGCGATTTACATTGGGTTTCTGCGTTAATGACTGTTCCAACCCGTAAGTTCATAATTTGCCAGATTTGCGAGAATTTTCATAGTTTAAAACAAAAACACACAGTCCACCCTCATTTCAAGCAATTACGCAGGCCAAAAATATATACATCCCAATATTTGTCATTCAATCATGTACAAACACATTTGTATCTACAGTATTCAGAAAAACAAAACAGAATTTCTCCCTTTGGCCTAAAAACAATCCACACACAACTCACTACTAATCTGAGCTTTCTGCTCCACACAAAAGAAACCTATTCTAATCATCTCGCTCTACCCAAAAATCTTACACTAACTCTCTTGCCTCAGTCACCCTGAATTATACAAGAAGGCACAATTTATACAAATAAATGGTTTCATGAACCAATTCTTATTCTGAACCAGAAATCTCTCAACCTCTCCTAAAAAATATCTTCAAACCCACTATTTTCTACACCAACACTAAATCAAGCTTTTAAATTTCCTCATACTCTATTCTAGCCAAATAAATCTAACTGTTTGGCCTGATCTCCACACAAGGAGGATCACTCAACCACATATACTATATCCTCATATTTAACAATAAATAAACACTCTCATATATTTAATCAAATAAAATTAATTAAATTATTTTCTTCCAACCCCTTGTTAGTCACAACATGTGACCATGCTATCACATTGTTGACTAGGCCTGAATGCTCCTGCATCAGACTCCCAAAATTGAAATTTTCCATGACCTCCTGGTCATGTGTTTCTTCTGCTGTCCATCCAGTATCCCAAACTTTACTTTGTAACTGGTCATCACTTTCATTATGCTGATGATTCAATTCTTCTGCCACTGTCACTTCTATTCCTCCAGATTCCCAAATCTTAATTTGTTGTTGTCCTTTGTTCTTGCTGATATAAATTCCTGTAGTCAATTTCTCCTTCTTGCTATCCCTCTTCTCGTCTGATTTCATCTTCCACAATTTCTCAATTTCCTTCTTACCAATTGTCTCTAACTGAACTTTATTGACATCTGTCTGCTGTACATTCTCTTTTTCCATATAAATTATAAAATTTTTGTCCAAATCTTCCTTTCCTCTACCATTTACAATCTATTTTTTTGTAATCTACAACCTCTCTTTCATTATCATTAAAGATAATTCTTCCCTCTATGTTCTCAGATTTGTCTAATAACATTTTCAGCAAAATGTCAATTCCTTCATATTCAATAAACATGTCATTTGCATATGACTCCTCCTTCCTGTATAAAACAGAATTTCCACCACAATTGTTAGATTCAAAATAGCTATGGTTTTTGATCTTCATAGGTGATTCTTCCATCAACTCTTTATACTGTCCTTCTGCAAAAGTTATGAGATTGTCATCAATTTCCATTTCCATACTTTCCTCTGCGCTTTCATCACAAACTTTCATTTTTTTATCTTCAGCTTCTTTAATCATGACAATTTCCCTGTCAATACCATCATTCTCAAAATTATTAAATACATGCTCAAAATATGTTTATGTTTCAGCCATTTATTCCAGTAATCTCACTTCTTCATCAACATGCATAAGCACATTGTCCAATCGTTGTTCATCACCTGAAAACATACAAAACATGTCAGTTTCAAAAATGCAAGGCTCTTCATTCGAAGCCTCGATGATCAGCTCCTCATGCTCCTCTGAACTATTCTGATAGTTCGCTAAATTATTGAGAAATTCTTCCTCAACATCTCTGATTTCTTCCTCATCAAAGAAAACTTCTGGGACTGCAACTTCTTTATTATGGTTGGCAACTTCATCATAAGTTTGTAGAATACCTTCCTGTTCTACACAATTTCTTCCAATACTCAGTTTGTCCAAATAAGACAATAATGCCTCTTCCTCTTCTCTGATAAGACTTTGATCTTTCAATATTTCCTTGGCTTACCTTCTTCAGCTAAGTTCTTGGTGTCACCTTTCCTTCTCTTCACTTCATAAATCTGCAATGCATTTGTTTCCTTTCCTGTTTCCATTTCCCATTGGTATTCTTTCCATGCTAAAATTCCTTCAAATATGATCCAATAAGTTTCCACTAAAATAAAACATAAGCATTCAGCCATACCTTTTAACTTCCTCCACCAATTGAAGTCTTGAAAGTCCTTATGCATCTCCTTTCTTGCTTGTCTTGCCTTTTCCCCTTTCACTTTTTCATACATAGGTTCAAATTCTTTAGGCTGCATACCTGCAATTTTACATTCACGGAAATAATATATCCCAGAAATATGAGATCCTCTTGTCTGTGCGGATGATGTCAACACATTCCTCTCATTCTGATCTGCATAGATCAGTTCTTCTCTACTGTCATCACTGTCTTCGTCCCCAAGGAGAGATCCTTTCTCTGGTTCATAGATGTATTCTATTTCTTCATTCTCAGTTGTTCGAAGTAATAATTTCTCAGCAAACAATTCTCTGACAGGCCATTTAACTCTTCTTCCTGCATAAAATCCTTGTTTCCATTTTTCTCTAATTCCTTTTAATACTAGCTTCTCCAAATGACTGAGTTCTGCCTTCATCCCAGCCAACTCTATGTCCCTTTCTTCTTTACTCATTTCTTTGAGTCCAACTGCTTCAGCACTCTTTTCCCTATGTCTGTGACTTTCCTTTGTACCCCTGTCATGACCATCAATAGTCAATTCCTTTCCTTCCTCTGGTGAACTTTCCTTGTTCACTAGTGAGCTGCAACTAATTTTTTCCATTTCGCCTGTAACAAGTCTCCTTCATGCCTCACCAAAATTTCCTGAGTTTAGCCTTTTGGCACCTATTAGTTCTTTCCTCGAACCTTTCACTGACTAACAATTCTAACCAACACTCTTCTTGCTGGAATTGTTATCTCCTATCCACAATCACAATTGTGGAGCTACCTCATCAACTTCTACCCAACCTCAGTTGGAAGTTGTTCTCATCTCCTCTTGAATACTTCTTGTTGTAGGCTCTGCATCTTCAATTTCTCACTACCTTCTTCATTCAGTAAATTTGTTTATTGTCAGGTATTGTCACGTTTACACATCTGGGATTTCTTCTTTCTCTATCTTCTTTACATAGCTCATATGCTATGATGCTGGTACAACTCATTCCATCTTTCAGCAAATCCATTGCTTGCACTGACCTGCACAATCTTTTCACATCAAGGTATCTTTCAAATACTATCAATTCCTTCTGATAACCTAATTGTAAGAAAATGTTGTTTTGCCAATACAATTTCCAAAATTCATTTCCTGTAGTAGTTCTTCTTTCAGTCCTATTAACCCAATCTCTGCTCTTTCGATCATCAATATCATTGCCTTCAACAATATTTAAACAATCTTCAATCAAATCAGTCATGCAATCAACTTAAACATTCTTACCAGACCTTCTCGGGCATTCTCTGCTTCTCCATTCTGATCCTTATCTTCCTCAAACTCACTTCAGGCAATGATACATCTTCTAAAATTCAGTTTCCCAAAACAATCTTCAATCTCAATAGAGCCAAGCTCTGATACCAAAAATTGATGCAGGGTAGCCCTGCATCGCAAGAATCATGCATCCACTGTCCATCTCAATGTGTGAAAAAGTCTTCAATCCATTTCTCCAGCCTTTGTAATGCTCTTCCACGCACCAAACCTGCAATATATTTGAATCGCCCTGCTTTCACTAATACAAACTCAATGTGTCATAAATTCATATGTGTTTAATACAACTCTGCCATTAATCGATTTACCTTTTCTCATTTCAACACATATTTGACTTCCAACCACACATCAACATTTACAATGTGTCTTGCCATTAACTTACCATCCAACAAAAATCGACTACAAACAAATTGACATTCCCCTACATGATTTTCAACAACGCTTTCTTCGATTCCACACGTGAATTACCATCGATTTTCACAAACAGGTTTTCCATTGATCCTTCAGCACGAAATTTCCATCAGAAATTACAAATCCTCTACATTCTTTATTATAGACCACAAACCCACGAACACAATCAATTTCATTATTTCAAACAGCAATGTTTTCAATTCTATTCAACTGGTTCCGCATTTATAATTCCATGTCAAAATAATCCACACCAATGAAACAACGCTTCAACTGATACAGACTTCAAATGAAACAGTGCTTCAAAAAGATCGGAATTACTATAGTTCCGATGCGATATAATTTACACAACAACCTGATGTAAAATTCCTGTCTGCGATTGCAAATCACTGTGATTGATATCACTTCTTAAACAGTTGACTTAAACAATCAAAAATCACCAATCGCAATTTGCATTGCATTTCCACCTTTGACACTCTTCAATTTTCCCGATGCGACTCAATCGGAAATTGCCAATCAGCAATTATAATGTGCTTTCAATTTTGACTCTGTAAAGTTCCGATCTGATTCCAATCGGCGATCGAAAATCGTTGACTTAAATCTGATGCGAATTCTCCAGTCCTGTTGCAATTTAAAACTGAAATGTAATTTAACTTGACTCGGTTAAAAAGGATTCATAAAGTCTTTTTAAGCCATTCCTCCATGTTTTAGTTCATAAACTACAACGAAGCTAGGATTGCATTAATACAGAATTCTTACGATTTAAATAGAAATACAAATCGAAACTATTTCAACCAACACATCAATCCTCACAATTTCTTCATATATAACGTTTAAACGAATTTTCAATCCACTCAAAGCTTTCAATAGGCGATTTACACTGGGTTTCTGCGTTAATGACTGTTCCAACCCGTAAGTTCATAATTTGCCAGATTTGCGAGAATTTTCATAGTTTAAAACAAAAACACACAGTCCACCCTCGTTTCAAGCAATTACGCAGGCCAACAATATATACATCCCAATATTTGTCATTCAATCATGTACAAACACAGTTGTATCTACAGTATTCAGAAAAACAAAACAGAATTTCGCCCTTTGGCCTAAAAACAATCCACACACATCTCACTACTAATCTGAGCTTTCTGCTCCACACAAAAAAAACCTATTCTAATCCTCTCGCTCTACCCAAAAACCTTACACTAACTCTCTCGCCTCACTCACCCTGAATTATACAAGAAGGCACAATTTATACAAATAAATGGTTTCATGAACGAATTCTGATTCTGAACCAGAAATCTCTCAACCTCTCCTAAAAAATCTCTTCAAACCCACTCTTTTCTACACCAATGCTAAATCAAGATTTTAAATTTCCTCATACTCTATTCTAGCCAAATAAATCTAACTGTTTGGCCTGATCTCCACACAAGGAGGATCACTCAGCCACATATACCCTATCCTCATATTTAACAATAAATAAACACTCTCATATATTTAATCAAATAAAATTAATTAAATTATTTTCTTCCAACCCCTTGTTAGTCACAACATGTGACCATGCTATCACATTGCTGACTAGGCCTGAATGCTCCTGCATCATGAGAGAGACTTCTACAGCTGAAAATATTTATGAACTTGTTCTTAATACTTTGAAAGAAAGTGGTATGGATCATTTAAAGATTGCAAAAAAGTTTGTATGTGTTGGAGTAGATGGAGCATCGGTAATGCAAGGACAAAGGAATGGTCTTTGTGTTAGACTACAACTATCAGCTTTGCCATATATGATTAATATTCATTGTATGGCTCATAGGATGAATCTTGCATTTAAAATAGTAAGCAAGTTTCCATCAGTTTCAAAAGTTGAAGATCTTGTACGTGAGACTCATGCATACTTTTCTCGTAGTCCCAAATGATATTTAGAGTTTCAAAAATTTGAAAATGGTGTTACGGATGGAAAAAAAATACTGAAAGATGTTGACACAAGATGGATCTCATTAAATGGACTAGCTCAAAGACTATTTAGTGAGTTCAAGTCTTTGGTAGGGTTGATGTATGAAAATCGCTACAATGTAGATAAAGCTCAAGATCTTCTTTTTCGACTAAATGATATAGAAACATTATTAACATTGGCTGGAATTCTTCCTATGTTACATGAAAGAATGTCCTCGTGAAAATGTCTCAGAATCACATAATGTATATTGCCGAATACACAAATGTGAGAAAGTCAGCATGCCTTGCATTGGATAATTTGTATATGATGCCAGACTCTTTTACTGGTCCAGAGTTTACAAGTTGGACTAAGATCATCAATATAGAAAATACTGAAAAAAATTTGACGTTTGATGAAAAAGGGATACTATGTATCACAGTGAGTGGGTATATGGTCCCCTTTCATTATATTAGTAAGACGAGATGAATCACCAAAGATTTCCCTGTGTCAAGAGACCAATTTGATAATATTGTGATCTCAGTGAGACAAAATTTGATATAAATTGCAAGATCACTATCATCAGAGATAAGAGAACGATTTCCTCGAGATGAATTGCTGGAGGCCATGTGTGTGGTATACCCTCAATATTGGAACAATTGTCAATGTCCAAGAAATTTAAAAGCCGATTTTCAAAAGAGATTAAAATGTTTAGTAGACCACTTTTGCAAGAAAGTCTCAATACATGGAGAACAGATTGAAGGTATTTTAGATTCATCAAAATTGTATCAACAAGGTGGACGCTTTGCTGAAATAATGTGGAACCAATATCCTTTTTTGGAGAATCCTAATGAAAACGGTGCTATAACAAGATTATGGAATACTTTAAGTGCTAGCCAATACCTGCAAGAAAACATATCAGAATATTTTAAATTAGTAGATTTGTGTCAAACCATGATTTTGGGATGGGTGGAGGATGAGAGAATGTTTAGTGCACTATCACTTTTGAAGTCAAAGTTGAGTAACAATCTTGATAAACATGTGGATACATGTTTAATATTATATGTAACAAAGTATGACGTTGACAATTTTCCATATGAAAGAGCACTAGCGCTTTGGCGATTAGATTGTAATAGAAGGGGAGAAAACAATATAACAAATTTATCTAATGAACTTGATACAAAACATAATGTTTTGGAGGCTCATAATGACAGTACATCTGGAGAAGATCATGTTCACAATGTAGAAAATGATGACCAAGATGAGAATTGGGAAATTGAAATACCCTAGGACTCTTATTTTGGTATACATGTTCTGTTGATCATGCAAGATTACTACATGTCAAATTCAAGTAAAAATGGGTTCTATATTTTGTATTTTTCATTGTAACATTGTAGCTACATTTCTTTCATGCGTGTTATTTTAAGATTGATTTTTCATATTTAATCCTTACATTGTTTGTTTCTTATTTGTGATAGGAAATGAATCTGGATTTGATGATTTTGGGACCTATTTCTTTTCACATAGACAATGTTTGACTAGTATTAAATGATAAATAACTAATTTAACAAGACTAACGCAAAGCATCAATGGGCTCATTCAAGTACATGAAACTACCTTGATGTCTAGCTTTGACATCTTGGAAAATTTTAATGGTATATAAGTTGCTTGTGTTTCGGGAATTTCGCTGAGTTTCGAGTTTTATATTTTCTTGGAAAATAATTATTGATATTTGGAAAATGTGTGATTTTATACTGGTATTGGAAACGATGCTAGTTTTGATCTTTGATTGGAAATGAAGTCGGACTTGATGAAGTTGGGACCTATTTATTTTCACATAAATAGTGTCCTAGTATTAAATGATAAAGGACTAATTTAAGAATTCTAACGCTAAGCAACAATGGGCTTATTCATGTACATGAAATTGTGTTAATGTCTAGTCTTGATATCTTTGAAAATTTTAGTGGTTTGTTTTTTTCTTGTTTAGAGGATTTTGTTGAGTTTGAAGTTAGTCCCTTGAATGCTTATGGTTCTCATATCATGAATAGATCGATAGATCGATAGATCTAGTTCTATTATTATAATCATTATTGTTTTCTTTATATACTTGGTGGTTTGTGGAAAGATATTTTATTTCCTTTCACTTTGTGGCATGATTTCGACATATTCACCTTTTAGAATATAGTAAAATATTTTTCTTATTATAGATTTTTCTTGGAAAAGAATTATTGAGAGTTGGGTGCAAATGCACAATGTTGTGTAGCATTAGTGTGATAAATATGGGATAGTGCAAAACATATTTTTGAAGATTAGTCTAAGTTGACTCGTACCTAATCAACTTAGTCAACTTGATTGTTGGTTGAACGGTTAATTGTTGGTTCAATGGACAGAAGATCTTGCAGGCACAGATACCAAAGGGAAAAATGGAGCCCATCATGGGGTACTCTTTGTAATTCTCCACCATCGCTACCTTCCATGCTTCCTCAAACTCCTCTCCAACCTCAATATCAGTGCTAGTAGTAGCATGAGCAACAACACTACGCTTAGCAGAACTAGAAGAACGCGTTTTCCAAACTACACGAGAACTAATTCCCTCACAAGTCACCATGTGCCATGCTTGGTCTCGGTGGTTCTCTTCCTTCTACTCCTAGGTCAACTACCATATCTTCATTGGAACCAACACCCCAAACTCCACTAGACAACGCTTCACCATTTTGTAGTAGTGATTCGCTATTTGTACTAGCGATTCGCCATGATTTTACAAGATAATATAATCTCGTGAGAGATTCGCCAAAACATTATATATACATATTATATTATTAATAAAATTTCCTTCCATTTTTCCTATGTATCATGGGGATTCGCCTATTTATTATATATATAAATTTAGGGGGGTTCTTAAAATTTTCCTTAGCTATATTTTTCTCCTTGCTGTCCCAAACTGCACTTTCAGCACCCAAGCTTTGATACCATGTAGAAATTTCTTGTTTTCCAACCCCGGTTTTCAGTTTCACCTTATTTCTCCTTTTAGTTAAATGCCCTTTCCCATATCCTTACATTCAACAAAAAAAAATTTTTTTTTGCTGAAAACACAAATTCTGGAAAATTTACAGAATGCTAGAAAATGCAGAAATAAAAATCAGCAAGCTTAAAACATCCATTCAACACATTTAAACATAGAGATTTTTGGTCAAGGTGACCCTGGAGAAACCCCCTACAACTCTTGGGGAAAACCATTTTGAAAGCTCCTTCTTGTTTCTGAAAATGCCTTTTACAGAGAGGTGAAATATACAGGAAAATTTCAAGCAAATTAAATACAAACTTATCTTGTTTTGTGTGCTTGCCACTGCCTTGGAAAACGTGCCAGAATAGAAAAATACTCAAAACAAAAATTTATTACAGCAAACTACCTTTCTTAAAAACTGTGTTGGCTGCCTTGAAAAACATGCGCAACAACCTTGGAAATCAAGCCCTTTGTTGTTGTACTTTTCCTCATAAATCGTGTTGCCTTTCTCCTTGAAAAACATGCAACAAAATAGCTATACGGACTGTTGTCTCAGTTTTTGTGTTGTTGTACGGCCTCTCTACCTCGATATTCGTGCAGCCTCTTGCTGCCTCGAAAACCATGCCCTCCTTGCTGCTGTACAGATTTGCTGATTTTGCCTCTCCTTCACCTTCTCAAGCTCTCTTCAGAAAAAGTCTCCAGCTCTCCTTCTCTTCCTCTCTCAATCTGCCCATGAAAGAATGAGTGACCTTTTCCTCCTTTTCCTCCTTTAACCTAACCCTAAGTGACTTTTGGGGAATCCCTAAATCCAATGGCTGAAATAGATTGAGATCTAGGGCTGAAATTAAATGCTCATTTAAATCTCACTTTATATTTTTTAATTCACCCCACTTTAATAAAGACCCATTTAGTCATTATTTTCCAAAGTCACTTTTCCTTTCTAATTTTACAATGACTTTATTAAAGTCACTTTAAAATTAGACTTTAGTAACTTTATCACTTAAAGTCACTTTTAAATTAGATTTGACTTTATAACTTTATAAAGTCACTTTAGGAGAAAAATTAAATTCTTTTGGACACTTTTGCCTAGGCCAAAGATCAAAGCCTTAGGGAACCACCTATCCTCCGGTAACCAAATTTCAACAACCTTGACCAAACCCTTAACCTTAACCTTGACAAAACCCTTAACCTTAACCTTAAACTGACTAAACCCATAACCCTAACCTTAACCTTAACCTTAACTATAACCTAACACTAACCTTGACCAAACCCTTAACCTTAACCTTAACCTTAACCTTCCCCTAACCTTAACCCTAACCTTAACCTTAACCTTAACTCTTAACCTTAACCTTACCCCCTTAACCTTAACCTTAACCATAACCCTAACCTTGACCAAATTCTTAACCTTAATATTAACCTTAACCTTAACCTTAACATTAACCTTGACCTTAACGTTAACATAACCTTAACCTAACCTAACTCTAACCTTGACCAAACACTTAACCTTAACTTTACCCTTAACCTAAAATTAACCTTAACTATAACCAAACCCTTAACCTTAACCTTAACCTGACTAAACCAATAACCTTAACCTTAACCTTACGTTAACCTTAACCTTGCCTTAACCTAACTTTGACCTTAACCTTCCCCTAAACGTAACCTTAACCTTAACCCGACTAAACCTGTAACCTTAAACTTAACCTAACCTTAACCTTCACCTTATCCTAAACTAACCTTAACCTTAAATCTAATCTAACCCTAACCTTGATCAAACCCTTAACCTTAACTATAACCTAACCCTAACCTTGACCTTAACTTTACCCTTAACCTTGACCTTAACCTTAACCTAACCTTAACCTTAACTTTACCCTTAACCTAATCTTAACCTTAACCTTGACTTTACCCTTAACCTAACCTTAACCTTGACCTTAACTATAACCTAACTGTAACATTGACCAAACCTTAACCTTAACCTTAACCTAATATTAACCTTAACCTAACCGTAACCTTAACCTAAAATTAACCTTAACCTTAACATTAACCTTATCCTAACCATAACCTTAACCTTAACCTTAACCTAACCCTAACCTTAAATTTACCCTTAACCTAACCTTAACCTTAACCTTAACCTTATCTTAGCCTTAACATTATCCTAACCTTAACCTTAACGTTAACGTTAACCTTAACCTGACTAAACCCGTAACCTTAACCTTACATTAACCTAACTTTAAGCTTACCCTAACCTAACCTTAACTTTAACCTTACCCTAACTTTAACCTTAAATTTACCCATAAACTTACCCTAAGTCTAACCTTAATCTTAACCTTACCCTAACCTTAACCTTGACCTTGAACAAACCCTTAACCTTAACCTAACCCTAACAAAGGTTAAGGTTAAGGTTAAGGTTAGGTCAGGGGTAAAGTTAAGGTTAGGGTTAAGGTTTGGTCAAGGTTAGGGTTAGGTTATATTTAAGGTTAAGATAAGGTTAAGGTTAAGGGTAAGATTAGGTTAAGGGTAAAGAAAAGGTTAAGGGTAAGGGTAAGGTTAAGGTTAAGGTCAAGGTGAAGGTGAAGGTCAAGGTTAAGGTTAAGGTTAGGTTATGGGTAAAGTTAAGGTTAAGGTGAAGGTTATGTGTAAGGTTAAGGTTAAGGTTGCGGGTTTAGTTAGGTTAAGATTAAGGTTAAGGGTTTGGTAACGGTTAGGGTTAGGTTATAATGAAGGTTAAGGTTAAGTTAATGGTAAAGTCAAGGTTAAGGTTAGGGTAAGGTCACAGTTAAGGGTAAAGTCAAAGCTAAGGTTACATTAAGGGTAAAGTCAACATTAAGGTTAGGTTAACGTTAAGGGTAAAGTCAAGGTTAAGATAAAGTTAAGGTTAAGGTTAAGGTTAGGTTAAGGTTAAGATTAGATTAAGGTTAAGGTTAATGTTAAGGGTTTGGTCAAGGTTAGGGTTAGGTCATAGTTAAGGTCAAGGTTAAGGTTAAGGGTAAGGTTATAGTTAAGTTAAGGTTAAGGTTAAGGTTAGGTTAAGGTTAAGATAAGGTTAAGGTTAAGAGTTTGGTCAAGGTTACGGTTAGGATATAGTTAAGGTGAAGGTTAAGGTTAGGTTAAGTTAAGGTTAAGGTCAAGGTTAAGGTTATGTTAAGGTTAAGATTAGGGTTAAGGTTAAGGTTAAGGTTTGTTCAAGGTTACGGTTAGGTTATAGTTAAGGTCAAGGTTAAGGTTAGGTTAAGGGTAAAGTCAAGGTTAAGGTTACGTTAAGGTTAAGATTAGGTTAAGGGTAAAGTTAAGGTTAAGTTTAGGTTAAGGTTAAGGTCAATGTTAAACGTAAATTCAAGGTCAAGGTTAGGGTTTGGTTATAGTTAAGGTTAAGGGTTTGATCAAGGTTAGGGTTAGATTGAGTTTATGGTTATGGTTAGGTTAGGATAAGGTCAAGGTTAAGGTTAGGTTAAGGTTAAGGTTACAGGTTTAGTCAGGTTAACTATAACTCTCAACCTTGACCTTAAACGTAACCTTAACCTTAAGCTTAACCTGACTAAACCCTTAACCTTTACCTAACCTTAACCTTAACCTTAACCTTCCCATAACCATAACATTAACCTTAACCTTGACCTTACCCTTAGCCTTAATGTTAACCTTACCCTATTAACCTTAACCTTAATGTTACCTGATTAACCATAAACTTTACCTAACCTTAACTTTAACCTAAAGTTGACCTTAACTATAACCTAACCCTAAGCTTGGTAAGGTCAAGGTTAAGGTTAAGGTTATGGTTAAGGGAAGGTTAAGGTTAAGGTTATGGTTAAGATTAAGGTTAACGTTAAGGGTTTGTTTAAGGTTAGGTTTAGGTTATAGTTAAGGTCAAGGTTAAGGTTAAGGTTAAGGGTAAAGTCAAGGTTAAGGTTAGGTTAAGGTTAAGGTTAGGATTGAGGCTAAGGTTAAGGTTAAGGTTAGGGTTAGGGGAAGGTTAAGGTTAAAGTTAAGGCTAAGGCTAAGGTTAGGTAAAGGTTAAGGGTGAACGTTAAGGTTACGGGTATTAACCTTAACCCTAAACTTAACCTTCACTATAACCTAACATTAAGCTTGACCTTAACTATAACCTAACATTCATCTTAACCTTAACCTTACCTTTACCTTTACCTTAACCTTAACCTTACCATAACCTTAACCAAAACGTTAATATTAACCTTAACCTAACCTTAACCTTACCATTCACCTTGACCTTAACTTTAACTTCACCTAACCTTAACCTTAACCTTAACTATAACCTAACCCTAGCCATGACCAAACCCTTAACCTTAACCTTATCTTAACCTTAACCTAGCCTTAACCTTAAACTTAACCTCATTATAACCTTACCCTTAACCTTAACCTTGACCTTAACTATAACCTAATCCTAACCTTCACCAAACCCTTAACATTAACCTTAACTTAACCCTAACCTTGACCAAACCTTAACATTAACCTTAAACTTAACCTAATCTTAACCTTAACCTAATCGTAACCTTAATCTAACCTTAACCTTAACCTTAGCCTAACCATAACCTTAACCTTAACCTTAACCTAACCCTAACCTTAACTTTACCCTTAACCTAACCTTAACCTTAATCTTAACCTAACCCTAACCTTAACTTTACCCTTAACATTAACCATAATCTTAACCTTAACCTTAACCTGATCTTATCATTAACCTAACCATAACCTTAACCTAACCTTAACCTTAAACTTACATTAACCTTAACCTTAACCTTACCTTGACCTTAACTATAACCTAACCCTAACCTTGACCAAACCCTTAACCTTAACCTTAACCTAAAATTTTACCCTAACCTTACCCTAACCTTATATTAACCTTAACCTAAACTTAACCTTGGCTTTACCCTTAACCTTAACCTAACCTTAACCTAACCCTTAACCTTAACCTTAACCTTACCTTGACATTACCCTTAACCTAATCTTAACCTTGACCCTAACCATAACCTTAACCCTTAACCTTAACCTTTACCTAACCTCGACCTTATATATAATCTAATCTTAACCTTGACCAAACCCTTAACGTAACCTTAACCTTGACATTAGCCTTAACATAACCTTAACCTTGACCTTAACTTTATGCTTAACCGTAACCTTAACCTTAACCTTAACCTATCCTTAACCTTAAACTTGACCTTAACTTTAACCTTAACCTTACCTTAACCTAACATTAACCTTTACCTTAACTTTACCTTTACCCTTAACCTAACCTTAAGGGTTTAGTCAGGTTAAGGTTAACGTTAAGGGTTTGGTTAAGGTTAGGTTAAGGTTAAGGGTTTGGCTAAGGTTAGGGTTAGGCTATAGTTAAGGTTAAGGTCAAGGTTAACCTTCACCTAACCTTCCCTAACCTTAACTGTAACCTAACCTTAACCTTAACCTAAAAATTTACCCTTAACATAACCATAACCTTAACCATAACCTTAACCTTAACCTTGAACTTAACCTTAACCTTAACTTAACTATAACCTTAGCCTTGACCTTGACCTTAACCTTAATCTTGAATTTACCCTTAACTTAACCTTAACCTTAACCTTAACCTTATCCTTAAGCTTTACCCTAACCTTAACCTTAACCTTAACCTTATCCTAACCTTAAACTTACCCTTAACCTTGACCTTACCCTTGACCTTACCCTTAACCTTGACCTTACCCTTGACCTTACCCTTAACCTTCACTATAACCTAACCTTAACCTTAAGGTTAGGGTTAGGTTATAGTTAAGGTCAAGGTTAAGTTTAAGGTTACGGGTTTAGTCAAGTTAAGGTTAAGGTTAAGGTTAATGTTAAGGGTAAGGTCAAGGTCAAGGTTAAGGTTACATTAGGGTAAAGTCAAGGTTAAGGTTACGTTAAGGGTTTGGTCAAGGTTAAGGTTTGGTTAAGGTTAGGGTTAGGTTATAGTTAAGGTCAGGGTTAAGTTTAAGGTTAAGAGTAGGGTTAAGGGTAAGGTTAAGGTTAAGGTTAATGTCAATGTTAAGGTTAATGTTAAGGGTTTGGTCAAGGTGAGGGTTAGGTTATAGTTAAGGTAAAGGTTAAGGTTACGTTATAGTTAAGCTTATGTTTAAGGTTATGGGAAGGTTAAGGCTAAGGTTAAGGTTAAGGTTAGGTTAAGACTAAGGTTATGAGTTTAGTCAGGTTAAGGTTAGGTTAAGGGTGAACTCAAGGTTAAGGTCAAGGTTAAGTGTAAAGTGAAGGTTAAGGGCAAATTTAAGGTTAAGGTGAAGATTAAGGGTAAGGTTAAGGTTAATGTTAGGTTAAGCGTAAAGTTAAGGTTAAGGTTACAGGTAAGGTTAAGGCTAAGGTTAAGGTTAAGGTCAAGGTCAAGGTTAAGGTTACGTTAGGTTAAGGTTATGGTTACGGTTAGCTTATAGTTAAGGTTAAGGTTATGATTAATGGTAAAGTTAAGGTCAAGTTAACCTTCACCCTTAAACTTAACCTTCACTATAAGCTAACCTTAACCTTGACCTTAACTATAACCTAACCTTGACCTTAACCTTAACCTTCCCTTTATCTTAACCTATCCTTCCCATAACCTTTACATTAACCTAACTTTAACCTTAGCCTTAACCTTAACCTTAACCTAACCTTAACCTTAACCTTACCCCAACCTTACCCTAACCTTAACCTTAACTTTACCCATAACCTTAATGTTACCCTTAACGTGACTAAACCCGTAACCTTAACCTTAACCTAACCTAAACCTTGACCTTAACTATAGCATAACCCTAACCTTGACCAAATCTTAACCTTAACCTTAACTTAACCTAAACCTTAACCTTAACCTTCCCATAACCTTAACCTTAACCATAACCTAACCTTAACCTAGACCTTAACTATAACCTAACCGTAAACTTGACCAAACCCTTAATGTTATAGGTCAATTTGAGCACCATTCCCAATGACCCGGTTAACTGGACATAATCTCCAAGACCAATGATCAAGGGTCACTCATTCCCTATCATTTCAGTTGCTACATGCCCTAAGACAAGAAACAAGACAAATCAAGCAAGACTTTCAACAAGAAAAGGTTTCCATGGTTTGAAGATTATTATATAGCATATGAGAGCTCACCAACGCAGGCTCTAAGGGGCCTAAGTGCGTTGCATATGCAGGTAGACCCATGCAAGGCTACTTTGCAAATCACTTCCTGACATTCACAAGTGTGTTGGTCACATTGGGAGTGAAATTCTCATTGTACGGGAATCTCCACTTGGCCAGTGCCTTCTAGAAGAGTTCACATGCGTCAAGCTTCAGATCCAAGTGTCCATTTGACATCTACATGACTGGAAACATGTATTGTCTATTTTTGGAAAGTTATTGATTTCAAAACAACCTACAGTTCATCTATAAATTGAGCACAGATCTAAGTGCTTGAGAAGGAAGAATTTGAGTAGATAAATGTTGGAGAATTTTCAATTGAGAGCTAGATTTGTGAAGCTGCTGCTAGAGAGATTTATACTATGATGAGGCTTGGGAACATTTCTGGAAGGTCACTTCAAATTAGTCACTAGGTTGTAACCTCTCCTTCTATCAGCAATAAAGAGTACTGCTTATTTTTCCCTATATACATTTGTATTGGCTTTGATTTTCCATATTGTAAGATCTTGGTTGATGTATCTGTTTTACGCTTTACTGATTTAGCTAACTAGCTTGAATAGATATCTATATTATTGCATCTTCTGTTGTTTTATTGTTCTTTCTTGCAGGAAGCATTCAGCTCACAAATCTCTTGAATTTGAAGCTGCAACGAAAGAGAAAAAAGCAGTCATTTGGAAGTGACTGAACAAGTAAGCCTCCAATCTTCTATATGTATCTATTTTGAGTTAGGAGAAATAGTCGTATAGTCTTTCACCTATTTTTATAGACTAGCACCTGTCTAGGGAAGCATGATTTATTTGTAATTCACAATTCTGGCCCAACAAATTAACGACTCCACTGGGGAGAATTTCTCTTAGTTCTAGGTGTTTTAGCCTATGATTTTCTTTGTTTATCCACCCAATAGCTGTTACACATAAATATTAAACCTTTTTAGAGCTTAATTTGCAAAGACAGTGAGTTAAATAGTAGTATTTATCTTTGTATACTGCGCCCAACGCACCCTTAGACTGGACACAGTGCTTTACAGAGCACTGTCTCCCTTCCTAACCTGCGTTGCAAAGCATTGTCTCCCCTTGGAGACTGCGTTGACTCCTGAACCTGACCAGATTCCTTTGAATTTGAATTTGCAACTTGCTTCAGTTTTGTTTGCTACTGTGTTCTGAAAATTTTGATGCTCAATTGAACAGTGAATCTATAAACTTCTTCCTCCTTTGGCTGAAAATTTGTCTAATGTTTGCTTAAATTTTTTTTTTCTTTATCATTGATAAGTTGATTTAAAAGTATTTTTATGGTCACATTAAAAATAATTTTCTTTCAAAATATGAAATTTTCGTAAAATATTCAGTTCCTTGATAGGATAAATTGTTGTTGAAATCCTTGTTTTTCCTTCAAAAGAGAAATTGTTGTTTGTATTCTTTGTTTCTCGAAAGTAAAAGGCATTTGAATTATTGATCTAGTGCACCTAGTTTCTTTTCTACATTCATAACATTAAGAAAACTGAAAAGAAAAACTTGCATTTGCATGTAGGATTGTGTGTTCTTTGCAAAAGGAACATTAGGAAATCCGCATCTAGTTTGTCATTCATTGATTTGTTTGCTCACGAACTATTTTCTCTCTTCCCTTAGTACCTAGGTTCTTCATTGAAAAAGCTGAAAGTGAAAGTTTGTTTATCATTCTTAGCTTGAATTTTAGGAATTGCATATACATCATCACAGTGAAACTTTGAAAGGAAAATTGTTAAGCAAGATCAACATAAAATAAATCTCAATTTACTTAACAACGCATTGGAACCATAACGATAAAATTTAGAAGGTCTAGGCTAAAGACATGTTCCGGCATCGTAAAACATAGTAGTTATCATTAAATTGTTTGCGATACATTCCGAGTGTGATACCTCACTCCAGGTACGTAATTATATCATAGCTCGTCCATGTAATTTCGGGTATATCGGGCGGTGTTATAGTACGATAAGTATAAAGGGGTGCTCTCACTATGCGGTTTCGCATCAGATAACGCTAATATGGACTTGGGCCTCCACATACCTTCAGGCATATTTGGGAGGAAAAATTTTAGGTGTTATCCATCCATAGTGAATCGAGTCAGCCGCCTTGAAATTGTGATACACCAAACACATCATTCAGGGAGATTAGCTGCCCATACTTCTTGTTTTCCAGGAGGTATTTTGCAGTTCACAGTTTCTTGGTAAACCCTTTACCCTAGCATTACCCTCTTTTTGTTTATTTGTTTTTTGGTTAAAATAAATCAGTAATCATGGAAGAAAAAAATCCTATCCCCCGTTGTTCACATAGATTAGCTTTAAAACCACCTTTACCACCAGAAGTTACTTCTGGTAGGCAAACGTGATCATGATCTGCGGAATCAAGTACAATTCCTACTTGTAGTGAAACATCATCTTTTAAACTAGAGTTAGCTCAAATTGTTTCCACACATCCCAGTTCATTTACTGTTGTTTAAATGGAGTCTTCACAGCTACTCATGGTCGCGATCCATTCAATCGCTGAGACCATACCTCCTGGACCCGACGTTGTTCAATCAAAAATTGATCCAGATCATGTCTCTTCTTTTCTAGAAAATCTGAATCCTGAAGTCGAACAAGCAGAAGTTGTTCCTACCTTCGTCACTCCACAAATTTCTGTAGCCACTGAAACTCCTATATCACACATTCAACCGTCTAAAATATATTTTGGGCCTGATGGTGAAGTTCTTCCTCCTGGTTCAATTGTGATTGAAGAAATCCCACAAGATGACACACCTTTAACTCCAACCCATTTTTGGGGGGGGGGCTTTACCTATACCAGTATTTTCCTCAATCGTTTCATCTACTTTTGTTGATCCTATAGCCATTCAATCTCCCATCGATTTTTGAGGGTATACATTTGGTCACACAACCATGTCTAAACTAACATATTTGGTTGGGTCTGCTATTCCAATTACGTCAGCTCCTACCCTCACTACTCCGTCGATGTTCACGACCTCACCAGAGTCATATTTTCATAGTGGCCCTTCGGTCCCAACAGGCTACAAATCATTGTCTAGCACTTTCTCTAGTGCATATTAATGTTCATGGTCTTTTCCAATGTCATCATCTGGTATTTTAAATAGTATTCCTATCATTAGTACTGAATTAATTGATTCATTACATACATCATCAGGGAAATATCAAGTCGGTCCTTTTGGGTCAATTCGTTTAAGTACCATATCAATTGGACTCCCAACGTTCACAGAAAATTATTTTTCGTCTTACTATCCTCCTTATGTTGGGGGGGCAACCTTTGGTCACCCAATATGACTATAATCATTCCCTTTTTGGTCAAATTAATGTTGACATGAATGTTTGTCAATGGCAGCCCACTCTGCCTATCCAACCACAATCGGTTGTACACTCATATCAACCGGTTCAACCTATTACACCCACTTCATTACCACTTGTTAATACATCCATACCCCTATTAAAAAATAAAAATATTGTACATCAACCTTATCAGGTGAGTTCTTCAACTCAATATCATCATATGTTGGGTCCACAAACTCAAAATCCTTTGGTTAATGTACAACAACCTGTATCAGGGATCATTTATTCACAAGCCGTTGTACCATTTTATGGAATGTCACAAACGCAACCTGGTTATACATATCAACCGAATCAAAATTATACTAATTTGGGTCATAACATTGGCAGACAGACCCCTTGGTAGCCACAAGCACAAATGTCTCAAACTTCATTTCAACAAGTATCACATATAGGTTTTGGTCAACAAAATTCTTAAGCGTTTGCTATGCAAAACAACCCCTATCTGGGTTATCAGCAGCAAATTTCGTATGCTGGTGGTCAAAGACCTGTTTCCCAAGCAATTCCATCTTACCCTGGCTATGCTCAACCTGACCTTAATAGACAGTTGCCTTTTGTTTCAACCTTGGAATTACTAGATTTAAACCAGTTAACCAATGATCCTATCAATTATGCTCCTTGGTGGCCGGTGATACCTCATAAATGACCCTCTGATATTCATAAATTCAATGGAAACCCTAGAAACGATCCGTCGACTCATGTCATGACTTATCATTTATCGTTTTCATCAAATTCCCTGAATGATGATTCTGTTTGACTACGTCTTTTCCAACGTAACCTCACATGTCCAGCTGCTAAATGGTACATTGAGTTACCTAGAGCTTCTTTCGACAATTTCGCTGCTTTAGCTATTGTATTTTTGACCCATTTCCAGTTACCTATTAGATACAAAACTGGAACAGATCTCTTGAACAATTTCAAATAGACTAATGCTACTCACATTTCTGATCATATTCATGAGTGGCATCGTCGTCGATGAATGGTTAAGACATTTGTTCCCGATCAGCGCCTTGCTTAATGGTTTATTGAGTCCTTGTTACCATCTATAACTGAGGATGTGGCTAAAGGTGGCATCTTAATGGAAGAGAAAGTTATCACTTGTGCCCAATATTTAGACTTGATTTACACTCAGTCTGGCACGCTCTATGAAAAAATCCATAATGCGCCACGATCTAATTTCTATGTTCCTCCTCAAATAAAGGACTCTCATGCCAAAGACAACTTGATAGGCACTGCAAACACACACCACACTACTGCATCTGATCCTACTCCTACTTCCAAAATTAATTCTATGTCATTTGACAAAGGAAAAAGTGACAAGCAACCAGGAGGTAAGAAAAAGGGGAAATCAAAGAAAATGAAATCTTCTAACCCACAGGAAAGATCATCTAATCAACCATCTGGACCACAGAAACCTTGTTATCCATGCATAATATGTAACGAGGAACACTTTGTTAGGGATTGTCCTCACTATGCTGAAGTCTCAAAAATCATCAATACTTCTCATGCATCAGCTGTGTTGAAAAACCCATTTCCAAATCCGAACACAAATTTGGTTGCTACAGATCCAGCTCCTAGTTCCCAAGTGTTGATGTTATCCACCACAAAACCTTCACAAGATATTTTGGTGTCAATGCCGAATAAAGACTCCGACTACTGATCAACCCACTACCTCGACAATGAATCCATCTAATGAATCAGTACCACCTACTGTTATTCCTAAATTGATAATGTTGTCAGCCCTTCCATTTGAATCTTGGCCATAGTCTCTTTTTTCCCCTTTACCGCTGCCCCTTCCCGCATCGGAAATACATTGAAAAAAAACTAAAGTCCACCTTAAAGGGTTACATAAGGTTTAGCCCCTTTTCCTCCTAGCTCCGCACCTCCTTTGTTGCATATAACCAAGCGCCGCCCCTTAGAGTGTTTATTGCAGATCGCATAATCACGCCATCGCATGTCCGCCTCATCGAAAAAGCACAGTTTCTCGCGGGCGTTATCCCCTGCCATCGCATTTTTCATTTTTGCGATCTGCGCTCGACTGACCACACCCATCGCATAGCGCAAAGCGCGGAATTTTGGTTATTCCATCCTTCTTCCATCTCATTTTCTCCTCTTGTGATTTTGCGAAATGTGCTCCGGGTCCCACCTCTTAAGCCTTTGCTTCGTTGTTTTGTTATGTCTTCCCTTTGTAACTCCCCCAAAAAGTTAATCCTTGAAGTTTTTGTATCATCAACGTTCTCCCGCCATTTTTCATCGTTTGCCCACATGTCGTCCACTGTTCCTCCACTGTTTTCATATTCCGGTTGTGTGTCACGCTTCAACATTTTTATTTGAAGTCTCTACACCGTGTCGTCCCATCATCCCCTCATATCTATGCCACCACTTCTATTAGTCTCACTTTTTCCACTATCTCTATCATCAGTTTTATTCAACAGGCTTTGGTTTTTGCAGGAACTTGTGGTGGGAACAAAATTAGCACAAAAAGATCTGGAAGTCACTGTGATGTGACCTCCATTAAAGAAGGGTACTTCGATCCTTGGAACTCTCAAGAGAAAAATCAAAAGGGATGTATTTGGGTGGATGAAAACATTAATGCAGCAATAGATTATTAATGAAGAAGCAATGAATTCAGGGTCCAGCTCGAAAGAGGTTCCAAATTTAAATTCAAGAACAGAAGATCGAAAGTACCATGCACGGAAACAGGCGCCTCAAGGTTTTATTGCCGCAGATCTTCCTCCTCCAGAAAAAGGCCGAATGTTTACATATTTTATTATTTATGTCTTGTGTACAGGCAGATTTTCATTTCCAGCATTCATTCCAGAAATAAATTGTAAAGTACAGACAATTATGTTCAGTCGTTTCGCAGTGTGGGTGCGAATTTTTTCCGCCATTTGATTCAAAATAAGTTTAAATGCTTTCTATCTACCGCCTCCTCTAGAATTCTCGGTCTTTCCTATAAAGGCCCAAAAAGAAGACATCGTAAGGGTTCCAGATTTCTATCAGCAAACTGTGCAGTGAAAAGGTTCTTGTATACATCTCGTAATATTTCCTGTATGAAGTTTCAGAGCTCGTTGGGTCTCAGTGAGGAGGGGTTATAATTGTAATGAGGATTCCGGTCTCTGGTATCTCACAGTATGTAATTTCTCTTATGTGTTAATACGATATCTATTTCATGCTATTTATCTTCTTGTATCATGTTCTAGAATGCGAGTGGCTCACTAGTTTGCAGTCAGGATTCATTCTTGTTGATGCCCTTTCTGGAATTAGTCAAGCGCTTTAAATAGGCCTAGTCATGGTATACTGTTTCATGTTCACTTCATCCATATTTTCTGCTATATTAGTGGTTTGAGGGGGGTGCTTTTAAAACGCCATTGTCATATAAGGATTCATAAATTGGTATGCCCTTATATGGTTCTGTTGTGTATCTGGGTATCAATCTCATGTCAGCTAATATCTTCTTTATGTTTCTTCATTGCACTCATCATCTGATATTTGATTTCTGTGATATATTATCTGAACTAGCCCTCTTTACAGTAAGCGGTCTCTTAACTGTCTGATGCCTTTGTATTGGAGTTTTACTTGATGTCCCTACATTGTTCTTGTCTTTGTACCAGCTTCTGAGAGAGATTGGTCCCATTAAAAATTAATTTCCTTGTTCAAACAAGAGATAGTAAGTGATTTCTTGGACTGACAACCCAAACTATAAAGGGCTCCTTGCTATATTAATATGTCCTAGGCACTGGTCTATGGCAACTCTAGGCTATCTCTAGGAGGGTGACAAAATCATCCACAACAGATAATTAAACCACCGAAGGGAGTAATTCATAAATCAACATATAATCATCGAGAAAGAGATGCACAAAATTATAATATAGTTGAAGATTTGGCTCAATCCCCTTCAACTATGTCTTCTCTTGAGGTATTAGAAAATTTCCCCTCCCAGAAGTAAGCTTTATTGTCAGCCATTAGTGGAATTGATCCGACTGATTCTAATCTTGTCGTCTTTAATCATATGGGGTGTGTGCCACAATTACTAGTAGAATTGGCATTCTCCATACAAGTAAATGTTCTCAATCACCTTGTCCATTGCACTATTATTAATGAGGGAGAATCTACATGCATTATGTCTCTAAACTGTTGGAAGTCACTTGGCTCACCACAATTATCGCAATCATCAAAGTTGAAGGCTTTTGATGGAAGAACATATAAACCTTATGGTATTATCAATAACCTGCAAGTTGAATTAGGGGGAAAAACAGTAAGTATTGATGTCAAAATTGTTGACGGACCCCTTGACTATAATATTTTACTGGGAAGACCATGGGTATATGCAATGACTGCCATTTTTTCTACATACTTTAGAATGATTTCCTTTCCACATAAAGGTACAGTCATAGCCATTAATCAATTATCATTTTTTGCCTCCGCTTCCTAGGTAATTGGAATCATTCCGTTTTTTCACTCACCCAAAATATAAATTTAGAACATTGGTGTAGGACTCTTAAATGATTCCACTCTTATGGGAACCTTTGCATTACTGCTACCTGCAACGTCAATAGAAATTGCAAGCATAGAGACCTGCTACATGATCTCTTCCACTCTATCTGGCTTAAGGGAGAGTACGGGTGATTCTGATATTTCTACATTGGATGATGTTTTACCGCCCAACCCCATTGAGCTGGCATAGTAATCAATCTATTTGGCTTGGGTGGAAAATCTGAAATCAGCATCACAGAGTGTTTGGGTTGATCTTTCATTAGATTTTGGTACTCCATCTGATCCATTTTCCTCAAAATTTTTGACAGATGAAAATATTTTGGAAGCTATGATGTCAGAAGGAGAACCATGGGAATATTATCATCATCGTTCCCATATTCCTGATTATGAATAAAAAAATCTCAGTGAAATATATCACCCATCCCTCAAAACTTTCTTTTCGAATCCTTTACCGATTATTGCAATTGACTGTGAGAAAAATTTATCAAATATCGAAGAAACGATTTCTATTGATATTTCGACCAAACCTGGCATTGTAGAAAATATTCATGTTAGTATATCTTGTTCTCCATCAGAACTTAACTCATATCGCTCTCTTTTTCGTGAATTTTGTGACGTATTCACTTGGTCTTACGAGGAAATGCCAGGCATAGGTACTATTATAGTTGAAAACACTATTAATATGTATCCTGATGTCAAACTGGTGCGTCAATGGGTTTGTCTTTTTCATCCAAAGAAAGCCGTTGCCATCAACGCAGAAGTTGAAATTTTTTTACGTGTTGGTTTCATTTACCCTGTTCTGCTAACTGAATGGGTTTCCAATATTGTTCCTATTATGAAATAACAAGGAACCATTAGAGTGTGCATTGATTATCGGGATGTCAATCAGGCTTGTCCAAAAGACAACTATCCTACTCCCTTTATCGACTAGATTATTGCGATTGTGGTGGATGCGAAATATTTTCATTCATGGATGGATTTTCTAGCTACAATAAAATCAATATCCACCTAGATGACCAACATAAGACAACATTCATCTGTCGCTGGGGCACATTCGCATATAGGAAACTTCTGTTTGGTTTAAATAACGCTAGGGAAAATTTTTAGAGAGCAATGGATTATGATTTCAATGACATCAATAACGTTGTTCAACCATATCTAGATTATTTACCAGTCCATTCATGAAATCAAACTAATCACTTGATGCATTTGAGAGCCATTTTCTTATGTTTCCGACACTACAAGATATGCCTCAATCCACACAAATGTGTGTTTTGTGTTGGTTCTGGTCGATTACTAGGATTGGTAGTCTCAAAAGAAGGAATTCAAATAGACCCACTGAAGGTACAGGGCATTCTTGATTTTCCTGCACCATCAAACTTACTTCAGATATAAAAACTTCAAGGAAAGGCTAACCTCCTGAGAAGGTTCATTCCAAACTACGCTGAAATGGCTAAAGGATTTACTTGACTATTGAAAAAGGGAGTTCCCTTCCATTGGTATCAAATTGCACAAGCTTTTTTTTATGTTGTCAAGGACCATCTTGTCCGAGCGTCATTAATGTATCCTCCTAATTATCAAAATGATTATTTCCTATATATCGACGCGGCTAAAACAACCATCGCTATGGTTTTGGTCCAAGTAGAAGATGGAATTGAACATCCGATCTATTATTTGAGTTGTAATATCAATGATATGGAATTTAAGTACTCGTATGTGGAAAAGCTTTCCTTGGCAGTTGTTCAAGCTGTCTAAAGATTTCGCCATTATATCCTGCTCTGGAAAACAAAAATAGTTTTAGATTGCAACCCCATGACTTACATCTTATCACGTCAATTGTTGGGGGGGAAATATTCAAAATGGATTGTCAATTTGTAGGAATTTGATTTGGAATTCACCAAATCCAAGTCAAAGAAGTCTTTAGTTTTGGGTGAGCTTCTCTATGACCTTCCCTCTGATAGTACTGCTACTATGTTGGAACCATCTATTCTAGATGAGTCTCTATTTCTGATTGGATCATTTGATCCTTGGTATGGGGATTTCATCATTTATCTCCAAACCAAAAATTTTTGACCGAATACCTCTCGCTCTAACCAGTGACGTAGTCAATACCAAGCCAAAGATTATCTGATCGTTGGTAATACACTTTATCGTCGTGCTATCAATACCATTTTAAGGAGGTGCCTCATTCATGAGGAGGCCAAAAAAGTGTTAAATGATCATCATTATGGGGCTTGTGGTGGAAATTTATCTGGATATGCTATCACGCAGAAGATACGTCGCACTGGTTACTTTTGGCCTACTATTTTTCGAGATTACATCCTCGCAGTCAGAAGTTGTCATGCATGCCAGATATTCTATCTTAAAATCCATAAACTTCTAGCACCAATGCATCTTGTTTTCTCTTCTTGACCATTTATGAAATGGGTTATTGACTTCATGACCTGTAATCCTCCTTCGTCTGGGGGGCATGGTTATATTATTCTCACAGTCGACTATTTTACCAAATGAGCCAAAGCAATGCCTACATTCAATAACACAAGACAAATAGCTTCATTGTTGTTCTTCAACCACGTTATTGCATGGTTTGGGGTCCCACAGGTATATTTACGGACCATGGGAAGCATTTTCGCAACCATATGATGTCTGAATTGATTGCCAAGTTAGGATTGTCATAGGATAATTCTACTCCTTATTATCCACAATCAAATGGACAAGTTGAGGCTATTAACAAAATTCTTAAATGAATGCTTCAACGAATGATAGGAGTCCGTAAAAGGAACTAGCACTTTATCTTGTACTCCACTTTATGGGCGTATCAAACCTTGGTGAGAAACGCAACCAGATTTCCTCCTTTTCAATTGGTGTATGTTCTGGAAGCTATCTTAACAATCCAATGTGAAATATCATCGTTAAAACTCACGATAGAAATGTTACCTGACACCTCAGAAGAAGAAGCGCGTCTCCTTAACCTCATCCATCTAGATGAAACACGTCGTGAAGCCCAATTGGCCAACGAAGCGCATAAGAGATGTATAAAGGCGCAATACGACAAAAATGTCCAACCTTACATCTACTCAAAGGGCAACTTGGTTCTTCTTTATGATCACGAAGCTGATGTAATAGGTACAGGGAAATTTGAACCATTATGGCATGGCCCCTATATTATCAAAAGAGTTCTTGCTAAGGGTGCATATGAGTTAGTTGATTACGATGGAATTCCATTAGCACAGCCTAGAAATGGGTTGTATTTGAAACGTTACTATGCTTAATCATGAGCGTAGTAATTTTTTGTATTATACTGTTTATATGTTGTTGATTTTCATTCACTATCTTAATTTGTTTTTAGAGTTTTCTTGACGTTAGTAATCTGCTTTACATTTCATCGCAGATGGCTGAATCTTTGGAACCATTTTTTGGATATGCTGATGGTGCTGGTCGTAGT
The DNA here is from genome assembly GCA_034641835.2 of Pinus albicaulis. Classification (NCBI taxonomy): domain Eukaryota; kingdom Viridiplantae; phylum Streptophyta; class Pinopsida; order Pinales; family Pinaceae; genus Pinus; species Pinus albicaulis. The sequence goes on from CM076581.1 coordinate 1,593,545,224, forward strand.
ATGCAGAATCTATCCTCTGCTGCATGGACCATTTTCGCTGCGAACAGTGAGTTAGTGAGTTTTCAAGGGATTTGTATTGGTAGATCGACAAAAAATATCGTTAAGTATAGCACGTTGATAGAACTTCTCTTTGATGCCATTTCATTTGGTATTAACCGCATAATCATAAGGTTAGACTCACAGCTTATGGTTTTAAAACTTACTAATATTTATATTGTTAGAAATCCAACACTTCTTAGATTGTTCCTAAGATTTCAACTTTTGGAGAGACATTTTGATTTCATTCAATATCAACATATTTCCAAAAATTTGAACACTTTAACTAATTCATTAGCTAATCAAGTTTTAAATAGACATTTGCGACATAGGTAAAGAAAACATTCACATCATTGAATAGGATTGCGCATTAAACACAGGAAAAACTCTAAAATCATATAGATAGATAGTTATAGTTTTTACAAAATTTGTGCCCAAGACACATTGGTCATCTGACCTCAAAATGTATGCAAAAATTCACAAGTAAACTAGTGGTGCTCATGGTAACATGCTATAGATCTAGAAATCCTACAAAGCAACCACATCCAATGGTTAGGAACCCCAATAGTGTATCGCTGTAGTCGCATGGGAAGTTCCTCGATCTAGCAATCTGAAATCTTGAAGGTCAACCCTTCTATGTGCTGCTGAAGCTCAACCAGAGTCTCAGCCATATCAAGGTCCTAAAGGAGTGCTCTCTCGACAGCCCTCTCTGTTGGTGCATCTGCTTCGCGCTCTAGTTCCTCTACTGGTTCAACATGACCAATATCTACATTACATCAAACATTTAGTTTAGTCTTGGAAAGAAATAAAAACACAAAAAAATTGTATAAACCTTAGAAAAATAAAAAAACATAGTCAAATCATTCTTACCTATTGCACCCCACTAAGCGCCTTCTAGTAATACTATATCTGGATCTCCTTGGAATTCGACGCCTGCATATGCATACTCATCGATGGTGAAAATCTGTAGTCGGTACCAGGAAAAGAATGTAGTAGTGAACAAAACGGTCGATTGGCCTGCATTTTGACCCATGAGTTCTACCCATCTCTACATTCGAGGATATCTAGGACTAGATATATCCAATGTTACATGTTGTGGCTGCATCAGTGGAATCCATTCCAAAGCAAAGGAGATAAGGATTGAACTATAGCTAAAAATTTTCTTCCTTCATCCCTTTTCTTTATTCAGTTGTTCCTTTATTTGAGATACAACAACTTTAGACTAGTTGAAGATTGTTCGCTCTAAGCACTCTAGCGCATAATGCGTATACGATCTGTTCGCTACATGTAGTGTAACAGTGCCAACAAGTTTAGTGATCATGAAAAGGATGGTTCTCAAAGGAAAATACCTGACATCCCAGATGTTTATTTTTCCATATTTGCTAGTTTCTGCCCCTAGATAGAAATACTGCATAACATAATCCCTCACTGTCTCTCCTCCAATGGTAGACCCTATGAGAGAAATGGGAAAACCTCTCTTCAACAAACCTATGAGAAAATACACGTCCTCAATTGTTATGGGAACCACTTTGTTCTTAATGTGAAATGCCTCTATCGTCGGATCCCATGCTCGAACTAAGAACTCCAAGAGTTATATTTCTTGCCTCATTCCCAACAATTTGAAGTACTTAAGTAGTCCACAATCTCTTAGGGCTCTTACAATACCTAGATCATTTAAGGCAATCATATCTTGTTCTTCATGTTCTCTTTCCCTCCATGCAATCATCATTATAATTTGATGGAAACCTGAAATACAACCATAAGATCCTTTAGATTCCATTCATTGCAAAAAACTAGGAAAATTTTGGACACAACATGAAAACCAAAAACTTGAACTGCGCCCAACGCACTCCCTAGGCTGAGACAATGCGTTGCACATGTAGGTACCCTTCACTGTACCTGTTATGCAATGCAAGTTTCAACATTCACGGGTGAGTTGCCCTCATTTTGGGCAGAATTTACCCTAGGGACCTCAAAACCCTAAAAATTTGCAAAGAATGGAAATGAGATGAATACTAAAAGGAAGAGGAGGTTCATGACATTGACCTGGATCAAATGGAGATGAAATCCATCCACAGAAATGACCGCAATCAATGACTGAAGTTTAGGTGCAAAATCAGGTTTAGAGCTCCAAAATGCAAATGGTAACTATGGAATGGTAAAAATGAATAGTGAAACTACTTTTTATAATCATTTAATTGTTTGAAAGTTAAATTAATTGCTATGACTATAGTTTTATTATGTTTTTATCATGAAACAGGTATTTTTAATCCATTTGGTGTTGTTCTAAATAGGAAATACAACTGATGAACATATTAGTCATGCATATTTATTCAAAGAATGACCTGACCACAAAGCATACTTTTTCTCTTTATTTTTTGAGCTTTGTTAAAAATGAAAAAGGATTTGAAGAACACTTTTGTCTCTTTTTTGAGCTTAGATAACAACAAAAAATGAAACCCTGGAGTCTTCTTTCAACTCTTTTCAAGCACTGATAATGTGATAAGATTGCCTAGCACTTGTCTTTTCAAGCTCGTTAAAGTAATTGAATCGATATCTGCTCAGTATAAGTTTAACCCTTTTCCGGACTGAGATAGATTATTTACGAAAAAGGAATACCTTGGTTAAACATGACCAAAGAGGTTCTCTTAGATATTATTTTACACTTTTTTGGATCTGAGTGACAAATTTACGAAAAAGTACTTTTGGAGTTCTCTTTCGTCCTCTTTTTTAGACTCTCTAAATATGAAAAAGGAATGGGCTATCACTATCGTTAAGCTCTTTAAAACATAAAATTGCAGTGGGCTTGTCGATCATGGCAAGAATCGAGTTTCATTCATCGCTAGACTCATTAAATTATTAAATAGTAATACATTATTCGCCTGAAGGGTTGAATTATAGATCAAGCAAATTTTATCCTCCTCAAGCTTGTTAAAAAATAAAGAGGTACTGGTCGAAAAATGATCGGGGAAAATTTGGGAAAAGTAAGAAAAATTTCTTTTTGGTAGCAAGTCGCTCTTGAACATGACACTTCTTTCACTCCATGTCTATGACTGTTTGGGTTGGGTAATCATCTTGACGGTTCATTCACACCTATTTTTCATCATACCTTCACTTGGGTTTTGGGTCAATGCTACCAACTCATCACAGTGTCACTGATATATTCAAGAGAAGTCATCCAGTGATTAAAAACTCATCCATCTACTATACTCATAAACCTTCATTTTCATGACCTTCATCCCTAAAAAATTGCTATATCAAGTCATACCTTTGTCTCCGAAATCAGTAACTCCAGTTTTACAATAAGGTGACTTCCTGTCGAGAAAAAATCAATATCTAGGAAGTTCACTTAGAAACATCATATTCCAGTACCATGAGGCTTGTTACAGCATCGAAAAGATCCTCACTTCTGGACCTTTGACTGAAAGATTTTGTTTGGCATTCGACATCAAATCATCTATTCACTCCTTACGAAATGTACTGCATTACCTTGAGGGCCATTGACATTAATGGTGGTTCTCTCGCGTTTGTCAACAACACACATCATTGGCTAGTAATCAAACGATGTCTTTCCATGTTCGACTGCAGATCATATATTCACATGGCTAGACTTATACCCGAATGATCGAGTGAACGAGATAAGAAGTCCCCGAATCTAGTTTCATCCATCCATGCTGTGATTTCAGGATTTTTTCACACATAATCTGTACGGTGACTTTACATACAGATTTTCATCCAAACATGGGCCTATATCTATACACATGTCTGCATCTAGGCAACATTCCAATATAGATGACTTTCTAAATTATGTACATGTTATTAGATTGTTTTAGGTACTGAACATGGGAATGCCTACCCTCAGCAATTATGATCAAAAAAAGGATATATCATGATGTAATGTATTTTAAGATTGATGCAGGTGACCACTCAGCTTCATTTCCAGACTCATCACAGTGTAAATCATGTCAATCAAATGTTCTTATTATTTCGATCTCACGCTTTAGGGGGCAATTGTTATAGGTCAATTTGGGCACCATTCCCAATGACCTAGTTAACTGGACATCATCTCCAGGACCAATGATCAAGGGTCTATCATTCCCTATCATTTCAGTTGCTACATGTCCTAAGACAAGAAACAAGACAAATCAAGCAATACTTTCATCAAGCAAAGGTTTCCATGGTGTGAAGCTTATTATATAGCATATCAGAGCTCACCAATGGAGGCTCTAAGGGCCTAAGTGCGTTGCATATGTAGGTAGCCCCATGCAAGACTACTCTACAAAGCACTTCCCAACATTCATAGGTGTGTTGGTCACATTGGGAGCGAAATTCTCATTTTTCCGAAATCTCCACTCTGCCAGTGCCTTCTAGAACTGTTCACATGTGTCAAGCTTCAGATCCAGGTGTCCATTTGACATCTACATGAATGGAAACATGTCTTGCCTATTTTTGGAAATTTATTGATTGCAAAACAACCTACAATTCATCTATAAATTGAGTATAGATTTAAGTGCTTGAGAAGGAAGAATTTGAGTAGAGAAATGCTGGAGAATTTTCAATTGAGAGCTAGATTTGTGAAGCTGCTGCTAGAGAGATTTATACTATGATTAGGCTTGCAAACGTTGTTGGAAGGTCACTTCAAATAAATCACTAGGTTGTAACCTCTCCTTCTATCATAAATAAAGAGTACTGCTTATTTTTCCCTATATACATATGTATTGGCCTTGATTTTCCATATTGCAAGATCTTGGTTGATGTATATGGTTTATGCTTTACTGATTTAGCTAACTAGCTTGAATAGATATCTATATTATTGCATCTTCTACTATTTTAGTGTTCTTTCTTGCATGAAGCATTCAACTCAAAAACCACTTGAATTTGAAGCTGCAACGGAACCGACCGAAGGACTCATTTGGAAGCGATTAAATAAGTAAGCCTCCAATCTTCTCTGTGTATCTGTTCTGAGTTAGGAGAAATAGTTGCATAGTTTTTCACCTATTGTTATAGACTAGCACCTATCTAGGGAAGTGTGATTTATCTGTAATTCACAATTTTGGCCCAACACTTAACCTTAACCTTAATCTTAACCTTAACTTTAACCTTTACCTAACCCTAACCTTAACTTAACCCTAACCTTACCCTAACCATTTCCCTAACTTTACCCTTAACCTAACCTTAACCTTAACCTAACCTTAACCATAACCTTAACCTATCCTTAACCTTACCCTTAACCTTACCTTAACTATAACCTAACCCTAACCTTTACCAAACCCTTAAACTTAACCTTAACCTTAAATTTACCCTTAACCTAACCTTAACGTTAACCTTACCGTTAACCTTAACATTAACCTTAACCCTCACCTTAACCTTAACCTAAACTTAACCTTGAGTTTATCCTTAATCTTAACCTTAACCTTAACCTGAATAAACCCTTAACCTTAACCTTAACCTACTTAACCTTGACCTTAACTAGAACCTAACCCTAGGTTTAAGTTTAAGTTTAAGGTTAAGGTTAAGGGTTTGGGAAGGTTAAGGTTAAGGGTAAGATAAGGTTAAGGTTAAGGTTAAGGTTAGGTTAAGGTCAAGGTCAAGTTTAAGCTTAAGGTTAAGGTCAAGGTTAAGGGTAAAGTTAAGGTCAAGGTTATGGTTAGGTTATAGTTAAGGTTAAGGTTAGGTAAAAGGTAAAGTCAAGGTTAAGGTTAAGGTTAAGGATAAGGGTAAGGTTAAGGTTAAGGGTTACACCTTGACTTTACACTTAACTTAACCTTAACCTTCACTATAACCTAACCCTGATCTTAACCAAACCCTTAACCTAACCTTAACCTTAACATTCCCATATCCATAACCTTAACCTTAACCTTAACCTTAACCTTAACTTTAACCTAACCTTAACCTTGAACTTAAGGGTAAGCTTTGGTCAAGGTTAGGATTAGGTTATAGTTAAGGTTAAGGTTAAGGTTAGATTAAGGTTAAGGTTAAGGTTAAGGTTAAGATTAATGTTAAGGGTTTGATTAAGGTTAAGGTTAAGGTTAAGGTTAAGATTAAGGGTAAAGTTAAGGTTAAGGTTAAGGGGTTAAGGTTAGCTTAAGGTAAAGTCAAGGTTAAGGTTAAGTTTAAGGTTAAGGGGTAAGGTTAAGGTGAAGGTTAAGGTTAAGTTAAGGTTAAGGTTAGGTTAAGGTTAAGTTAAGGGTAAAGTCAATGTTAAGGTTAAGGTTAAGGTTAAGGTCAAGGTTAAGGTTATAGTTAATTTAAGGTTAAGGTTAAGGTTATGGTTAAGGTTAATTAAGGTTAAGCTTAATCTCAAGGGTAAAGATAAGGTTATGGTTAAGGTTACGTTAAGGGTAAAGTCAAGGTTAAGGTTAGGATAAGGTTAAGGTTAAGGTTATTGTTAAGGTAAGGTTAAGATAAGATTAAGGTTAAGGTTAGGTTAAGGTTATGGTTAAGGTAATTTTAAGTGTAAACTTAAGGTTAAGGTTAGGTTAAGGTTAAGATAACTTTAAGGGTAAGGTTAAGGTCAAGGTCAAAGTCAAGGGTAAGGTCAAGGTTAAGGTTAAGGTTATGGTTATGGGAAGGTTAAGTTTAAGGTTATGGTTAGGGGAAGGTTAAGGTTAAGGTTAAGGTTAAGATTAAGTTTAGGGTTAGGGTTAAGGTTAGGGGAAGGTTAAGGTTAACTTAAGGTTAAGGTTAAGGTTTATTCAGGGTTAGGGTTAGATTATGGTTAATGTTAAGGTTAGGTTAAGGGCAAAGTCAAGGTTAAGGTTATGGTTATGGGAAGGTTAAGGTTAAGGTTAAGGGGTTAAGCTTACGTTAAGGGTAAATTCAAGGTAAAGGTTAAGGTGAAGGTTAAGTTTAAGGTTAAGGTTAAGGTTATGGGAAGGTTAAGGTTAAGCTTAAGGTCAAGGTTAAGCTTAAGGTTAAGGTTAAGGGTTTGGTCAAGGTTAGGGTTACAATATAGTTAAGGTCAAGGTTAGGTTACGTTATAGTTAAAGTTAAGGTCAAGGTCAAGGTTAAGGTTAATGTTAAGGTCAAGGTCAAGGTCAAGGTTAATGTTAGGTTAAGGGTAAGGTTAAGGTTAGGGTTAGGTTATAGTTAAGGTTATGGTTAGGGTAAGGTTAGGGTTAGGTTATAGTTAAGGTTAGGGTTAGGTTAAGGTTAAGGTTAATATTATGGTTATAGGAACATTAAGGTGAACATTAAGGTTAGGTTAAGGTTAAGGTTAAGGGTTTGGTCAAGGTTAAGGGCTTGGTTAAGTTTAAGGTTAAGTTTAAGGTTAGGTTAAAGGTTCAAACCCTTAACCTTAACCTTAACCTTAACCTTACTAAACCCGTAACCTTAACCTTAACTATAACCTAACATTAACCTTGACCAAACCATTAACCTTAACCTTAACCTCACTAAACCCATAACCTTAACCTTAACCTTGGCCTTAACTATAACCTAACTCTAACCTTGACCAAAACCTTAATCTTAACCTTAACCTTAACCTTAACCTTCCCCTAACTTTAACCCTAACCTTAAACTCAAGCTTAACCCTTAACCTTAACCTTACACCCTTAACCTTATCCTTAACCTTAACCTTAACCTAAACCTTTTCCCTAACCTTGACCAAATTCTTAACCTTAACCTTAACCTGAACCTTTACCCTAACCTTAACCTTAACCTTAACTATAACTTAACCCTAACCTTGACCAAACCCTTAACCTTAACTTTAACCTTAACCTAACCTTAACCTTAACTATAAACTAACCCTAACCTTGAACAAACCCTTAACCTTAACCTTAACCTGTCTAAATCTGTAACCTTAACCTTAACCTTACCTTAAACTTAACCTTGCCTTAACCTAACTTTAACCTTAACCTTCCCCTAACCTTAACCCCAACATTACGTAACTTTGCCCCTAACCCTAACCTTTACGAAACCCTTAACCTTAACATAACCTTAACCAAACCCTTAACCTTAACCTTAACCTTACCCTTAACCTTCACCTTAACCTTCACCTTAACTTGACTAAACCCGTAACCCTTAACCTTACCCTTACTCTTAACCTTCACCTTAACCTTAACCTTGACTTTACCCTTAAGCTAACCTTAACCTTAAATATAACCTAACCTTAACCTTGACCTTAACTTTACCCTTAACCTTGGCCTTAACCTTAACCTTAACCTTGACCTTAACCTAACCTTAACCTTAATGTTAACCCTAACCTTATCTTACCCTTAACCTAACTCAATGGCTTCATACGGGAGGAGGTGTACATTGAGCAGCCACAGGGCTTTGAGGTGCATGGGAAGGAGTCCCATGTGTGCAGACTGAAGAAGGCCCTTTATGGCCTGAAGCAAGCTCCCAGAGCTTGGTACTCCAGGATAGATACTTACTTGCGGAAGATGGGTTTCACAAAGAGTGAGGCAGATCCGAACCTTTACTATATTGTGATAGGTGAGGAGCCTCTCATTCTGGTGCTGTATGTGGATGACTTAGTCGTTACAGGTGCAGAGAGACTCATAGAGCACTGCAAGAGAGATCTTGCGGCGGAGTTTGAGATGAAGGACATCGACTTGATGCATTACTTTTTGGGTTTGGAGGTGTGGCAGGAGGAGGGGCATTTCTTCCTGGGACAGGGGAAGTATATTGTGGATATCCTTGGCAGATTCCACATGGAGGATTGTAGACCCATGTCGACACCGATGATCACCAACTGGAAGAAGCTTCATGCTTAGTTGATTGTTGGATCTGATATCTGACGGCTGACAGGTTCCTTGATGTATTTGGTCAACACTAGACCGGATATTTGTTTTGCGATCAACACGATGGAGTCGGTTTATGTGAGCCTAGGAAGGTTCTTGGAAGGTATAAAACACATTTTGCGATACTTGCAGGGGACAGTGGATTATGGTCTGGACTACAGGCAGGGGGATGGAGTGGGATTGGCAGGTTACACTGATTCTGATTGGGCAGGTTGTGCTTCTGATAGGAAGAGCACTTCAGGGTGTTGTTTTGGGTTGGGTTCGGCAGTGGTGTCATGGTTCAGCCGAAAGCAGTAGTCAGTAGCATTGAGTTCAGCGGAAGCAGAGTATATGGCAGCGAGTCTAGCTAGTTGTGAGGCCATCTGGCTTCGCAAGATGTTGTTTGGCTTATTTGGTCAGCCGTTGAGACCTTCAGTGATTTACTGTGATAATCAGAGTTGCATTAAACTCACGAAGAATCCATTATTTCATGACAGGTCAAAGCATATCGAGATCAAATATCATTTCATTAGAGACTATGTTCAGAAA